>JAHLJS010000002.1:0-333424 GCA_038502445.1 Eremochloa ophiuroides | reverse complement strand
TATGATGACATGGCATTTTAATTACAGTAATACCAGGGGTATTACACTGACAGGGCCGGCGTCGAAGTTCCCATAATGGGACTTCATGACCGCCAGTGTCTTCTTGTAAGTGCAATCAAGCCCTAAAGTGGGTTTTGGTGATAATGACCACCGATTAGAAGACTAATGAGATTTATCAAGATGATGGACAGGCAAAAGCATTAGGAGGATGTAATCTTATGCAGGTGGACCCCTAACATTTAAAGGATGCGGCATCCGGCTCAAAAGAGGTTTAAATTCGTTTTGATTTTGAAATTGAGTATAAGAAAGCCGTACTATTAAGGGGGGTGCAAAAGACAGGTTTGAAAGTGTGAACAAGTGCAAATATTTACACCAAACATCCTCACTCCCACTGTCAAAGCCAACCACAAAATTCTAGATCATTCTGTCCTGGTTTGGCAGCGCGGCACTGCCGGGCCTAGGCCCGGCACTGCCGGCCGAGCGGCACTGCCGCTCCAAGCCCTTCACTGCCGTGACTTATTTTGACCGTTAGACTCGAGGGGGCTTCTTAGCCTCCCTCCTATTGGCCCCAACGGTCATCTCTGCCATTTGCTCAGTTCCCAGACCAGAGAATCCACTTCCTTGCTCTCTCACACTCCCAACAAGCCCTCCACTCAAAAGTTTGAATCCTAGTTTGAATCTAGAAGAGTGTGAGCTGAATCTTAGCAAGAACAAGCTTCTCCCCACTGATCTTCAACTTCCTCAAGCACTTGGTTCGCGTTCAAGCTGGTGGTTTGCATTTGTTACTCTTGGAGCTTGCTCCTAGCCGGCTAGAGCGTCGCCCGGCGAGCTTGCCAATCTTGTGGCAGCCCCGGGAGGTTTGTAATCACCCTCACAAGCTAGTGGAATCACCCCCTCTTTTCAAGAGTTAACTCTCTTGACTTGAGAACGAGGATTGGGCTTTGTGAACCTAAGTTTTCTTTGTGGAACCTCAACAACGTGGAGTAGGCAAGCCTTTGTGGCGAGCTGAACCACGGGTCAAATCTTGTGTCACTTGTGTTGCTTGTTTGATTCTCTATTTGTTGAGTTTCTTGACTTCTAGGGTTTGGTCCCGATCTACGAATTGGTGGTGTTCTAGCTGCAAGGAAAGGGTGTGCTAGGGTCTACACATACCCGGTAACATCAGTAATTTATTCGATCTAAATTTTCCCACGCAGTTTTTGAATTGTGTAGAATCTGCTCTGCGAGGTCCAGCACTGTGGCTCTGGTAGCAGCAGTGCCGGGCAGCCCGGCAGTGCCGCTCTAAAAGCCGGCACTGCCGCGCTTGTTACTAACCTCCGTTCGGGAAGATTTTTCACAGGCCTATTCAAGCCCCCTTCTAGGCCAGTCCATGATCCTACAAGTGGTATCAGAGCCGGTTACCTCAGGTTTACGCTTAACCGCGTGAGGTATGGCCAAGAACGGTGAAGCGGAGGCGAGTACAGCTCGTGAGGTTCATGGTGGTAGTGGTGGACATGATCTCCACACCACCGACAGCGACAGCGTGTTGACGGCAAGTCAATCCACGCTGCCACCAGTTGAGATCTTCAAAGGAGAAAGAGCAAGAAGAAGAGAAGAAAGAAGATTGAAAAAAGAAGCAAAAGAAGCTAGAAGCGAAGAAAGAAGAAAAGAGAAGGAAGAGCTGAAAAGAAAAGAAGAAAAGCTAAAAAGAAGAGAAGAAAGAAGGCTGAGAAGAGTAGAAAAGAAGAGAAGAGAAGAAGAGGAGAAGAAAAGGGCAAGAAGAAGGCCTCAAGTGACGATGACTCAAGTAGCACCGAAGATGGAGATGATGATAGCACTTAACAACCTACCAAGAGCAGCAAGAACAAGAAATGCAGCGGCTACACCGACTATGGAGCCGTATCCTTTGATTATTCTTCTTTATCTAACCTTGACACTAGACGTGTCATCAATGTGCCCGCGGGAAAGTTGCCTCATTTTGATGGGAGAAACTTTGCCAAGTGGAAGCACTTGATGAAAACTTATCTTGTAGGTCTTCATCCCGGGATTTGGGAGATTGTGTATCATGGCTTGGAGGCACCGGTTGATCCAAAGAAGCCCACACAAGCTGAGTTTTGCAACATCCATCTCAATTCCCAAGCTACTAGTATTTTGCTTAGTGCTTTGGATGGAGATGAGTACAACAAGGTGATGGGTTTGGAGGTGGCCAAGGAAATTTGGGATACCTTGCACGTGGCGCATGAGGGTGTTGAAAAGGTGAGAAGGTCCAAGATTGAAATATTGATGGCCAAGCTCAACCGGTTTGCAATCCATGAAGGTGAAGGGCCGCAAGAGATGTTTGATAGGTTGATGGTCATTGTTGGCAAGATTAGAGGTCTTGGTGGCATCGAGGTGAATGATCATAAGGTTGTGAGAGTCATGTTGGAAGCTTTCACACCAAGAAATGAGACCCTTGTGACTTTGATTAAAGAGAAGAAGAGATTTGAGCAATTCACTCCTAGTGATGTTCTTGGGAGGCTTTTGACACATGACATGCATAGAGAGGAAGCACTTGAGAGGCAAAGGCTTGGGGAGCTACAAACCAAGCTTGAGGACATGAAAATCAAGGATGTAGCACTCAAGGCATGCAAGAGAAGCTTGCAGCCCGCAGCAAGCAAGCAATCCACATCAAGCAAGCAAAAGGGCAGCAAGCAAGGTGCTTCGTTCAAGTTAAGGGCAGCCAAGAAAGTCAAGGAAGAAGTGCCAACAACTTCATCGTCTAGTGAAGAAGAAAGCGATAGTGAGTAGCAACAAGAACATATTGATGACTTTGCTTTATTCATGAGAAGATTTCGCAAGGGAATCAAGAGTAATGGCTACAAGTTGGTGAAAAGAACCTTCCCCAACAAGAAAAAGAGAACATGCTATAATTGTGGTAGCACGGAGCATTTCATAGCCGATTGTCTCCATGAGAAGAAGGACAAGAGGCAAGACAAGAAGTACCACAAAGAGGGCAGCAAGAGAAGGTACAAGAAAGATATGGGAGAGGCTCACATTGGACATGAATGGGACTCAACCATGAACAGCTCAAGTGAAGAGGATAGAAAGATTGCAACCATTGCCATTCAAGCTTCATACTCAATACCAAAGCTATTCAACAACTTGTCCGATGATGATAATGATGATTGCTTCAGTCACACTTGTCTTATGGCAAAGGGTGAGAAGGTAAAAACCAAATCCAAGTCCAAAACTCCCTCTCCTAGTGACATATCGAGTAGTGATTCTAGTGATTGCTCTAGTGATGATGAATCTAGTGATGAAGAAATTGATAAGCTAATTAAGAACTTGGATAACAAAACTAAACTGTTCATTGCTAGACTAATGGAAGAACTAGAGAGCACACAAGCTGAGCTAGCATCTAGAGAGAAGACTCTTATTAAATAAGAAGATCTCTATATTGCTAGCAAGGAGGCTCTTGCTTTGAAGAATAGTGAGGTGGATTCTTTGAAAGTGGCTTTAGTCAAAGAGCAAAAAGCCCACACTATCACCAAGAAGGCTAATGTTGACCTCAACCAAAGATACAATAGCTTGTTGAAAAAGCATAATGAACTTGAGGATCAACATAAGCTTCTTGCTGAGAGTAACTCACTCCTCCTCGAAAGCAAAGGTGCATCTATGTCTTCCACTAGTCAAGCATGTGAACAACGCACCAAACTTGATTTAAATGCTTATGCTACTAACCTTGCCAACCTAGAGACAATGAAGAAAGAAGTGGCAAGGCTCAATGCCTTAGCTACAAGTAAGGGCAAGAACTTGTAGGTGCAAAACAGCAAGAGCAAGGTTAGAGAGCAACCAAAGGTGCAATACAAGGATGGAAGGCATCCACACATCAAAAGTGGCTTAGGCCATGTTGCTGGGGGTAAGACCAATGGAAGATACATGAAAAATAGAGTGGAATGTGTCAGGTTTGAAAGGAAGGCACAGATTGGTACAGAGAGGCCTGCACAGACCGCGGCAGTGCCGCGCCCTAGGGCGGCAGTGCCGAACCACGGCAGTGCCGGGCCTAGAGCGGCAGTGCCGCGCCCCAAGAAAGCGAAGGCCACCAATTTGAAGCCTAATCATTCCAAAGCACATGTTCAAAGGGTGCCCCAGCAGAAGCAGGTTTTTCAGAAGCCACAGGAATCAATATGGGTGACCAAAAACAAGTTTGTGCACCAACCAAAGCCAAATGTCACCCGTGTAAGTTTGGAATCTTGCTATGTGTTGAAGTGTAACAACCGTGGTAAAGTTGTTGCTAATATTGTTGGTCAAGAGGCCAGCAAGCATGTAGGAAAAGCAATCTGGGTTTCTAAGATACCTGTGACTAACATACAAGGCCCCAATGCTGCTTGGGGACCTAAATCAAGGAACTAAATTATTTTGCAGGCATACTCCTCCGGTGGATCAAGTTGGGTACTTGATAGCGGCTGCACAAATCATATGACCGGAGAGAAGAGTATGTTCAGCTTATACTCTCCTATCGAGAATCCAAGTGAAAACATAGTTTTTGGAGACAACTCGAAAGGGGGAGTAATCGGTTTTGGTAAAATTGCTATAACTCATGAACATTCAATTACTAATGTTTTACATGTTGATTCATTGAGTTACAATTTGTTATCCGTATCACAATTGTGTGAGATGGGCTACAATTGTTTCTTTACAGATAAGGGTGTGGAAGTCACTAGAAGGGAGGATTCCTCTATTGCTTTTACGGGTCGCTTGAAAGGGAAGCTTTACCTAGTTCACTTCAACAAAAGTAAAGCTAACATTGAGACTTGTTTAGTGGCAAAATCTAGCATGGGCTGGTTGTGGCATCGCCGGTTAGCTCATGTTGAGATGAGGAACTTGGCTAAACTTCTAAAGGACAATCACATCCTTGGACTAACGAATGTTCATTTTGAGAAAGATAGAATATGCAGCGCGTGCCAAGCCGGAAAGCAAGTAGGAGCACCACACCCACCAAAGAGTATCATGACGACCACCAAGCCAGTGGAGCTAATTCATATGGATCTCTTTGGACCCATGGCCTACTTAAGCATTGGAGGTAACAAATATGGACTTGTTATTGTTGATGATTATTCCCGTTTCACTTGGGTATTCTTCTTGTATGATAAGTCCCAGGTACTAGACAAAGTGAAGACATTCATTAGAAGGGCACAAAAGGAATTCGAGCTTCCCATCAAGAAAGTAAGAAGTGACAACGGAACCGAATTCCGGAACACCCAAGCCGATAGCTTCCTTGATGAAGAGGGCATCAAACATGAGTTTTCAATTCCATACACCCCTCAACAAAATGGTGTAGTTGAACGGAAGAACCGGACTCTAATTGACATGGCAAGAATAATACTTGATGAGTACAAGACGCCGGATCTCTTTTGGAGTGACGCCGTCAACACCGCTTGCCATGCAAACAACCGTCTCTACCTACACAAGAAGCTGAAGAAAACCTCATATGAGCTGCTCACCGGTAACAAACCAAAGGTGTCTTACTTTAGAGTGTTTGGGTGCAAGTGTTTCATCCTTAACAAAAGGCCCAAAACCTCTAAGTTTGCACCTAAAGTTGATGAGGGTTTCTTACTTGGTTATGGATCAAATGAGCATGCCTATCGTGTCTTCAATAAGACCGCTGGTCGAGTTGAAGTCGCGGTGGACATGACATTTGATGAATCTAATGGCTCTCAAGTATAGCAAATTGATTTAAGTGTTGTAGGAAAGGAGGATCCACCATGTGAAGCTATCAAGCAAGTAGCAATTGGCAGTATAAGACCACAAGAAGACAAGGCTACCTCTAGAAGGCCACTACAGAAGCTGCTGCTGCAGGGGGCCCGGCAGTGCCGCTCCCCCAGACAGCAGAGCCATCAACCCCTGCAACTGCTGAGAGAACACCGTTTCCGAGGGATGATCTTGCACCTGTTCTTAAAGTAGATGAAAATGATTGGCCAGAAGAAGAACAAGAATCCATTGATCATCCAAGGCTACGTCAAACTATTCAACGGGATCGTCCCGTTGACAATATCCTTGGGAGTCTTCGAAGGGGAGTAACTACTCATTCACATTTGGCAAATTTTTGTCAATTTTACTCTTTTGTCTCCTCTTTGGAACCTCTCAAGGTAGAAGAAGCACTTGGTGATCTGGATTGGGTGATAGCCATGCAAGAAGAGTTGAACAACTTCGAGAGAAACCAAGTATGGACTCTAGTTGAAAGACCCAACACCAACATCATTGGCACCAAGTGGGTATTCAGAAACAAGCAAGATGAAGATGGAATGGTGACAAGGAACAAGGCAAGATTGGTGGCTCAAGGATTTACTCAAGTAGAGGGCTTAGATTTTGAAGAAACATATGCACCGGTAGCAAGACTAGAGGCAATCCGAATGTTTCTAGCCTATGTTGTCCATCACAACTTCAAGCTATATCAAATGGATGTGTAGAGTGCATTTCCTAATGGCCTAATATAAGAGTTGGTATATGTGGAGCAGCCACCGGGTTTCGAAGATCCCAAGTTCCCAAACCATGTCTATAAACTCCATAAGGCGCTCTATGGGCTTAAGCAAGCACCAAGAGCATGGTATGAATGCCTTAAGAAATTCTTGCTCAAACAAGGCTTTGAAATAGGCAAAGCTGATCCTACTCTTTTCACTCACAAAGTTGGTAAAGATTTATTTGTGTGCCAAATATATGTCGATGACATAATATTTGGTAGTACTAACAATGTCTTTTGTGAGGAATTTAGTAGGACCATGACTAAAAGATTTCAGATGTCCATAATGGGTGAGCTCAAGTTCTTTCTCGGGTTTCAAGTCAAGCAATTGAAAGGAGGAACTTTCATAAGTCAAACCAAGTACACCCATGACATGCTCAAGAAGTTTGACATGGCAAATGCAAAGGCTATCAAAACTCCCATGCCAATCAACGGACATCTTGATCTTAATGAGGAAGGGAAAGCCGTGGACATAAAGGTATATCGTTCCATGATCGGCTCTCTACTCTATTTGTGTGCATCTAGGCCTGATATTATGCTTAGTGTGTGCATGTGTGCTAGATTTCAAGCTAACCCGAAAGAGTGTCATTTGATGGCCGTTAAAAGAATATTGAGATATCTAGTGCACACTCCAAACCTTGGCTTGTGGTATCCTAAGGGCTCTAAGTTTGATTTGCTTGGGTATTCAGATTCCGATTACGCCGGTTGCAAAGTAGATCGAAAAAGCACTTCAGGGACGTGTCAATTCCTTGGACGGTCCCTAGTGTCTTGGAGTTCTAAGAAACAAAATTGTGTAGCCCTTTCCACCACCGAGGCCGAGTATGTTGCAGCCGGTGCATGTTGTGCGCAACTACTTCGGATACGGCAAACCCTTCGTGATTTCGGATGTCACTTTACCAAAATCCCATTATTGTGTGACAATGAAAGTGCCATAAAGGTTGCAAACAATCCCGTAAGCCACTCAAGAACCAAGCACATTGACATCTGACATCACTTCTTGAGAGACCACGAAACCAAAGGAGATATCGAAATACGCCATGTGAGCACCGAAAAGCAACTAGCCGATATCTTCACTAAGCCTCTCGATGAGTCAAGGTTTTGTGCTTTGCGTAGTGAACTAAATATCCTTAATTCTCGAAATGTGGTTTGAAACTTAGCACACAACTGTTTGCTTAAGCTAGGTTGTTTGAAAAGGATTTGAAAAGTTCAATTATGTCTTTCAAAACTGTTTTGAATGTGTGCTTGTGCAATCTTAGTTACTGCTCTTAATTCTTAGTCTTTCTGACCTAGTGATTGCACAAATAATATCCTGTAACCGTGACCTAGGTGAAGACCAGTTTAGGTCTAGGTTCTCTGCTGGAAGGCAGGGCGGCAGTGCCGGGCCTTTGCCCGACAGTGCCGCGCCTTGCCAGCTTGGCGGCCCGTGGGCCACCTTAGTGAGAACGGTCGGACTCTCCTCTCTCTATCCCGTGCCCGTGACCGTTCCTCCCTCTCTCCCCTCATTCTCTCGATCTCTCTCTCTTCTCTTCAAATCGAGAGAGCAGGCGACGGCATCCCTGCCCGGCACCGCCGCTGCCCCTGCCGCGCGCTCCCTCCCTCTCCGGTCCTGCTGCTGGATCATGGGGAGATCTTTTCTCTTCCTTGCCGGCGTCCAGGTCTCCCTGTTGGTGCAGCCTCTGCTCCCTCCTTTCCTCTCCCAAGGTATGAGATGCCCTAAGTTGGAGTTTCTTCCCGATCTATGAAATGTGATGGATTCAAGTGAAGAAAAGTGTTGTTTAGGACTGTTTGATGTGCAATGATTCAATTCTATGGGTTGGAAAATGTCGATTTGTTGATTCAAAGGTCGGGAGAGATTGGAGGCAGTATGACCTCACTGCGCAGGCGCGGCAGTGCCGGGCCCTGTGCAGTGAGCCTCTGTCCTCCAAATTTTATCCCCATCTTTGACTCCACAAATTGGCCTTGTTCATTCCAGTGACTTGGTCAACACTCATCTCTTCCCATATTTAACACATTTTTCGTACACATTTGCGTAGATGGTGGATGATGGAAGGCGTGAAGCGAGGACGAAGGGTGGTTTCGATGCTGGGGCTGGGTCCAGCAACCCACGTCCCCCGCGTACGAAGCAGCTAGCCCGTCGAGGTGGACGGAACCCGGAGGGTAGGACGGATAGGCATGCTCTCCGTGATGCTGAGTTGTTGGAGCAGGCAGGCAGGACCATTCCAGATGGTGCCTGCCCGGATACCCCAAACGATCTTTCCATGTTTGATGGGGCTTACCTGCAGTGGGATGAGCATGATCACCATGTGCATGCTCCAGTTGAGAGGAGGCAAAGGCACAAGATCAGCTACTACCACTAGTTCAGGGCTATGCAGGAGTAGAGACAGGTCAACACTTATGCTAGGCGTAAGGATGTTGAGCTTGATTATAGGTTTTGGTCTGCCTTTCAGTCGAACTTCTATGAGTCCATCCTTTTTGCTTCCAAGAAGCCCAAGATTGTTCCGATGAGATATATTGATTGGGAGCACTTGGCAAGCAAGAATGACAGAGTGTGCAACCAGGTCATTGCCTTTTGCAAGAATAGAGGCATCTATGATTTGATGGGCTTCAAGTATGACTGGAACACAGAGATTCTATATCAGTTCCTAGCCACCTGTTACTTTGATAGAGAGGACGATGAGTTGCACTGGATGACTGATGTTCACCACTACCGAGTGGATTTCACTACCTTTGCTCGGATCCTTGGTTTTGGTGAATGGGATAGGGATGCTTATGATCTGCATGATGAGCGGGCACTCACTGATGGCGAGTTGGCCCATCTATATGATCATCCCAGTCAGGCAGATGGTTTGGTGAAGGGGCTGAAGAGTCGGTACTACATCCTGAACAATCTATTCCGCCAGACTCTTCATCCCAAGGTTGGTTCAGCTTCCAACCTATATGGGACAGCGAGGAACATGCTTGACAGGACACAGCCAGGTAGTGGGTCTTTCTCAGTGTCTCGCTTCATTTAGCACGAGTTGATTATCACTTCTGAGGATGCTAGGAAGGCCCTATCTTATGCTCCATACTTGATGTTTGTGATTGAGCGCATGCCTGGCATCATATTCAAGAAGGGTGTGTCCCATGAGCCGTTTTGGGTTGACAAGACTCACCACTCAGGTGTTGGTGAGAGCAGGGCAGCCACCCAGTCTTCCAGCAGGTGGGCTGCCCCGTCTTCAGATATTCCCAGTTCTTTTCGTTCTGGCTCCCAGCGGCGTCCCAGGAAGAAGAGCCGTCTCTCCCGCGTGCTAAAGAGGATTTTCGGGGCTTGTATGCATGCTTCTAACTCTGCGTACAAGGCTCGCATGGAGAACAGGGATATACGTGAGCATTTGGGGCTGCGACCGATTGACCCTCCTACACCACCTCCTGTGTTCAGTGAGATGTCTGGCTCCGACGTTGAGGACATCGATTGGGACCAGCTTGCACGAGAGGAGGAGGAGGACCGTCCCGGCACGTCGTCTCGCGGCGTACGCTTCACCACCACCACTCATCGCCAGGGACGCGCCGTTGTCGAGTCCGACGACGATGATGAGGAGGAAGAAGACCAAGATGACGACGACGAGGAGGAGGAGGCCTCTAGTGAGGATGATGAAGAGTAGTTGTACTTCACTCTTCTCTCTTTTCTTCCTTTTTGGTGCTTGTTTCCAAAGGGGGAGAAGGGGATTAGAGAGGGGTACAACAACTTTTTATCATTTTTACTAGTGTTCAGCTTGTGAGCTTAATGTTTAGATCTCGTGAGAGCTAGTAGTTGTAGAGTTGATAGTGTTTCTCAAACTCATTTGGTTTGTAATAAGTACTTTATTGTCTTGATTTTCTTTTGGTTGTGAACCTTAGTACTTTATTTGTGAACCAGCCTGTGTTTGTGCGTAAACTAGTTCTATTTTTCATATACTCTGTGTAGGTGCTTTGCTTCCGCGAAGTTTCTGTCTTCAGGCAGAGCGGTAGTGTCGCGCCCGCGGCAGTGCCGGCCCCAGAGCGGCAGTGCTGCCCTATCTGACAGCAGAAGCCAACTCTGATTGTCTCACATGTCATTTGCATCATGTTTATCTTTATGACACTGTGTGTTGCACCCCACAGAGATCATGAATGTAGGGGGAGACCCTATTTCACTCTAGTGTGTGAAACTTAGCCTTTTATGCTAAGTTTGGAAATTCAAATTTCACTCACATATTCAGGGAGAGACTCTACATTCAAAATCTCATTTAAATCTCGCTGTACTTTATCTTTTACCTCTCTAATCGTGTTGTCATCAATCACCAAAAAGGGGGAGATTGTAAGTGCAATCAAGCCCTAAAGTGGGTTTTGGTGATAATGACCACGTGATTAGAAGACTAATGACATTTACGGAGATGATGGATAGGCAAAAGCATTAGGAGGATGTAATCTTATGCAGGTGGACCCCAAACATTTAAAGGATGTGGCATCCGGCTCAAAGGAGGTTTAAATTCGTTTTGATTTTGAAATTGAGTATAGGAAAGCCGGACTATTAAGGGGGATGCAAAAGACAGGTTTGAAAGTGTGACCAAGTGCAAATCTTTACACTAAACATCCTCACTCCCACTGCCAAAGCCAGCCCCAAAATTTCAGATCTTTCTGTCCTGATTTAGCAGCGCGGCACTGCTGGCCGAGCGGCACTGCCGCTCCAAGCCCGGCACTACCGCAACTTATTTTGATCGTTAGACTCGAGGGGGCTTCTTAGCCTCCCTCCTGTCGTCCCCAACGGTCATCTCTGTCATTTGCTCAGTTCCCAGACCAGAGAAGCCACTTCCTTGCTCTCTCTCTCACTCCCAACAAGTTCCCCACTCAAAAGTTTGAATCCTAGTTTGAATCTAGAAGAGTCTGAGCTGAATCTTACCAAGAACAAGCTTCTCCCCACTGATCTTCAACTTCCTCAAGCACCTGGTTCGCGTTCAAGCCGGTGGTTTGCATTTGTTACTCTTGGAGCTTGCTCCTAGCCGGCTAGAGCGTCGCCCGGTGAGCTTGCCAATCTTGTGGCAGCCCCGCGAGGTTTGTAATCACCCTCACAAGCTAGTGGAATCACCCCCTCTTTTCAAGAGTTAACTCTCTTGACTTGAGAACGAGGATTGGGCTTTGTGAACCTAGGTTTCCTTTGTGGAACCTCAACAATGTGGAGTAGGCAAGCCTTTGTGGCGAGCTGAACCACGGGTTAAATCTTGTGTCACTTGTGTTGCTTGTTTCATTCTCTATTTGTTGAGTTTCTTGACTTCTAGGGTTTGGTCCCGATCTACGAATTGGTGGTGTTCTAACTGCAAGGAAAGGGTGTGCTAGGGTCTACACATACCTGGGAACATCAGTAATTTGTTCGATCTAAATTTTCTCAAGCAGTTTTTGAATTGTGTAGAATCTGCTCTGCGAGGTTCAGCACTACCGCTCTGGTAGCAGCAGTGCCGAGCAGCCCGGCAATGCCGCTCTAAAAGCCGGCACTGCCGCGCTTGTTACTAACCTTCGTTCGCGAAGATTTTTCACAGGCCTATTCAACCACCCTTCTAGGCCAGTCCGTGATCCTACACTTCTGAACACCCGTCAGTAAGGCCTCCTTGACCCGGTCGCCGACGCTGCTGTAGAGCACCTCCAGTCGGCTCCGGAGCGAGATCCCCGAAGGTTCCCCACCGGTGCCGATGGAGTCACACAGCGCGCGGGCGGGATTCTGCAGTTCCAGGTGGTCGGCCGCTTCGCCGTCGTAAGCCGCCTGCAGAACTGCGCGAGCAAAACATGGAGGTGAACAAAAATGCAGCAAGCAACCAATACGAACAGGACAAAAAGCACGACACTGCACATACCGCCAGCCTCTTCCCGAGCCTTCTGTGCCTCCTTCCGGGCCGAGTCCGCTGCACCGACCGCCAGGCGCAATGCCTCCTGAGTATCGCTCAGGTCGAGAGCCAAGGCCTCAGCGACAGAAGTCTTCTCGGCGGTGAGCTCTCGGGCGACGTCGCGCTCCCTTGTCATCTTGGCCAGGGCGCTCTCCAGCTCCCGCACCCGTGTTGCCGAGGAAGCGGCTTGGCCCCTCGCCTCCGTGACCTCCTCCTTCAAGATGGTGTTGTCAACACTCGCTTCGGCGAGCTTGGAGGTCACGGCGGCGAGCTCATTCTGGGCACGGGCGAGGGCTTTCCCCTTGAGGTCAAGTTGCTTCCAGAGCCCGAGCCCGCCGCGAAGGAAGCGGGACTTGTCCCGGGAGGTATGCATGAGGTCCTGGAAAGGAGGGAGGAGCGGAGATGGTAAAAACTACAAGACACGAGGACTCACCTGAAGCTGGGCCAAAAGGTCCTTCTCGAGGACATCGGCAATCGCGCGGAGACCCGCCGCCGAGCTGAACCCGAGCTCCTGAACGGCGTCCCATTTAGGAGCCTCGAGGTCGTCCCGGAGCGAGAAGACGGGTGGCGCCTGAGGATCCGCTCGGTCCGCCCACTCGATCCGGGAGGCGGTTAGTTCCCGAGGCCGAGTCTCCCTTAATGCCAACGCCCAAGGACCTTCCTCACGGGCGGGGGGAACTCCTACGCCGACATCCACGACCGACGACCCCGCGGCGGCAGGCTCCGTGAGGGCAGCATCGGCTGGCCCTCCCGAGGCGCCTCTAGAACTGACGACCGAGGCCTCGGGAGCCCGCGCTAGCTCTGCCTCGAAGTCGATGACGGGCGCGACGATGGCGACCACGGCCGGAGCGACCTCTCCCGAGGGAGGAACCTCGGACGCCACGACCGGACCTGTAGGGGGACGGATTTCTTCGTCCGTCAACCGGGCGCTCCCCCCGGCCGTGTCGTGGCCCCGCACCTTCAAGACCTTAAGATGCGACACCTGGAGGTCCGACCTCGAGCGTTTTCTGAAGCGGAGAAGGAAGAAAGGAATGTTCGTAACACCAAACAAGATCTCCGACGAAGGGAATAATAGGTAAAGACACCTACCTCGTTGTCGGTGCTAGTTTTGGCGGGGCTAACACCGGCTAGTAAATACGTGTTTTGCGGTTGAGGCTACGGATGGTGTGCAAGAGGGAACACAGGGATTATACTGGTTCAGGCCAAGCAAGCCCTACGTCCAGTGGAGAGGAGAGTCGTGTTGCCTTGCACCGGGGTGCTTGTAGTAGGGGGTTACAAGCTAGGCGAGAGAGGGAAGAGCTCCCAGGTCTCTTGTGAGTGTCTAAGTGTTTACAAGTCGTTTGCTGTGGGTGAGAACTTGGAACTTCTCCGTCCGTTCGTTGTTCTTCTGTCGTCCTTCTAAAGCCGGTCTCTGCTCTCCCCTTTATAGCCGCAAGGGAGAGGCAAAGGCGGCTACGACGCTACCTATTAAAATAGTGAGGAGTTGCCATTCCCCGTTTGACTAGCTGCTGCCTTTTCTCCGTGTCTCCGGGGTATGGGTATGGCTATCTTGGTCCGCACGACTTTGGTGAGTTCACACCTGCCGGCTATCCTTCCGTACGATGTGACAAGAGGGTGAGTCACCTTGGGGCATTGTTTCCCGAGGCTCGGGATCCTGAAGGCGTGCTCGTCCTTTCGTGTGGACGGCGCAGTGGGCGCCTTTCCCGAAACGGGGCGGCGCACCGTAGACCATACCGTGGAGGACGGTTGTAGTGGGCCCATCAAATCTGCTGCCAGGGAAATCCCGACAGGTGGTATGGCCGTCATGGGCGTGCGAAACACAGTCGCGTCGAGAGTCTCGCCTGACGGGACAGTGCTTGTAAAGTGGCCAGAGAGATTTCTTGTGGTCCAAGATTGCTCCGCTGACATCACCCGTGCCTTGGATGCCTTTGCGAGATTGCGCTTGAGGGGGATAGGGAAGCGCCGAGGATGCCGCTCTCCCGAGCTCTCCCGAGGAGGCTCGGGCGAATCGGAGATTTGGGCGCCGAGGACGCCGCCTCCCGAGCTCTCCCGAGGAGAGGATGCCGCTCTCCCGAGCTCTCCCGAGGAGGCTCGGGCGAGTCGGAGACTTTGGCGCCGTGGATGTCGCTCTCTCGAGCTCTCCCGAGGAGGCTCGGGCGAGGCTCGGGCGAATCGGAGACTTGGGCGCCGAGGACACCGCCTCCCGAGCTCTCCCGAGGAGAGGATGCCACTCTCCCGAGGAGGCTCGGGCGAATTGGAGACTTGGGCGCCGAGGAGTCCTGTCCCGAGGAGGCTCGGGTGAATCGGAAACTTGGGCGCCGTGGAGGCCGCTCTCCCGAGCTCTCCCGAGGAGGCTCGGGCGAGGCTCGGGCGAATCGGAGGCTTGGGCGCCGAGGACGCCGCCTCCCGAGCTCTCCCGAGGAGGCTCGGGCGAATCGGAGACTTGGGCGCCCAGGATGCCGCTCTCCCGAGCTCTCCAGAGGAGGCTCGGGCGAATCGGAGACTTGGGCGCCGAGGATGCCGCCTCCCGAGCTCTCCCGAGGAGGCTCGGGCGAATCGGAGACTTGGGCGCCCAGGAGGCCGCTCTCCCGACCTCTCCCGAGGAGGCTCGGGCGAATCAGAGACTTGGGCGCCCAGGAGGCCGCTCTCCCGAGCTCTCCAGAGGAGGCTCGGGCGAATCGGAGACTTGGGCGCCGAGGACGCCGCCTCCCGAGCTCTCCCGAGGTGGCTCGGGCGAATCGGAGACTTGGGCGCCGAGGACGCCGCCTCCCGAGCTCTCCCGAGGAGACTCGGGCGAATTGGAGACTTGGGCGCCCAGGAGGCCGCTCTCCCGAGCTCTCCAGAGGAGGCTCGGGCGAATCGGAGACTTGGGCGCCGAGGACGCCGCCTCCCGACCTCTCCTGAGGAGGCTCGGGCGAATCGGAGGTTTGGGCGCCGAGGACGCCGCTCTCCCGAGCTCTCCCGAGGAGGCTCGGGCGAATCGGAGACTTGGGCGCCGAGGAGGCCGCTCTCCCAAGCACTCCCGAGGAGGTTGTCGTTAGTGGAATGATGTCGTGGGCCTCAGTAGACGCGGCCTTCGTGGGCTTCCACTGGCCTTACTTGGGCCAGGCCAAGTTGGGAATGAGCTTTTTTGCATCGAAGTTGGGTAACCCTAACTTTGGTAACTGACAGTAGCCCCCGAGCCTGTGGCGGAGTGAAGGCACTCCTCCACAGGTTCATGCTGGTTCTTCCTGTCAAAAAAGATAAAGTGTGGGTTGTTTTTTCCGGGGGGTGCGCGCGAGCGCACCCGCCGGGTGTAGCCCCCGAGGCTTTGGAGGGATGATATATCCCTTCAAATGCTTAGAATCGTGTTCGTTAGTCCTCGGGTGTTTTTCGATTTATTTAGGTGGGTTGTTTCCTTGGAAGCGGACCCCCGAGCCTCCCACCGTGTGGGAGATCGTTCGGTGGTCTTTCCAAGGTGCAGGGCAAGTTTCCGAGCCTCCGTTTTCGTATCGGAGATCGATCGGGTTCTTCCCTATCTTTTTTAATTCGACCTTCACGCTCTTTTTTCGGGAAGAGGAAGGTTTGGTCCTGCTCGACTTCCCCGCTGGGGCACGAGTCGGCATTTCTGGTGAGCTACAAACGGGTTGGTCCAAGTGGAGGTCCGTGCCCTATTCGTTAAGGGTCGGCTAGTAGCCTGAGCACACTCCAATTATTTCCCGAGGGTCAGTTAGTGGATGTCGGGTCCCTTCGATGGGTCCCGAGCGCATGATGCCTCCCACGGAGGGATTCCACGTAACCGACTCGCTACTGGGACTTGGACACAGCATGGGATGTCCCTTGTGACGTTCCGGGCGTCGGGATACTGGCCGTTTTCGTGACCCATCCACTAGCTGTCCCTAACTCGATTTCCCTGGGGCGACTGTTCGAGCCTCGGAGGGCCAGTCTTCGATCCCCTGGGAACGTAACGGGCGCCCGAGCTCGGGGTTTCTTCGTTGAGAAAACGTAGGTGGAATCGAGGCGCGCGGTTGTAATGATTTGGCTCACCTTTTGAGGCGCGAAGCCTGACGGACGCGACGGTTTGGCTCAGTCGAGGCGGTTTGCGTGCGCGGTGATGGCGGGTCTCTTCCAAGCCGAGGTCGAGCTCCCTCCTCTGAACCTGCCGTGAAGAAGAAGCGGGCCATAGTGCCCTTGTAAAAAGTAACCTTTGTGATGAAAGTTGAGGACTTAGCATTTTTAGGGATGCCGTAGCCTCGGTGGTGTAGACAGAGCCAGAGCTGTGCCAGTCTGACCCGAGGGGTTCCCACTTTGTCGCGCACACAGCTAGGTATCTCAGAGAAGGCTCGAGTGAGATCGTTTTTTACTAAATTTCCCAAACGCCCGTCTCTCTTCTCGCACTCAGGCAAAATTCGCGAAATCTTTCTGGAGCGCAAGTTGACCCTCGGGCGGAGGGTGGTGACTGGAGGTGCCGTAGCCCGGAGGCGTAGGCGATCTCACGGCTCGGCCAGCCCTGCCCTAAGAGTGTCCTTTTACTTCTTTGGATCTCGCAAGTTTTGCTAGAGTGCAGAAAGGAGTTCGGCGTGGAATTTTTGAAAAAGCGATCGAAAAGGCGCAGAGAAAATTAGATCGTCGGTCCCCAAGCGTCCACCCCTCGTCCCGTACTTGAAAAACTCCATGAAATTGCCTCGAAGCGTAAGTCACCCTCGGACGGTGGGTGGTGAGTGGAGGTGCCGTAGCCCGGAGGCGTAGGCGGTCTCGCGGCTCGGCCGGCCATGCCCTAAGGGTGTTCTCTTGCCTGTTCGGGTTTCACGGATTTTTTCGAGAGTGCTGGAGAGGTTCGGACGTAAGGGAGGTTTCAGTTTAAATCTCAAAATTCGTGATAATTAAAGAACGCTTATTTATCGATTCCGAGACCACAAATGTGAACAAAGCTTGGAAGCTTAAGGGTAACTGTGACTTAGCTGCTCGAGCTACCAGCGTTGCGCTGGTGATGATCGTAGAGGCGGTGTCTCGCGCGGGGGGCACCGGATTGGTCGGGTTGACGCGGATGCGCTTCCCCCGCCTAGTTCGGCGGGAGCGGCGCGTGGCGTTCCCTCTGTTTCCCTGAAACGGGTGGAGGTGTCGCCGGGGTCCCTTTCCCAGCCACCTGCTGGGCCGGGGTCGGGGTGATGATGGCCCAAGGCTCAGGTTGGGCGGAGGTTCATCTCGAGGCCGAGGACAGTGGCTCGAACCGGAGCACCGCGCCAGCAGGAAGCGCAGGGACGTTGGCTGCCATCCGCAACCGGGATCAACACGCAAAAGGCCCCTACCTGGCGCGCCAACTGTCGGTGCTAGTTTTGGCGGGGCTAACACCGGCTAGTAAATACGTGTTTTGCGGTTGAGGCTACGGATGGTGTGCAAGAGGGAACACAGGGATTATACTGGTTCAGGCCAAGCAAGCCCTACGTCCAGTGGAGAGGAGAGTCGTGTTGCCTTGCACCGGGGTGCTTGTAGTAGGGGGTTACAAGCTAGGCGAGAGAGGGAAGAGCTCCCAGGTCTCTTGTGAGTGTCTAAGTGTTTACAAGTCGTTTGCTGTGGGTGAGAACTTGGAACTTCTCCGTCCGTTCGTTGTTCTTCTGTCGTCCTTCTAAAGCCGGTCTCTGCTCTCCCCATTATAGCCGCAAGGGAGAGGCAAAGGCGGCTACGACGCTACCTATTAAAATAGTGAGGAGTTGCCGTTCCCCGTTTGACTAGCTGCTGCCTTTTCTCCGTGTCTCCGGGGTATGGGTATGGCTATCTTGGTCCGCACGACTTTGGTGAGTTCACACCTGCCGGCTATCCTTCCGTACGATGTGACAAGAGGGTGAGTCACCTTGGGGCGTTGTTTCCCGAGGCTCGGGATCCTGAAGGCGTGCTCGTCCTTTCGTGTGGACGGCGCAGTGGGCGCCTTTCCCGAAACGGGGCGGCGCACCGTAGACCATACCGTGGAGGACGGTTGTAGTGGGCCCATCAAATCTGCTGCCAGGGAAATCCCGACAGGTGGTATGGCCGTCATGGGCGTGCGAAACACAGTCGCGTCGAGAGTCACGCCTGACGGGACAGTGCTTGTAAAGTGGTCAGAGAGATTTCTTGTGGTCCAAGATTGCTCCGCTGACATCACCCGTGCCTTGGATGCCTTTGCGAGATTGCGCTTGAGGGGGATAGGGAAGCGCCGAGGATGCCGCTCTCCCGAGCTCTCCCGAGGAGGCTCGGGCGAGGCTCGGGCGAATCGGAGATTTGGGCGCCGAGGACGCCGCCTCCCGAGCTCTCCCGAGGAGAGGATGCCGCTCTCCCGAGCTCTCCCGAGGAGGCTCGGGCGAGTCGGAGACTTTGGCGCCGTGGATGTCGCTCTCTCGAGCTCTCCCGAGGAGGCTCGGGCGAGGCTCGGGCGAATCGGAGACTTGGGCGCCGAGGACGCCGCCTCCCGAGCTCTCCCGAGGAGGCTCGGGCGAATTGGAGACTTGGGCGCCGAGGAGTGCTGTCCCGAGGAGGCTCGGGCGAATCGGAAACTTGGGCGCCGTGGAGGCCGCTCTCCCGAGCTCTCCCGAGGAGGCTCGGGCGAGGCTCGGGCGAATCGGAGGCTTGGGCGCCGAGGACGCCGCCTCCCGAGCTCTCCCGAGGAGGCTCGGGCGAATCGGAGACTTGGGCGCCCAGGATGCCGCTCTCCCGAGCTCTCCAGAGGAGGCTCGGGCGAATCGGAGACTTGGGCGCCAAGGACGCCGCCTCCCGAGCTCTCCCGAGGAGGCTCGGGCGAATCGGAGACTTGGGCGCCCAGGATGCCGCTCTCCCGAGCTCTCCAGAGGAGGCTCGGGCGAATCGGAGACTTGGGCGCCGAGGACGCCGCCTCCCGAGCTTTCCCGAGGAGGCTCGGGCGAATCGGAGACTTGGGCGCCCCGGAGGCCGCTCTCCCGAGCTCTCCCGAGGAGGCTCGGGCGAATCGGAGACTTGGGCGCCGAGGACGCCGCCTCCCGAGCTCTCCCGAGGAGGCTCGGGCGAATCGGAGACTTGGGCGCCCAGGAGGCCGCTCTCCCGAGCTCTCCAGAGGAGGCTCGGGCGAATCGGAGACTTGGGCGCCGAGGACGCCGCCTCCCGAGCTCTCCCGAGGAGTCTCGGGCGAATCGGAGGTTTGGGCGCCGAGGACGCCGCTCTCCCGAGCTCTCCCGAGGAGGCTCGGGCGAATCGGAGACTTGGGCGCCGAGGAGGCCGCTCTCCCAAGCACTCCCGAGGAGGTTGTCGTTAGTGGAATGATGTCGTGGGCCTCAGTAGACGCGGCCTTCGTGGGCTTCCACTGGCCTTACTTGGGCCAGGCCAAGTTGGGATTGAGCTTTTTTGCATCGAAGTTGGGTACCCCTAACTTTGGTAACCGACACTCGTCTTCGGTGCCCCCGCGCTCGGTGAAGCAACGGACGGCGTGGGCTGCGTCGGCAGTGGAGGAGTGGGCGCCACCGCGGCGTCCGGGCCGGCACCGCCCAGAGGCGGTGGCCTTGCCTGGGCGCCAAGGGTCGCCTCGACGTCGCCGCCTGAAACGACCTCGATTTCCGCGAAGGGAAATCCACAGGCTCGAATTGTAATTCTACAGATTGCTTGGAACAATCCATGAAATTACCCATATCTCAGTTGATACCAGGATCCATACAATGGTAATTAAGTCTTACATAAACATTTATTACATCGCCACATTGGCGGAATCAACATTCAAAGAAGCTTAGGAGATGCGGAAGCGATTCATCCTTCACGGCCAACTTGAGTGTAGCACGTGACCCTATTCCTCATCATCTTCTCCCTCGAAGTCGTACTCATTCTCGTCACCTGACAGCAAATTTATCAGTACGATTTGTACTGGCCACGGAGCCCACCTATGCAGCATTTGCTTTGTGGAAAGTGGATGCAAGGCTATTCAAGCAGACCTATAGGCTGAGGTTTCCTATGCAGCTATAATCAATGTTTAAGTAGTCAAGTTTTATCTGCAATTAACACCATCATCCCTTTTTCCATCACCACATCTCACATACCCACACCTCACGCTCATTCGACAGGCCCAACTCCCTCTCGGGCCTATCTCAGCGGCACACTACCACAGCGGGTACACTGCCGGAAGGCATTATCCAGGGAGAGAAAAGAATAATCACTCACTACACCAGTAGAAGCTTCACAGGAAAGGTCCATAGCCAACAAGTTGGCATATGTATCGATCGATCAACCACACACTCTGTAGAGGTTTCACTACTCACAAGATTAGCCATCATAGGTGTTGCGCAACAACTAGGCAGAATTCTGGGTGCTTGCTTGCCTAGGTCGGTGCTACCCTACCACTCAGCCCTGGGATATTCCGGATCTAACACCGTTATGCTGAGACTGGGAGACACAGTACCGGGCCCATCCAGTGGTACTGCGCATCTAGAACGGAACGGGAACCCATCGACCGTCTCCGTCCACCCTTATCACCTCTCAACCTAGCAGTAGTGGCACTGTCCTACCAAGTAGTCCAGCCGTCTCCCGCCCATCAGAAGCGAGTGAGTAGAAAAGTATTCCCATGAACCTAAAACTAGTCCGTCCTAGGTTTGACCAAGCAGGCATCTTCCCTTAGGGGATACTCTCCCCATGCCATCACAGCACCTCCGTCCTCGGGCTTCAAACCACCAAGGCTATCCCACCCGGAACCTTCTCAACATCTTTACCCGCCACAGGTATCTCGCGTGGGGATGCCCAGGTTGCACCCCAGGCACGACTTGCCCCTCCCCGGGCTCGTCTCATATCCCACTTGGTCGACATCAACCTTTACCACGCACCCATGACGCACGCAGCACTCTCTCCCAGTGGTTACAATCAGGTACATATTCACCGTCCCAATTCCACCACATAGCACATAGCAAGTAGTAAGTAGTGGAAGAGTAACAGTATTAAAGCAGCAGCTAACCTAGCAGCGGACAGCAGGGTAAAGTCTTAACAAGGCAGGGAATTCGAATATACTATCATGCAACTATGTGTAACATATAATCATAAAGCAATGGCAACAAAGTCGTTAGCAATGCGTAAATAGGTTCTAAGGATTTGGTGGGACGTGGCACCTTCGTAGTCGTCTCCGAGCTCCTGAAGGTACTCGTGGTCGTCTTCCTCAGTCAGATTCTCCTCCGGCTCTGAAATCGAACACGAAATAGTCTCGTCAACGACTCCTACAGAGTATTTCAGAAAAATCCAATAAAATAAAGACCCAAATGCACACAAACATAGTCTTAGATTGTAGATCTCATTTTTCTGAGAATTTTGATATATGGTGCGCAATTTTTGGACATCGTATGAATAAGTTATGAATTTTCGAAGATTATCCTATTTTCTAAAAATGGAAAAATGGCCGAATTACCAGGGGGTGACACGTGGCAGCACGGGATTGGTCGGGGGGCACTGTTCACGTTGACCGAGTCAACGGTTTCGGCGGCAATGACTCTGCTGACGTCAGCATGACGTCATTGCTGACGTCAGCGTTGACCGAGTCAACGCTTCCTCTGACCAGTGGGGTCGGGTGACGTCATGACACGTGGCAGCGCCAGAGCACGCCACGTGGTAGCGCTGGAGCGCTTCGGCCCAGGCCTACGAGAGCCGGTGTACGGTGGACCGAGAGTGCCGGTTCATGGTCGTTAGACTCGGCTCGTGGTGAACCGGGTGCACCAACCCTCCCTCTTCTCTGTGGTCTGTGGTGGACCGAGCCTATTTCTCCCCTTGCTGTGTGGCTCAACAGCCCGTAGGCATGGTGTACGGTGGACCGCGGGCTTCGGACATAGCGTAGCGACACGGTCCTTGTAAACCAGGTCTACCTCGCCTTCCTCCCTTCTTTCCCCCCTTCTCTGTTCGATTTCGACACGGCGGAGCACCTCACCGCCGGTGAGCTCGCGTGGATTCAGTGCTGTGGTGGTCTACGTGCCCTCCCCAAGGGTCGATAACCTCCGGCGGGCGGACTAGGCTTCGGTTAGATCACAGCCTCGCTAGGTAGGACAGCCCGGTGAGCTTGTTGCATCGATGGTTGGAAACTAGCAGCGGCGGACAACGGCGAGGTGGTGGTGGTTTCGTTTTGGCCCGATTGGGGGTGGCTTCCTCCAATTGAGGCGACCAGCAAGGCATACAAGCCCAAAAGGGCGGGTTTGCGCCTCGGCAAGGTCTTTTTCGTCGCTACGGCGCGCGGCGGCGCTCCTGCGAGGTTGCGGCGCACACGAACAGAGCGGACGGGGGCTCTTTCCGGCGCTAGTAGCTTCGTAGATCGAACGAGAGAGTCGTGGCATTGCTCCACGACGACTATCCTACTCGGTTGGCGATTGGTGGCGCTCGGAGCGGGTGATTTCGGCGTCGGAATGCGTCGGTGGTGAGCGCGCTCCGCCGGGAACGCGTCGTGCTGCGTTCTTGGTCTAGCAAGGCTCGTAGCCCGGGGGTTTCGGCCGGTCGCGTGAGTGTGTGGTGCAGGTGATCTCCCTGAGCCGGTAAAGGCTCGTGCCTGCGCGTCCCGTGGGCGGAACGCCATGGCGAACAGCAAGGCGAGGTTGGCATGAGAGAGCTCCGGCGACTCACCGTGGTGTCGGAGTAGTTGGGATAGTGGGGGCCGTGTTGAGTCGGTGCCGTGCAGGTGGATCGCAGTGCAGTGCCGAACAGCGACGGAGCACCGGCTTCTCCTCCATGCCCGGCTCCGGCGTGCTCCGCGGCGGCAGTGCTTCGGCGGTGCTCCCTTCCTTCTCTACCCCGCCTTCTCCCTCCCTCTCTGCTATGCGGTGTGATGCGGTGGTTTGTGCCGTGGCGACGGTGAGTGGGAACAGGGCTAGGGCTGCTCGGGCAGTCCCCTTTTATAGCCGAGCTCAATTGGCTCCAATGGCGGACGGCCGTGATCTGCCGAACGGAAATCAAGGGCTGTGGCGAGCGCCCAGCTAGGGCTTCGTGTTGCCTTGGTGACCAAGGTGAGGGGACAGGCGGGGGACAGGTTCATCAGGTGTGGTGTTGTCGGGTGAGGCTCTGTCGGGGTAGTGCGCGCGGTCACGCGATTTGCGTGCAGGCCCCTCGCCTTCGCGAGGAAGAAGAACAGTGGGGGGGGCAAGAGCGGCTGACAAGCGGGGCCGAGCTGGCAGCGATGGCGCGCGTGTGCGGTCGGCATCGCGCGTGCGCGCGGTGTTGGGCCGCGACTTGGGCCGGCTGGCTCGCGCGTGAGATGATAAGGGAAAAGAGGCGGGCCGGTTGGGCTGGGCTGGCACGGCGCGCGCACCCACGCGAGTTAGGCCAAGCAGGCCGGCTGGGCCGAATGGCTGGCTAGCCTTGCCCTCTCTCCCTTTCTTTTTTCCCTTTTCCATTTTAATTTATAGTGTTCATTTTAAGCATGTTTATGCTTTAGTATTTGTAAGAGTACTCAAGCCAATCATAAGATGCAAATAAAATCCACATATGCACATAGCTAGTGAAAATAACTAAAAAGAAGTTGGGGTGCAAAGACACATATTTATAGCTTGTAGATTTTAATTCCTATATGCATGCACATGAAATAGGGTTTTAGTGCAATAAAGATGAAAATTTTAATTGGTTGGTATTTTTGGGTTGTGTGGATTTTTAGGGTTGTTACACCGCCCCTCGGCAGGGAAGCTTGAGTCTGGGAGGACCCCAGCTCAAGTTCCGGCGTCTTGGCACGGGCCGGCTCCGGCTCCGACAGTTTCCGCTCACCGCTCCCCCCGCCTTCGGCCGTCGCGCCGATCAACGATGCGTCAGAGGGGAGGGTGCACGGAAACTGGATCTCCCCGGTCCCGCCGGCAGCAGGCAGGCTTGGCTCGGGTGCCGGGTCAGGGCCCGTTCCCGGCCTCTCCAGCGAGCCCTCACGGCCGCTGGAAGGCGGAGCCGTGGCTCCGGTAGTCACGCTGCCAGAGTCTATGCCATCAGACGCGGTCCCCGGCAGTTTTGCCTGGGGGCTCGGGTCACGAGCCCCGGCACTTCCGCCGGCAGACGCCGACATTGGAACCTTCCTAGGCTCGTCGGCGCCCACCGCGGGCTTTGTGGCCACAAGGGGCTGATCCAACACTGTGAAATCAAAATATTCTTCTTCTTCTTCATCCTCCTCGTCATCTTCGTCGGAGAGGGTGTCCTTCTCCGGCTCCCCCGCCTCCTGACGGTGACGACAGCGCTGGGAGGATTCCTCCGTCCTCCGAGCCCTCTTCTGCTTCAGCGCGGTCTTCTGGCCCTTCTCCGCCTTCGCCGCCTGGTCCCGAAGGCGGTTCTGGGTTCGCTGAAACTTGTCCTCCGGGACCGGCGGAAGGGAAGGCTTCCCGTTCTTTGAAAGACCCTGGGACGAACGAAGAAAGAAGTCAAGAAAAAGACCGAGGAGCTGCAAAATCGACGAAGCAGACGACACTCACCAGCGCGATGAAGCCCGTACGGGGGCGCATGGGTATCCGGTTCACCTCGTCCCAGGTATGGTGACCACCCACCATGTACTTAACCCGGCGCATAATCTCTTGTTGGCCGATGTCCTAGGGCAGCATCGCCGTGCCCTCCCGCGACAACCCGACGAGCATCTGGTTCAGCGCCAACCGGTGGTCCATCAGCGGCAACGCCGTCCGCGCGTGGAACGGCGCCGCCACGGCGGCTCCTGTAATGCCCCGGTCGCGCAGCATCTGGAGCACGTCGAAGTAGGCGTTGAGGAGCTTGGCCTCCTTCGCCGGGCACCCCCAATCCCATTGAGGGAGGGGAGCGACGAACGTCCTTCCCGTATACTTGGGAAAGGCATCCCCGTCGTTGCAGAGGTAGAACCAGCAGTGGTGCCAGCCCTTGTTGGAGGGGGCCATGCAGGGGATGTACTCGCCGGAGCGGATCACGAAACCGCATCCCCCCACGCGCGGGATCTCCCGCGGCTTCTTCGGACCGGCCATCTTGGTGTACCAGTCGACGCGGGAGATACGGCGCCATATATTCCAATGCGGGGGTACCCTGAGGTACCCCTCGCACAGGGCGGCATAGATCGACGCCTGCATGATGGAGTTGGGGGTAAGGTTGTGGAGCTCCAGCCTGTTGGCGAAGAGTAGCGCCCGGCAGAAGCGGCTCGGCGGTGACTCGAACCTGCACTCGTGGTAAGCGATGAAGCTCACCACGTACCCCTCATCGGGCTTTGGCTCGTCGTGGTCGTCTGACGGCACGACCCACTCCGGGCGCTCCACGTTGGTGCGGGGGTGTAGGAGCCCCAGCCCCACGAGACGCTCCAAATCCGCCTCCACCACGAAGCTGCGTGGCCACGGCTCCATCCTGAGAATGCCAGCGGTGGCAGCAGCGGCGTCGGTGCGAACCGGGGAGGAAGACATGGCGAGCTAAAGGAGAAGAACGGTGGGAAGGCAACGACGTCGGTCGCGGCAGTGCTTCTCACTCGAGCGAGCAACGAAGGCAAAAGGGCAGACGGCGAAGGCAAGAAAGCGAACGGTTGCGCGAGCAAATGGCTAGGGTAGAAAGAAAAAGCCATGAGTTTTTCATATATACCCGGGCGACGGATCAAGGGAGATGCGGAGGATCCGTCACATTAACTGCGTGGGGCCCGCCACGATCCCCACATCGCCGCCGGCCTCGCGCACGCAACCACCTCGACTGCCCCAAACCGTCGCGTCCGTCAGGCTACGCGCCTCAAAAGGTGAGCCGAATCATTACGCTTGCCTGCCTCGATTCTGCCGATACATTACCCTTCTCAACGAAGGAACCTCAGGTTCGGACGCCCGTTATGTTCCCAGGGGATCGAAGACTGGCCCATAGTGGCTCGAACAGTCGCCCCAGGGAAACCGAGTTAGGGACAGCTAGCGGATGGGTCACGAAAACGGCCAGTATCCCGACACCCGAGCGTCAGAAGGGACATCCCATGCTGTGTCCAAGTCCCAGTAGTGAGTCGATTATGTGGAATCCCTCCGTGGGAGGCATTAGGCCCTCGGGACCCATCGAAGGGACCCAACATCCACTAATTGACCCTCGGGAAATATTTGGAGTGTGCTCAGGCCACTAGCCGACCCCCAACGAACGGGGCACGGACCTCCACTTGGACCAACCCGTTTGTAGCTCACTTGAAATGTCAACTCGTGCCCCAGCAGGGAAGTCGAGCAGGACCAAACCTTCCTCTTCCCAAAAAAAGAGCGTGAAGGTCGAATTAAAAGAGACAGGGAAGAGCCCGATCGATCTCCGATACGAAAACGGAGGCTCGGGAACTTGCTCTGCACCTTGGAAAGACCACCGAACGACCTCCCTAGCACGATGGGACGCTCGGGGGCTCCGCTTCCAAAGGAACAACCCCCCTAAATAAATCAAATAACACCCGAGGACTAATAATCACGATTTTAAGCCTTTGGAGGGATATAACATCCCTCCAAAGCCTCGGGGCTACACCCGGCGGGTGCGCTCGCGTGCACCCATCGAAAAAAACAACCCATACTTAATCTCTTCGACAGGAAGAACCGGCGTGAACCTGTGGAGGAGTGCCTTCACTCCGCCACAGGCTCAGGGGCTACTGTCGGGTACCAAAGTATGGGGTACCCAACTTCGATGCAAAAATATACATTCCCAACACGACCCGGCCCAGGTAAGGCCAGCGGAAGCCCACGAAGGCCGCGCCTACGGAGGCCCATGACGATGATGCATCAACGCAAACCTACCCTCGGGGAAGCGGCACCCTCGGGCGCCAATTCTCCGATTCGCCCGAGCCTCCCCGAGAGAGCTCGGGAAAGCGGCACCCTCGGGCGCCAATTCTCCGATTCGCCCGAGCCTCGCCGAGAGAGCTCGGGAAAGCAGCACCCTCGGGCACCAATTCTCTGATTCGCCCGAGCTTCACCATCCCTCTCGAGCGCAATCTTTCAAACGCATCCTATGCATAGTTGACGTCAGCAGGGCAATCTTGGACCGCAAGGGACCTCTCTGACCACTTTACAGGCATAGTCCTATCGGATGGGCCCCCTCGACACAACAGCGCCCCGAACGCGCACGTTCACCGTACCAACTGCCCCATCTCCTCTGGCAGGCGATCTGACAGTCCTCCTCCTCCCACGCCGCTACAGGGACAGTCAACCGTACGGCTCCCCGGGCTGACGAGGGGATTCGCCAACTACGACGAGGACCGCCATACCCCAGCCACATGTGTGACACCAGGAAATGGGGGACGACGGTCGTCCGGCCAACCAGGGGGAATGGGCGAAGCCTTATGACCGGTCTTGCCAACCCCTGGAATGTACCTCACAAGGAAAAAGAAGCGCCCGAGTGAGGACACTCCCCCCGCTCTGTCCCATCAGGCCCCCGATGGCACCAAGGCTTCTCGAGCCTCGGGGGCTTGTACCCAGAAGTCAACCTATCTACTCGTTGCACTATGCAAGGACGACACGACGGCATGACGTATCGCCATGCTGCCAACCATGACCAAGCACTGTGAGGCGCCTTGGAACTCACCAATGGAACAGTGGCGGATCAGCCGAATGACTAATGCCATACCGCCGAGGCGCCAAGACGAAGGCGTGGCTGACGATCGCCACCAGTCATCACCAACTCCGCCATGCCGAGTACTGTAACACAGGGCAACACGTGTAACTCTAGCCCTTCCCTTGTAACTATAAAAGGGAGAGCAAAGGCCAGCCTTAGACAATCTTTTCAAGCTCACATACATGGCCACTCAACAACATACTACAACAAGCAATCTGTACGCACTTAGACACTCGTAAGAGACTTGGGAGCACTTCCCTCTCTCGCTCAGCTTGTAACCCCTACTACGAGCACCCCGGTGCAAGGCAACACGACTCGATCCCACACTGGACGTAGGGCACTCATTGCCTGAACCAATATAAATCCTGTGTTCCCCCTTGAACACCACCCGTAACCTCAACCACAAAACACAAGTTTACTAGCCGGTGTTAGCACTCGCTAAAACTAGCACCGACACCAGTGTCGCTTGGGAATTATGATTGGGA
Source organism: Eremochloa ophiuroides (assembly GCA_038502445.1). Classification (NCBI taxonomy): domain Eukaryota; kingdom Viridiplantae; phylum Streptophyta; class Magnoliopsida; order Poales; family Poaceae; genus Eremochloa; species Eremochloa ophiuroides. Next base: position 305,138 of record JAHLJS010000002.1, on the reverse strand, counting down.
GGGGGCGCGATTTTCAAACGTCACTACAAATGGGACAGAGGGAGTAGGTTGTATGATGCCCGGGATGTAGATCTAATACTTCTTCCAAAAACTCATTGAGCACTTGCTTGCCGGCCAAGCTTTTCTTTCCAACCTTGTATCCTACCGTGAAAACACCACCAAATCCACTCTGTATCGCTGCGGGTGGCAAGAACCATGCTACCACTCCATTTTTTATGTCCCAGCCAAGACCACAACACACCAACCATTCGGCCAGGTCGTGATAGGGTTCGCCCGTTCAGACGGGAACAATGTGCCGAAGCATTGTTTATCTTTCCGCCTCTACTTCCTTCCCTTGCCCCAGCACGCGTCGCCCCCTTCTTAGCCCCCCACCACCCACATCGTGGCGCGGTAGGGCTTGCGGGAGCTCCGGCGTATCCTAGCGTGCCCGTAACGGCCCCCTTCTTTCCCTCCCCGCCTGCACCCCTGCCGCCGCCATGGCTATGCTCGTCGGCGACCGTGACGCCCTCACCTGAGACTTGGCTCGGCCGCCGCGAAGGCCCCCAACCGCCCAACGACCATCCCCACTTGCTGGCTTTCTTACCTCCCCAAACCCCTTCTCTCTAAGCCTGCTAGAGATGGGGACGAGAGAGAGAGAGAGAGAGAGAGAGAGAGAGAGAGAGAGAGAGAGAGAGAGAGAGAGAGAGAGAGATGTTGGAGATGGAGGAGGCTCGTCGGAACCCTAATGGCGATGAACTCTCTCCTGTGTCGGCGAGCTTGGGCGCGCGTTGTGGTTCGTCATGGGCCGTGACGTGGGTCACGACCGCCTTGGAGAAGAAACCAGTAGTTGCTCACTTTCCCACTCTATTCATCGATGTGTTGCTCCCATCCGAACGCTCGGACAGGAAGATTTTCGCATCCAGACTCCGTGTCATGTGCCTATGACACATTCTCACTATCCCACCCACTTCATCTGCCTAGTTGCCTTTGAGAGGCTTTTTTTAACTTATGTGCCTCCCGACTGCAACAAGTAAGCTTCCATGGTAAAATGAAAAAGATGAAGGTGGAGGGTGAGGTCGTTGTTCTCACGTAGCTATACAACAATTCTTCCTCAGACTTTTAGCAATGGATATAACCACCCATCGGCTGAACGACAGAAAAAACATTGATGCATCGGCTGAAAAGCATGGCAAACTGACAGTGTTTGGTGAGCACAGGCGGGGGGAGGGGAGGAGGGAGGGTGTTAACAAGAAGATGCAACACGGAGAAGGGAGGAAATAGGGTTGCAATGCGAACCCACCTATAAAAACTTCTCACATATTAGGTACTCCCTCCATCCCAAAATAAGTGTTGTTTTAGGATTTGGACTATCTCCTTTTGATCATTCGTCTTATTAAAAAATTTTGTGAAAAAAGTAATTATTTTATTATGAAATGATTCATTGTTAGAAGTATTTTAATCTTGATTTGTTCATTTTTTATATTTTCATAAACTTTTTGAATAAGATGAATGGTCAAAAGTCGATTTTAAAAAGTCAAAAAACGACACTTATTTTGGAACAGAGGGAGTAAGTATGTGTAAAACACTAAACGTACGGTAAAGATAAACTCATCTCTTTCAACTTAAATAAACACGAGATCAGTCAGTCCGATCAAAGATCCGGAATGAGTCTAGCTCGTCCTGGACTGGAACCGAACGCACGACAAGCTCAGTTTGGTCGGCGAGTCCCGGCGGCGCGGTCGCGAACAAACACAGGAACAGGCATGCTGCTTGCTCGCCAAATGGCAAATGCAGTGGCGGACCGGAGGCCAGAGAGCAGTAAAAAAATCAGAGAACTGGGCAAGTGGGCAGAAGGCAGTGGGGAGTGGGCTACTACAGTAGACGGCCAGTGGTGATCAGTTCAGCGAGTGACCGAGTGGGGGAGGGGCCCACTGGAACAGAGCCACGAGCCAGTCGGGTGTGCGATCGAGAGACCCAGCCGTCACGTCTCCCGGAACGGGACATGGGGGAGAGTCAGGAGAAAGCGCCGAATCCACCACCACCAAAATGGCGTCTCGACCCCGCCGCTGCCGCTGCCGAGTGCCGACCTCGGGAGTGGTGGACTCAGTGGTGGTGGGGGGAAGTGGAGAACCGCGAACCCGAGCCGAAACGGAAACCATGCAGCGCAAGCAGTGCACAGCTAGCGGTATTGGGCAGGGAAAGGACGAGAAAGGGTGGAACCATCAACCGTGGGGGCGCGACAGCGACGTGGGACGGTAAAACTGTGTGGTGAACTCTGAACTGAGGGGCCCAGTCACTCGGGCAGTGTCAGTCAGTAGCAGTCAGCCAGTAGTAGCCCAGTACTGCTGCTTTCCTCCTGTTCAAGTTCAATGTACGCTACAGTACACAGCACAGCGTGCCAGCATAGCTCCTCCACAGTCTACAACCTCTACGTGTACGGAGTACACTAAAATGTGTCCAATTATAATTTAATTAGATTTCAAAAATTTATCTCGAGATTTTCATGTAAAATATGTATTTATTTTATTTTTATCTATATTTAATGCTATATATATATCCAAATATTTGATGTGACGTAATATAATTGAAAAATTAAAATTTTAAAGAGGAATTAAACATTTGATGTGACTAATATAACTAAAAAATTGAAATTTAAAGAGGAATTAAACAGGGGCTTAGTAATACCAATAGCTTTCGCTTCACATTGTGGACCTGAACTGTAACAGGGCGTCCGGGGCCAGCCACATCCATCTGAGGCACGGTTTTGCTGTAGTACAATCTTTCTACTGGTACCATCTGAAATTTCTGAAACGCAGTAATACTGGCTTTGGGTTCAGTGGTCCAGGAATGCAAATCAGTCACTCTGTGGCCGGCTGGGACGTAACGACTGGCTTACTGAGTGTTCTGAGAGAAAAACACTGTTGAATGACTGGCTGGACCAGCCAGCCGAACACGGTGATTATGTTAATGCTTGAGTCATAAATCTCCGCTAACTTATAGTACTATGCTTCAAAGATGCAGTTAACGTACACCACATGGTCCACTACAACAAAATACTACTGTTTTGGAACCAATTCATCAGCTTATTCTTTTGACCAATCAGCGCTTATTTTCAGCCACAAAACAGTATTTTTCTCTCACAACAAATACCAGCCAGCCAGCCGAACACGGTGATTATGTTAATGCTTGAGTCATAAATCTCCGCTAACTTATAGTACTATGCTTCAAAGATGCAGTTAACGTACACCACATGGTCCACTACAACAAAATACTACTGTTTTGGAACCAATTCATCAGCTTATTCTTTTGACCAATCAGCGCTTATTTTCAGCCACAAAACAGTATTTTTCTCTCACAACAAATCAGCACGAGCCGAAATCAGCGCTTATTTTCAGAAAAAAAAAATAGGCTGCATGCATGGGGTACAAGTACAACATCTAAACCATGGCAATGTAGCAACAGCCCATATCTTGGCTTGGGAGACCAGCCATGTTGCTTCTTATGGCTCTCTCACTCACTCACACACACAAACACACACACAAAAACACTTTCTCCTATTACTTAATTAACAACGGTCACCGGCAAGCAAAGCTGCTAGACGCCACACGCAAGACCAGCTGCCATCCCAGACGCCGCGAGCTAAGCCGGAACAGCAAAGCGCGGTCTAGTGGAAGAAGAACGGGTTTGTAGTCGGGAAGGGCGCAGGCGGGTGAGACGGCAGCGGCATGCCGCCGTTCGCCTCGCCGGCGGTAGAGAATCCTGATGATGCTGCAGAGTGGTGCAACGGCACGTGAGGGGAGCCCTGCGTTTGCCATGCCCAGGTGGGGAATGGCTGAGCTCCCAGCTCAGGCCTTCGCTCCATTGGCCTTTCCTGCACCTGCACAATCGCAGCAACACAAGCATGATGAGCTTTGTTAAGTTTTGACAATTCAGGGAACGTTTTGACCTGAAAGTCTGTTTACATGTAACAGAGTGAACAAACAACCAAGATGGGGATATCAGCTACTCGGCGAGCATAAATTATCCAGGATTCTGTTTTAATTAGTTAATTAATTTTAGTGTACGTGCGGCCAAATGGAGACTTGATGCTAGCTCTATTTCCCGTGAATTCAGAGCATCCTCAGGACTAAAAGCTGCAGCACGTGATCCCCGATCGGCGTACTAAAGATGCATCCCATGTTATGTCAAGAAACTGTGACCGAACAACTGCCGACTGGCCGTGTTTCAAAAGAATCTCGGAAAACTGGCAGAACGGCCTGGTCGAAATATCAATCAGTTCACACACCAAACAGTACCTGCGATTAGTAAGTAGGAGTACTCCTAGTACTAGCTGATATCCCCAAAAATGGGCTGTATAGTGTTATTTCCAAGGAACAAGACATTTCGTAAAGAAAATTCGAAACAAGTTAACTGTTTCTAGGGAATCAAGCTACAAGTAATGTTTAGGAGTAGCTAGCAAGTCTCAGTCAAAAAAGTTAAACATGTCGAGATAATAAATTCGGCTTGTTTATTTTCATTATTTTCCTTTTGGAACACAAGGCATGTTCAGCTAACCATCTTGGATTCTATAATAGTTTGGCATAACTGATGGCATAGGAATAGCAATTTGCATGTGTCACAAAGGGATCTTGGTGATACCTGGTGGTTCGGAAAGAAGCCATGACAAGCTGATGAGTACAAGCGCTGATGGTGAGATGACACTGCTGGGTTTAGGTGATACCCGGGCCAAGGGGATGATGAACTCATTGGCTACAACAGCAGGAGATAGGAGCAAAAACTGTAAGATCAATAATAGTTGTAGGACCTGGACCGCGATTAATATCTCAACCAACCATACGCCAATCAAACAATCCTATGAATCTTTATAGGTCAGGAATTACTAGTAGGAACTAGCACCAGACGTCCAAGATTCTACGAAGACAATTCATCCGATAGTTGCTTCCATCTTAAGATTTTTTTTTTTCTAGATACCTCTTTAACTACCGTAAGTAAAAAAAGCTATGTACTGAAAAATTGAATGGATGATTTTACCTGAGAGGCCACCGTATTTGATGATTGAGGGGAATCACATGTTGGCTGGAGGCCAGTGAAGGTATTGTCCCTTTTGGGATCTTGCACATTAGGTTGTGAAATCCGCAAATTCAAATCAATGGCATCTGCATCACCATCATCAATTGCTGAGAACACAGAGAGAACCGGTAAATACAGCTCGGACACTATGGCTTATATGAAAAAAAGTCAGATGACAGGCTGATTGTAATACCCTCAGTTTCGGTGTCAGGCAGATTATTATCTCCTGCGTTGTAGGAGCTAGGCTCAAAGTTAGTAACAGCTTCCCTCCCATTGAACCGAAGGGCTGCCCTGTCGTAAGCCCTACCAAATTGCAACAAGCATTGAAAGTCAGCAAAGTTAATGAAGCTGATGAAACCAGTATGTCCTTAGAAAATAAACCGTGAAAGCTACAGTGGTACCTTGCAGCTTCAACTTCGCTGTCAAAGAGCCCAAGATAGATGTACCTGCATGTGAATTCCAGTTGTGAGATACTCTGTCTCACCAGAGGGATGCCTACACTGGTAGGCTTTGACAAAACTGGTCCTAGACTATGGAGTGCCAGGAATTGCATTGTCCGCAAATGCTCATATCTGAAATCTAGTGGTTGCTGCAAATAGGTCTGTATGACATGTTTAGGTGCCATGGCAAAACAATGAGTAGTGGAAGTGCAGCTGCCACCAATATTAGAGAGACATACTAACCACTATTAGCATACTAGATAACACGCACTGACCCTAGCGACTAGCGAGGATCACCTTGTTCTATTCCTTAAAATAACCCAAGCTGCACTTAACATGAACTTAAATTATTATGTCGAATTAATCATTGCCCACCCCCACGTCAAATGTGAAATCAAGCCAACTCCATCCCAGCGTTTTTTTGCTCATAAGTCGTAAAAATGCATAAAAACCTTTGAACTTGAAGCTAACAGAGTATAAAAAGGGAAAGACAGGGGCTCCTATGTGTGCAGGTCATTTTTTTACTGCCACTGCCAGCTTACTTCTTGCCAAGAAGTTGCCCCATCCTAGCTTCCCAGCGGCCGCACTTATGCAGCGTCACGCCACGGTACTTCGAGCTTCCCCTCGCGAACCCCGTGCTCTGGCGCCGGAGTATGTGCACGAACTCTTCCTTGGTCCAATTCCTCATCTGGAAAGCACACCCATGATTGGTCCACCGCGAAACTATCGATCATGGAGAAACTGTAGATGCCATTTGATGTTTTCATGCAACTATTACCTGCTTCAAATCATCCTCGTAGTCGCCCAGACTGAAGTTGATGTCCGCCTCGAGGCCGCGGAATTTGATCGCAGCTCGATCGTACGCCCTGTTCGATTCAAACTAGACCATTTCAGTCCGCTTATCGATCACAAAACTGCAAATCAACACGAATTCAAACAAGCAAAAGCTCCCTAACCTCGCAGCCGCGTGCGCAGTGTCAAAACCACCTGAGTAGAAGGGCATCAGCAAATCGCAACCAAATCAAACGCAGTAAAACTAATGGATAGTTCATAGAAGATGCTCGAGCGAACGCGTGGAGCTCAGGCACTCACCTAGGTAGACTTGCTTTCCGCAATCCCTGCTCAAATCAAGCAGCAGCAGCATAAGGAGGAGGAGGAGAAGTGATCAAGAGCCATGAGCGGATGGATTAGTACAGTAGTAGTAGATGGTAATTGCGAAGGGCGCAGGCGAGGTCAGAAGGTGAGTACCAGATGTGCGACTCCCAGCGGCCCGTCCTCCTGTAGAAGGTGACGCCCCTGTACTGCGAGCTCCGCGACCTCGGCCCACGCCGCGTCTTCTTCGCGGGCGCCACCGGCCTCTGGGCCACGCCGAGATCCTCGGCGCGGCGCGGCTGCCACACCGGGACCGGCGCCGCCGCCGGCTCCTGCTCCTGCTCGGCCGGCGGGGTTGGGGACGGGAAGAGCTGCCGCGTCATGAACCCCGTGGACACGCCCGGCGCCGCCATCTCGCAGTCGTCGTCGTCGACGGGGCTCCCGAGCAGGCCGAACCGGAAGCCGCCGTCCGCGGAGTTGAGGACGGACGAGCTCGACGTGCCCGAGACCGCCGGCGACGCTACATTGAGATCCAGCACCATCTCCGCTCCGAGGCCCGCCGGAGCCTGCCAAAGCCCACCTCCCGCTCAAGCTTCGACTAACCTGTCGGTCACTCTGCCTGCCTGTCACCACTCACCTGATGCTGCTCCGCCACCGAGCAGAGCTTGATCGGCGGCTTCGGCCCCACGCGTCTCTATGGAGCCTGAGCACGAGTGCAGCAGCCACGATAAGTAGCGAGGTGGGAGGAGGAGCAGTGGGTGGTGGTGGCCATGGGGAGGACGAGAAGAGAGGGAAAGGGGAAGGGTAGCGGCAGCGGAGCGGAGCAGCAGTGCAGTGGGAGAAAAGGAAAGGGAGATGGGACGTCGAGGAGGGTGAAGGGTATCAAAGGTAAACTATTTTTGTGCAAGGGAGCTTCGCTACGGGCACGCGCGCCTCCGGCGGCCACGGTGGTTAACGTGTCGCCCGCCGGCTCGCCTGAGCCGGGTTTGCCATGGGTTTTACCTGCATTAGCCGAGGTTTGGTTTTTTTACGGCTTTGTTTACATTATCTTTCCTTTTCCAATATCATAGGCACTAGAAAGAGTGGTTCAAAAGAATTGAGACTTTTCATACGTCGCTATCTCTAGTGACAATAATTGACAGCTACTAGCATTTTGCTAGTGTCATATAAACGATTCTACACGAGAAACATAAGTAATAATATATTTCTCATTTAGTTACATCAGGTCTTGTCATAAAACATACCACTATCAACATGTTAGACAATTTTACGAAGGATTTGATATGTTTAGAAAAGTAAGTTCTAAAATATTGGGTCGGCGAAGCTTTAAGTATTATCATGGCACACTTGCGCAAAGTGGTCTCGCCACAAACGTAAACGTTAGCAAAACTTTATAACTACAAGGTAAAGTTAGTCCTTATATAAATGAAATGTGCGAACGATAATATAATATTGTGATATTTTGAACTGCTCGTTGACAATGTACTCCATGCGTTTTTGACTTTAAGACATCGTGTATGACCGTTCGTTTTATTTAAAAAATTTATACAAATTATGAAATAAATAAATCACTATTAAAATATCTCTAATAATAAAATAAACCATAACAAGATAAATAATATTTATAAAAAATTAAATAAGATAAATGGTCAAATAAGATGTCTGAAATTCTAAAATGACACTTTTTTAACGGAGTGAGTGTCGTTTTATATGGCACGATGGTACTGCAACTTTAACATTTTCGGAATCCTCGGCGGTATCTTCCGCGGCATATAACAGCTTGTTCTTTTCATCAATCAGCGCTTATTTTCAGTTACGAAACAGTATTTTTCTCTCACAATAAATCAGCACGAACCAAAATCAGCGATTATTTTCAGCCAAAAAACAGCCTGCAAACCACCCGTCCATCTCACCAAAGCGGCAAAATCACACAAAGTGACACAAGGTAAGCTCATTGGTTTAAGCAGCAGGAGCGTACTACGTGCGGCTATCTTTGGAAAGCTGGCACCGCACTGACACGGCACGAATCATACTAGGAGTACAGGGCAGGCACTCGCATGGCTTGATACGCCAGCCCGCGGCCAATCAGCAGCCGACAGTGCGTGGACCAATAATGCCAGCGCGCAGTGTGGCACGTCCCACAGCCAGCTCCTGTTGTACGGCCGGTACTTAATCGCCAAACAAATCACGCGCCGTACGCATCGGACGCTACAAATAGGCGCATTATTGGCAGGCAAAATCCCGGACTAATCCTGCATCAAGAGACGGGACACCCCCCCAGAGCCAGGGGTCAGGGGATACTGGGATAGAGTGTGGTCGAAGCCGCCCGGCGGCGCCGTTCCTGCGCCGACCCGGCGCGGCGGCGCGCGAGCTGCGGCCCCTGCCGGCCGCCTGTCACGCCCCGTGGCCGCCGGCGATCGCAGTCGACGTGAGGAGATCGAGTGGATCGCAGGTTACGAACAAGCAGAGGATCTGTCCTCTTTCTCGAGTCTATTTTCAGAAATGCGATAGTGTTCTGCCGTCTCCAGGACTGGTTTAAGTACATCCCTTGGCCCTAGGCCTACACGTCATAGAAAGTGGGGTTTATCCCGATACAAAATTGTTTCTATAGACATCAAAACGTATTCCTCCTGGGCGTCTTCAGGTCGATGTCTTCACCGGCTTGACAGCTCCCCCCGCCGATGATGGCGCTTGTCCCCAAGCGGGTGCCTCCGGGAAGCGTTGGCGAAGGACATGAAAATCCTCCCAGGTCGCCGATGTCTCAGGCAAGCCGGTCCACTTGATGAAGACCTGTGGAATAGCGGTGTTGCCCTTGCGAACGAGGCGACGCTGGATGATGCGTTCCGGCACGGATGCCGCTGCAGCAATGTCGGTGGCGACCGGCAACTCGGAGAAGACAGGAGAGTAGTCTGCAACAAATGGCTTAAGTTGGGAGACATGAAAAACATTGTGAATCTTACTGTCAGCAGGCAGCTCAAGCTTGTATGCTGTATTGCCGACACGCTCCAGAATCTTGTAAGGCCCATAGTATTTGAAGGCCAGTTTGGGAAAGGGGCGGTGAGCAACCGACGACTGAGTATATGGCTGGAGCTTCAACAGAACAGAGTCGCCCACAGCAAAACTGAGATCAGTACGCTTGCGATCAGCCATAAGCTTCGTACGATTCTGAGCCATCTCCAGATTTTTCTTCAGGGACTGCAGATGCAACTCTCTGTGTTCCACAATTTCAGCAATTGTTGGTGGAACGTCAGTAGGGATCGTTGGTGTAGCGCCCAGGTTCGGTTCATACCCATACAAGGCCTTGAAAGGCGAGCAGCCAAGAGAAGAATGATAGGTAGAATTATACCATAGTTCAGCGAGTGACAGCCAGGCCTTCCAAGTGTCGGGAGAATCCTGAACGGAGCACCGAAGGAACATCTCCAAACATTGATTTACCCTCTCGGTTTGGCCATCTGTTTGGGGGTGGTATGAAGTGCTCATCAAGAGATTGACCTTGTAGAGTTTAAAGAGTTCACGCCAAAACGCACTGACAAACACCATGTCCCTGTCAGACACAATTGAACGGGGCAGGCCATGGAGTTTCACCACATTGTCCATGAAAAGTTGTGCCACTGTGGAAGCAGTATATGGGTGTTTGAGGGGAATGAAGTGGGCAAACTTCGTCAGGCGATCGACCACGACCAAGATCACACTGTACCCTTGACTCTTGGGAAGCCCCTCAACGAAATCCATGGAAATATCCATCCATACACCTTCTGGTATGGGCAGTGGCTGTAAGAGACCAGGGGGATGTTGTTGAGAGTGTTTGGCATGTTGACATACAGAACATTGTTTAATGAATTCCTCCACTGATTGTTTCATGCCTTTCCAGACAAAGTGATTCTTGAGGCGCTGATAAGTCGCTTTGGTGCCCGAGTGACCACCAACTGCGCTCGAGTGAAATGCTGCAATCAGCTTGGTTTGGAGAGCAGAATTGTTAGCTATCCAGATCTGGCCGTTGCAGTGGATTAGGCCCTCCACAAGACTGTAGCCAGCTGAATATGGACTGTGCACTGCAAGCTGTGTCAAAAGTTGTTGAGCCTGGGAGTCAGTGGAGTAAGAATGAAGAATGTCCTGAACCCAATCGGGTTGTATCATCGAGACTGCCTGAATAGCATAAAGATGGGCCACCCGGGATAAGGCATCAGCAACCAGGTTTTCTTTGCCTTTCCTGTACACGATTTTGAATTGCAGTCCCATCAGACGGGTCATCGCTTTACGCTGCATGTCCGAATGCAAGTTCTGCTCCGTCAAGTAGGCCAAGGATTTATGATCAGTCACAATCAGAAATTCTTGCCGCTGCAAATATGGTCGCCATCTTTCCATGGCCATGATAAGGGCGAGAAACTCTTTTTCATATATGGAAAGGGATTGATGTTTGTGACTCAGGGCTTTGCTGAGAAAAGCAACCGGTCGTCCGGCTTGCATGAGAACTGCCCCAATACCTTCACCACTGGCATCGGTTTCAACAGTGAATTGCTTGTTAAAGTCGGGGAGAGCTAGAACAGGAGTTCTTGTCATGGCAAGCTTCAGATTGTCGAAAGCCTGCTGAGCCTGAGGAGACCACAGAAATGTTTTGTGCCTGAGAACTGCAATAAGAGGCTGAGCGATCAATCCATACCCTTTGACAAATTTTTGATAATAGCCAGTGAGGCCAAGAAAAGCTCGCAGTTCAGTCAGTGTGGTAGGAGTGGGCCAGTGCAACATTGCCTCAATTTTACTTGGATCAGTAGCAACTCCATCGACTGAGATAATATGCCCGAGATATTCCAATTTCTGCTTAGCAAAAGAGCACTTAGACTGTTTCAAATACAACTGATTGGTTTGGAGAGCTTGAAAAACCAGCTATAAATGCTTTGTGTGCTTGGACAGAGATGGGCTATAGATGAGTATGTCATCTAAGAAAACAAGCACAAATTTCCGGAGGAAGGGTTGCAAGACCTCATTCATGATGCACTGAAATGTGGCGGGGGCATTTGTCAAACCAAAAGACATCACCTTAAATTGATAGTGGCCATGATGTGTTTTGAACGCTGTCTTATATTCATCTTCCGGCAGCATTCGAACTTGGTGATAACCTGCCCGCATGTCTAGTTTGGTGAAGTACTGTGCCCCAGCCAGTTCATCCAGGATCTCATCGATAATCGGCAGCGGAAAATGATTCTTGATTGTAAGATCATTGAGCTTCTTGTAATCGACACAGAAACGCCAAGTTCCGTCTTTCTTTTTTACTAAGAGCACTGGAGAAGCAAAAAGGCTGTGGCTATGTGTGATGAGCCCCGATTCCAGGAGATGCTTGACCTGAGCCTCAATCTCTGATTTGTGTTGCGGTGAATAATGATAAGGTCGAGCATTTACTGGAACAGCATTAGGGATCAGAGGGATAGCGTGATCATAGCTGCGCTACGGTGGTAAGGTTTGAGGGTCATTGAAGATGCCCTGGTACTGCTGCAACAGCTGTGAGATGGAAGGAGGTGAAAGGATCTACAATGGCCTAGAGGGGGGGTGAATAGGCCTTGTTAAAAAAAATCTGCACACACTAGTTCAATTTGATCAGAGACTGCCGGAAGTTCCGGCAGTTTGTGTCGGAACTTCCGACTGTGTCGGAAGTTCCGGCCCAAAATGTCGGAGGTTCCGACCCCTACGTTGAAACTAGCCCTAGTGGCCAAATGAACTTTTGAGCGTGCGAAAACTTACAACCCTTTTACCCAGTGATGAAGTGAGGTAGCAGTCGAGGTTGTTCAGCTCCGGAGATGCTCCACTCTACGGGTGGAGTTCAAACCCTAGAAAGTAGAAGTAGGTAGGGAGAGACAAGCAAAGAGTAATACAAAACAAGTATTGCAATGAAAATAACGAGCACAAGAGACACGAGGATTTATCCCGAGGTTCGGCCACCCCACAAAGGAGTACCTACGTCCTCGTTGTTGAGGTGACCACAAAGGTCGGAGTCTATTTCACCTTCTTACCCTCTCTCAAAGAAACCACAAAGGTAACTCGAGGTTTCCACTAGAAATCACGGGTAATACAAACTTCCCAAGGCGAATCCACAAATTTGGATGCTCTTGGGCAACGCCTAGCCGGCTAGGAGCAAAGCTCCAAGAGTAACAAACGCAAAACCAACCGGCAAGACGAGGAGAATCAAGTGCTCAAGCTCAAGAGATGATTTCCTCACTCGATCCACTCACTCTTCACTCAAATCCTTGGGGGAATCGAAGTTGGGAGCAAAGGAGAGAGGAGAGGGGAGCCTTCAATGCTTGGGAGCTGTTTTTGGACGGAGTTAGGTCGCTGAGAGTCGATTGTAACGGTTAGAAGTGAGAGAGGAGCTTTTATAGACGAGCCCAAATCCAACCGTTCAGATCTGCGTCGGAACTTCCGACAGGGGCGTCGGAACTTCCGACCCTGCTATTCAAATTAGATCTAGGTGCGTGGTAGTCGGAACTTCCGGCCCCAGCCGGAACTTCCGACGAGTCGGAACTTCCGACTCAGACCGGAACTTCCGACTGGTTAAGTTCCAGCAGCTCCCAATCGTGTTTGTACGGTGCTTTGAGTGTCTCTCTTTTGATTTTAAATTAAAGCTTGAGCACTCTATCTTCATCAAACCACTTAGTTTTGCATCCCTCTTAATAGTACGGCATTCCTAACTCAAGAAGATAATAAAAGTAATTCTAACCACCGCTTGAGTCGAAGCGCCGAAGTTCAAGTTGAATTGAGGGGCACCGTTTAATCCCAATTAGATTTTCAATATGCTCTCACGGGATTAAACCTGCGCATAGTCTTAGTAGAGTTCATTAGTCCCTAATTTGGGTGTCATCAACTAACCAAAAACCCACGATGGGGCAAATGCACTTTCAATCTCCCCCTTTTTGGTAATTGATGACAACCAACTTAGGCTTACATAAGATAGAAAGAATTGAAACTTTGAGTTGCAAGTTTTGTGAAGAACTCCCCGTTAGTGTATGCTATGGACTTGAATTCGAAATAGATTCTTAAACTCATTCATACATTAAGAATGGGAGACTCCCCCTAAAACTTGCAATCCGTGGGGTGCAAAACAAGATGTGAGTTAATATATAAAATCCGTGATGCAATATGACAAGTCATTATTCACACAAAAACTTGATGGCTAGTAAAGATAGAGTGAAGTTTATCAACGCATAGCCATCAAAAATAAATCAACCCAAAAGAGGAACAAGTTACCAAATAGATAGAAGATAAGCATTAAACTTGTTCCACAACCATTTAGCACAAAACTAGTTGTCCATCACATAGTGCCACCACACATAGTTTTTAATACAAGCCACAAAGTTTTCAAACTAGATATTACAATAAGATAATTAGCCTAACACTCCCCCTTTGGCATCAAGTGCCAAAAAGGGTAGGCCACGATGAAAGCTCACGGTCACTCATCGTCTTCATCGTAGTCATCGTCGCCATCATCCTCATCATCGTCGTCGTTGTCGTTGTCGGAGCGGATCTCGGCGCCACCAATGTCCTCCTCCACATCCTCCTCATCGGAGGAGTCCTCGTCCTCATCATCGTCGTCACGAGCTGGACCCTTGCCATGGGGGCGCGAAGAGGAGCCATACTCCTCAACATAAAGAGTAAAGGGGTCACGAAACTCACGAAGAGGAGAGGCGGGAGGAAGATTAAGCTTGTCCTCCATACGGCGAAGACGTCGATCATCCTTCTCCATCTTGTAGCACATGGTCTCAAAGATCTTCTTGAGCACAAACTTGACCTTGGAAGGCTTCTTTGGAGGGGGAGAAGGAGGAGCATGGCGCCGCCGAGCGGGAGCAGAGGGGCGCGAGCCGGACTTGGTGCGAGATATGTGAGCTTGGCCTTTCTCCTTCAGGAGATCCGCTGCATGCTTGGAAATCTTGTTGGTGATCTTGAGGAGGCCATGAGATGCATCATTGGGAAATACAATGCCGGTGACTTGCTCAATGATATGCATGATGTAGGGAGCATATGGAAGAAGCTTCACGGTATTCTCACTAGCATCATGAATCTTGTTCCAAATGTAGAGACTAATAAAGAAAGTCTCACCCTGGGCAAACCGGTCAAGGATTTTGTAGGAGTCCTCTCTAAGATATGTCGCATCCCCAACCTTCGGATAAAGAATCTGGCGAAGGATGGTATTGAGGACATAGAAGTAGGGCAGCAGGTAGGACGTCTGACCATCCGGGTATTGGCCGGCAATATACATGTACTGCAGCGTGCCCTGAACGGGATCCTTAAAATCAATCAGCTGGGTATCGTCACGATCATCCTCACAAAAACCGAGCAGGCGAGCAAAGGTGGGAAAGTCAACACGATAGTGCTTGCCCTCAGTGGTCCAATGAATCTCATCCACATCGTCAACATAGTTGTATGCATGATAATAGGAAGCATAGAACTGGCAGATGATCTCATTGTTCCAATCATTCCGAAAACTCATGAGGTGACTAAGACGATGAGTGTCAAGGTCACGAACCAGCTTCTTCATTTCAGGCTCTTTAAAGCAACCCAAGTGATATGCATCAATTGCCTTCATAGGAATAACAGGAGGCTCCCGCTTGCGAAGGACTTGGTGTAGTAGAGCGAGTTGTACACATGAGAGTGAAACGCCGCCCAAAAACGATACTCCAACGTCAAGTCCTTCTCATCCTCCTGGTAGACGTTCCTCTGCCGATTTTGACAGAGAAGAGTGGTCTGGTGACGGTAATCCACATCCAGAGGAGGTGCCCAGCCGCCATAGTTGGGTGCAAGCACCGGCTCCCGCATCACAGGCATGGGGAGGTTGGGATTGAAGCGGGTGAGCTGCACCGGAAATATGGGACCAGCGGCAGGAGAGCGCGTGACCGGATTGGAGATGGTCCGCCCGGCACGGTCAAGAGCCTCCTCGTCAGGATCCACCACAGGATCCATGCCCAAAACACGAGCAGCAGGTGGCGGGGCAGCACCGGAGGAGCTGCCAGCACCGCCACTACGGCGAGGACGACTGCTGCGATCCTAATTCGACTTGGAGCGGTGCTCGCGAGTCGGCGCAGGCTGCGAGGACGGCGGAGGCTGCCTCGAACGCTGCGGACGACGAGAGCCACCAGCATCGGCCATGCTGCAGAGAGACAAAGAGAAGAGTAAGAGAGGGTAAAAGCAGCAGGGACGAATAGACGACGTGGAGCAGGAACAGGGCTGATCACACAGTTACTGGGGAGTCGGAAGTTCCGGCTTAAGGTGTCGCAACTTCCGGCACGTCGGAACTTCCGGCACAAGTCGGAAGTTCCGACCGGCCTAGTAACGGTGTAAGCAAACGTGTTCCAAATCGACGCGATCCATCACATACCATGCACAACAGAGAGAGGAGAGGTAGAGGAAGAAGAACCATGTAACAGAACCGCCCAAATCACGTGGCCCACAGGCACCTGTCAACGTCACTAATGACAGCTGACAGCCGGGCCCGTGTTCCATATGACCTAAGCGGGCTCTGCCGGGCTACATAAGCACCCGTTATCTCCGACAGGATCCCATTGCGAAGTCATTACAGAGTTACAACATTTTATATCAAAATACATCAGAGTAGAATTTGCGGAAGAATAAATAGTACTTAATATTACAGACCAGTGTTCGAATAAAATTAAGTGCAGTTATTACAGACCATAAATTTAAAAGAGTAGCAGTAGCGTTTGGAACAACAATACGACAGATAGTTAAACATTTCACGAACCCTGCCCAAGGGTTTAACTTTAGTCTTCTTCACTCTCTTGGACGATAGTGACGCAGCACGGGGCGAGACAAACTTCGGTCTCCTGCTGCCCTCCTGCAACGGGGTTAACAAACCCTGAGTACATGGGGTACTCCGCAAGACTTACCCGACTAAAAGTGTAAAATTGGACTCAGGAATGCAGGCTAAGGGGAGTCAAGGTAAGGCTTAGCAAGAGTTCAAAAGTTTTGCGAAAAGCACTACTAATCCTATCTCAATATTTTATTTCATTAACATTATCCATCATTATCCATTTCTCCAAGTTCTTTCTCATATATCAACATTCTTTTCTTTACTTAATCTATTTCAAAACAATCCTAGTTCCGAACCACTTTTCACTGTAGGTGTGAGGATCAAGTCTCCATATCCGAGGAGCAACGACGATTCGAATCGATTAATACCCAGCTGGGGATCCCTATCCACACTGCGTATGTAGCACTTAAGCTTGCATACGCCAACCCCGCCTACCACGGCTTTTCATACCCCGGAACCGGTCCTGCGCCACCCGAGAGCACAATACTCCTCTCGTCTCCAGGCACGACGGCCACGAGGGTACACGCTACTCTCGCCATCTCTCCACTCCCAGTGCGTGGTTGTCGGTTCCAGCAGTAGAGCCACCGGAGTCAGAGGCTTTCCGTAGTATGTGGCTAGTTGCAAAGTCTTGATCACAGCAGGCCTGACAACGAACGGTCCCTAATATTTTTCCGTTAGAAACCATGCATTGGGACTCTAACCCAAGTACATTGGTAACTACCCGGTTTTCACATCCCTTTCCCGATGGCGACGAAAGTTGGGACTCTAACCCAAGCAGTTGGCCAACCAAGCGGGAAAAACCATCCCTGTTGATGACAATGAACTAGCTAGGAACACTGCCAACAACAAGGACATAACCAGTCCCATAAAGTGATTCATTGCATTTGTATCATCATAGTTTGAAATAGCATTTTTGCAAATCTAACCGTCAAGCATGACTAAGCATTTTTCAATACTTTTAATCAAATCAGGTTATCAGTTATTGGTAATTGGTCAAGGATGATCATGCATCAAGTGGTTTCCAATCAACTCCTAGTAACCTAATGCAATAGATTAACTCAAGTGATAAATATTTTTAAATAACAAGGAGGGGTTAAATGCACCGGGGCTTGCCTTGAATTGCGTAGAGTGTCGGATCCGGGTCAGTTCCACAAATGTCAAACCCTTGTATGACTTCCTGAGTAGTCTCCTCAGATGGACCCTCAGACTTAACCTCTGGATTCTCGGTCACTACACGTTTGCAATGAATGAATGTATGAATGTGATGCACATGAAATGACAGACGAAATTTAATAACCAATAAATAAACCACACATGAGTACATGACCCTACCTTAGCTAGACATGAATAATCTAATCCATACAGCCCTAGGTCATATAGGTGATTGACCTAGAATTTCAATCAATCCAAAAATCCACATCAAACCCTAATCACCAAAATTTCCTATTTATTTTATTAATCAATTAACCAAGCAGATAATTAACAATTAATTAAATTATTTCTTTTTGACCTCAAACTTCACAAACAGATAGATCTTGACTTATAATAGTGGCACATAAAATTTCATGATTTTTGGAATTACAGGGAATTAATTAAAAATGCCTAAAGTTGCATTTTTTATTTAATATACTGATTTTTAACTACTACAGAAAGTGTTCAAAATCTATATTTAATATTTTTATAAAATACTACACACTATAGAGAGTACTCACAAAAATTTCCATAATTTTTGGGGCAGTATATTAATTCTCACAAAAATATTAAAACACAGAACTATTCATTTCAATTATTAATAGAAAACCCTTTGGAAATTTCCCGAAAAAGAAAAACACCACAACGGCCCGAGTCGGCCCAACAGCACGCGGGCCGGCCCAGCGCGGCCTCTAACCGCCCCGCGCCGCTGACGAACGGGCCCCGCCCGTCAGTCTCTCCTTCCCTTCCTCCTTTCTTCTACCTCTCGCCGCCTCCCTCGCTCGCGCGCGCGACGGCTCTGCGCCACCGGCGCGGCCGTGCCGGCGGAATCGTCACCGGAGACCGACACCCGACGAGTCCCTACTGACGACCGCACCCTAGCTACGGACTCCGCACCGCCCCCCCGGCCTACCGAGCACGACCGAGAGCGGCCATGGCGGCTCACCGCGGCAGCGGCTCGGCTCCCGCGACCTACGGACCATCACAAACTAAACCGACGACAGCGAGGGTACCACAGAGCTCACCGGAGTCAAGAATCACAGGTGGCTGAGACGGAGAAGACTCGGAACGACGAGCTTGACGGTGACGGTCGGAAACAGCAAGCTGGGCTCGACGGCGATCTCCCGTTCCGGCGAACCCTGAGCTCCAAACAAGAAACCGTCGCGCACATGAGCACCACGGCGAGACACGGAACGTAGAACACACGCGCTAACGGAGAGAGGCTCACCGAGGCGAGCTGTCCGCGTCGCGACGACCCACGGCGGCGCTCGGTCGGCGCGGAGGACGAAGCAGCAGTTGCGCGGGATTCCGGCAACGGCAAACCTCAACAAGGGGCTCAGGAGGTGCGCAAGGAAGTTGGCTAGCTGGCTGTGGAATTGAGAGGGTGGAGTTGGTCGGGACACGACCAATTCCTGCCGATCGGTAGTAACGGTCGCCGCCGATCGGTAGTACCGGTTGCCGGTGAACCGAGGAGAAGAAGGCGATGGACGAGCTCGTCGCCATTTAAAGCCGCGGACGGGGAAGAGATAAGGGCGAGGCGGCCCGGGGCCCCCCCTGCGGCGCACCACGCGGCGGTGCCCCGGCCCCGGCGACCGGACGACCGCCGGCGCGCGGCGCGGCACGCGCGTACGGCGCGCGCGTGAACAGGGGACCCCCCTCTCGGCTACTGTAGCACAGGGAGAGGTCAAAAGCTATTTTCTCCAATTAAACCCTACCCAAGCTGAATCAGTGAGTGGTCCCAAAATAAAAGTTGTGGAGAATTTTGTGTAGAATACTTTTGCTTTTTGAAGTATGTTCAGATTCGGTCAAATTTTCAAACTACAGAAAAAGGGGTAAAAAGGGTTTTGAATTTCAAACTGAATTTTTAAAATTACTTTTGATTCTTCTCAACAACTTGAAAATTGGTAAACATGAAAGTTGTTCTTCTCAGAGAGATTGACAACTTCTATGAAGGAAGTTTTTGAAGATTCTTGATATTTTTGAAATTGAAGTTTCAAATATAAATTTCAATATAGAAATTTGAGTTAAAATTTGAATTTTTATAATATAACTTCAAAATCTCCAAAAATAAAAGTTGTTCCATTTTTAAAACTCTACAACTTTTATTTAGACACTTTTCCCATATTTCATTTAGATTTTGAAATGGGGTTTTAGATCAACATTAGGGTTTAATTCAATTTCTATTTAATTTCATTTTTGATTTTTTTTTTGATTAAGGGCTCAAGTACACAATCAATACTTAGCTGAAATCAAGTCACTCTAGGCCCTAAGCTCAATCATATGCAGATGCTTAAATTTAAATATGATGACATGGCAGATTAATTGAATTCTAATACCAAAGGTATTACAAACCACGAGGTACATTGCACGGGAAAGAGAAAGAACCATGCTATACCGTGAGATAGGGGGAAGAGAAGAAGAGGAGAGAAATCTGCAGCAAGGCCGAGTTCTCCGATCGATTCCACGTCCTTCAAGCCACCAAGAACCAAAAAGAATGAGCCCTAGAGTGCACCATGAACCGAGCACCAAAAGGCACCAAGAACAATGGAGAGAAGGGCTCACCTCGGAAGTTCCGGGAGGGAGGGAGGGTGGGGAACGCCGGAGAAGACGCCAGGGGGCCTCCGGAACTTCCGGAGAGGCCACACCACCACCAACCAAGCCTTGGGAGGCTAGGGCAACGGCAATGGCGACTTGGGTCGCGAGCAGGGCTAGGGCACGGTAACGGGCGAAAGTGAATGGGTAAGATTAGAAATCGAACCGGTATTGGAATTTAACCCCGCGGTCAGATCTTCGTCGGAAGTTCCGGTGAAACAAGCCGGAAGTTCCGACGTGTCGGAACTTCCGGCCGGGGCCGGAACTTTCGACACTACCACAAACAGCCGCTACGGCTAAAAAATAGTGGGGCACATATATGATGAACAATAGCACCTTCAGGTGTGATTAGAAAACAAATCATCAGTATAGGGCTATAATCACACTTGAAAGATTTAGAAAATAGTTTTGAAGACAAGTAGACAATTTTCAAAATCATTTTCACATTCAACATTGTGCAAGATATCAATCAAAGTTCCGAGAATCAATGATATTTAGCTCACTCCTCAAAGCACAAAATCTTGACTCATCTAGGGGCTTTGTGAAGATATCGGCTAGTTGAAATTCGGTGCTCACATGACGTAGAGCGATATCTCCTTTGGCTTCGTGGTCTCTCAAAAAGTGATGCCGGATGTCTATGTGCTTTGTACGAGAGTGGTTTACAGGGTTGTTTGCCAACTTAATGGCACTCTCGTTGTCACACAAAAGGGGAATCTTCGTTACCTCACAACCAAAGTTTTTGAGAGTTTGCTTCATCCAAAGTAGTTGGGCACAGCAGGCGCCGGCCGCAACATACTCGGCTTCCGCGGTAGACAAGGCAACTGTGTTTTGCTTTTTAGAACTCCAAGACACCAAGGATATACCAATGAATTGGCAAGTCCCGGTAGTACTCTTTCGATCTATTCGGCAGCCTCCATAATCCGAATCGGAGTAGCCAACTAAATCGAAAGTGGAGCCCTTAGGATACCACAAGCCAAGATTAGGGGTGAAAACCAAATATCGAAAGATTCTCTTGATTGCCATTAAATGACCTTCTTTAGGATTTGCTTGATATCTAGCACACATGCACACACTAAGCATTATATCGGGCCTAGATGCACAAAGGTAGAGTAGGGATCCAATCATGGAACGATATACCTTTTGATCGACGGCCTTACCATCCTCATCAAGGTCCAAGTGCCCGGTGGCCGCCATGGGTGTCTTCATTGGCTTGGCTTTGTCCATGTCAAACTTCTTCAACATGTCAAGTGTGTACTTAGTTTGGCCTATAAAAGTCCCTTCCTTGAGTTGCTTGATTTGAAATCCTAAGAAAAACTTCAGCTCTCCCATCATGGACATTTCAAATCTCTTGGTCATGATCCTACTAAATTCCTCACAAAAAGCCACATTAGTACTACCAAATATTATGTCATCGACATATATTTGGCAAACAAAGATATTTTTATGAACTTTGCGAGTAAAGAGAGTAGGATCGGCCTTGCCTATCTCAAACCCTTGTTTGAGTAGAAAGTCCTTAAGACAATCATACCAAGCTCTAGGGGCTTGTTTGAGCCCATAGAGCGCCTTGGACAACTTGTAGACATGGTTGGGGTACTTCGGATCCTCAAAACCCGATGGTTGTTCTACATACACCACCTCGGAGATGGGGCCGTTGAGAAATGCACTTTTCACGTCCATTTGATATAGCTTGAAATCATGGTGAGTAGCAAAGGCAAGTAATATACGAATTGACTCAAGCCTAACTACGGGTGCATAAGTTTCACCGAAACCCAAACCTTCTATTTGGGTGAATCCTTTGGCCACCAACCTTGCCTTGTTTCTTGTGACTATACCATGTTCATCTTGTTTGTTGCGGAAGACCCATTTGGTTCCAATCACGTTTTGATTGGGTCTTTGCACTAAGGACCAGACTTCATTCCGGGTGAAGTTGTTCAACTCTTCTTGCATTGCCATCATCCAATCCGCACTCTTGAGTGCGTCTTCAATCGTCGTGGGTTCCTTGGGAGAAACAAACGAGTAATGTTGGCAAAAAGTAGCTAAACGTGAACAAGTAGTTACCCCTCGTTGTATGCTTCCCAAGATGTTGTCAACGGGGTGATCCCGTTGAACACTTTGATGCACCCTTGGATGTGGCACAAGTGATCTTCTTTGCATGGGACCATCATCATCTTCATCATCATCATCATCATGTTGTTCTTGATCGTTGATTGGATTGACTTCATTTGATTCTTGATCATCTTGATGAGTTTCTACTTGATCATTGCCTAGGTCTTCTTCATGATGTTGATCTTGTGGTTGACTTGTGTTCTCATCATTCAGAGTAATTGATGCGGAAGCTTGATCATGTACATTGTCATGCACATGATTAGATATTGTATCTTGTTGAGAGAACACAATGTAACAACCCTAAAAATCCACACAAGCTAAAAATCCCAACCAATTAAAATTTTTCATTTATTTATTGTGAAAACCCATTTTTCTTGTGCAAGCATATAGGTTTCATTATGAAATTGGTAAATAAAGGAGTGTAGTTTGCATTTTAATTCCATTCACATAGAATAATAACTTATGCATCACATTTGGGATTTATTGCAATTTATGTTTGTATTTACTCAATATTTAAAATGGGCAATATATGTATATATACACTAAATTGAAAATAGAAAAGGAGAAAGAGAGTTAGGCCAGCCATTCGTTTCGGCCAGCCGGGTCGCTAAACCAGCCCAAGCCAGCCCGACCTTCCTCTCCTCATCTCACCGCGCGCGGCCCATGTCGCGGCTCGGCAGCGCACGCGCACGACCGGCACACACGCGCTCGCGCTCGCGCTCGCTGCCAACCCGGCCCCGCCTGTCAGCCGCTCTCGCCCCCCCCCACTGTTCTTCTTCCTCACGAAGACGACACGCCTGCCGGGGGTATCGCGCGAATGGCGTGACCCCGGTCCCACAGCCGACAGCATGGCAGAGCCCTGACCCCGCTGTCCCCCTCCTGTCCCCTCCTTTCTTGGCCGCCAAGCGAACCCGCGCCCATCCGGAGCCCTAGATCCACTCGAGCCACGGCCCTTCGATCGGCCGAGCGCAATCAGGACCGTTCGCCATTGGAGCTGGCCAAGCTCGCCTATAAATTGGAGCACCCCGAAGCCTTACCCTCATTTTCCCTCGCCGCCACCGCAGCACAGACCGGCACACCGCACCAAACCGAGAGAGAGAGCGTAGGAGAAGGGCGGAGCAGAGGAGGAGAAGCTGCCGGAGCACCGCCGCCGCGGAGCACGCCGGAGCCGGACACGGAGGAGAAGCCCGAGCTGCAGACGAGGAGCGGCACGGCACTGCGATCGCTCTGCATGGCTCCGACTCGCCACTGCACCACCATCCTAGCTTCACCGACACCACGGTGAGCCATCGCACGCCATGTCCAAACCTTGCCCTGCTTTTGCCATGGCGTTCCACCCTCGGGACGCGCAGGCACGAGCCTTTACCGGCTCGGGAAGATCACCTGCACCATGCACTCATTTGACCGGCCGAAACCCCCGGACTACAAGCTTGCTAGACCGAGAACGCAGCACGACGCGTTCTCGGCGGAGCGCGCTCACCACCGACGCGTTCCGACGCCGAATCACCCGTTCCGAGCAATCCGACTAGCACCCGTATAGGTTAGAGCGTCGTGGAGCACCGCCCGACCCCCTCGAGCTAGCTACGCGGATCTAAGCGCTAGAGGAAGCCTGAATTGCCTTGGCCGCGTGCGCCGCGACCTTACCGGAGCGCCGCCGCGAGCCGTCGCCAAAAGAAGGTCATGCCGTGGCTAAAGTTCGCCACCAGAGTGTTGTATGCCTCTCTGGCCTCACCAATTTGACAAGACCGCATTCGATTGAACCAATACTTGGTCGTAGCCGCGATGCCGCTTTCCGCCGTCGTCGGCGACACGCCGCCGCCACAACCGAGCACCTTGGAAAGCTCGGTAGCCAAAATTGGTAGTTGGTATACCATCGCCATAGACCCTGGACGCGTATACACCTCCTAGAAGACCTCCTTAGCCCCGCCGGAACCTCACCGTCGCGACGACATCGCCGCCGACAGGTTCCGCCTCGCCTAAATCCGTTCCGAGTACCCCCGGTCGCCTCGCGCTGCGGAGAAAGGCCGCCGAGGTTCGCCAAGTCTGCCTCGGCACCGCCGCTAGATAGCCGAGCCCCGAATCACGACTGTCGCCTTGGCTACGTGCGCCTCCACCTCGTCGGAGAACCGCCGTATGCCGAGGGAGAGAAGGAGGCCATACCACGACTCTAATCCGCCACCATCTGGTCGGACGACTGCCTGAGCACGCCAATTGGGGAAAGCCGAGCCCTGACTTGCCGAAATATGGCCATCGCCGCCCTGTCATGGTCCGCCGCACCGGAGAGACACCGCCGCCTTGAACAGACGCCCTGGAACCCTGCTAGCACCGAATCTCCGATTCGCCCGAGCCTCCCCGGGAGAGCTCGGGAAAGCAGCCCCCTCGGCGCCCAAATTTCCGATTCGCCCGAGCCTCACCGGGAGAGCTCGGGAAAGCAGCCCCCTCGGCGCCCAAATGTCCGATTCGCCCGAGCCTCCGCAGGAGACCTCGGGAGAACGGCACCCTCGGGCGCCCAAATTTCCGATTCGCCCGAGCCTCCGCGGGAGACCTCGGGAGAACGGCACCCTCGGGCGCACCAAATGTCCGATTCGCCCGAACCTCCGCGGGAGACCTCGGGAGAACGGCACCCTCGGCGCCCCGAATCTCCGATTCGCCCGAGCCCCGCCGAGCTAAACCGAACTACGCCGAGCACCGCCAAGCTACCCCCGACCACCGCCGAACTATGCCGAGCTCCGCCGAGATACCCCCAACCACAGCCGAGCTACCACCGACCACCGCCGAGCCACGCCGAGCTACGCCAACTCCGGCAACTCTCTGGGAACCAGCATCGAACACCTGGTGGGCGACCATCGGGTCTGTGTTCTGTTGAGGCGCCACTTGCCGCACTACTGGACCCGCGCGCCACGTGGACCAATCCCGAGCTGCCCCTATTAACCAAACAGTTTTCCCATTTTCAGAAAATAGGATAATCTTCGGAAATTCATAACTTATTCATACGATGTCCAAAAATTGCGCACCATATATCAAAATTCTCAGAAAAATGAGATCTACAATCTAAGACTGTGTTTGTGTGCATTTGGCTCTTTATTTTATTGGATTTTTCTGAAATACTCTATAGGAGTCGCTGACGCGACTATTTCGTGTTCGATTTCAGAGCCGGAGGAGGATCTGACTAAGGAAGACGACCACGAGTACTTTCAGGAGCTAGGAGACGACTACGAAGGTGCCACGTCCCACCAAATCCTTAGATCCTATTACGCATTGCAAATGACATTGTTGCTATTGCTTTATGATTATGTATGGATTGGTTGCATGGTAGTATATTTGAATTCCCTGCCTTGATAAGACTTTACCCTGCTATCCGCTGTTAGGTTAGCTGCTACTTAATTTACTGTTACTCTTCCACTACTTTCTACTTGCTATATGCTATGTGGTGGAATTGGGACGGTGTATAACTGATTATAACTACTGGGAGAGAGTGCTGCGTGCGTCTTGGGTGCGTGGTAAGGGTTGATGTCGACCAAGTGGGATGTGAGACAAGCCCATGGGGCAAGTCGTGCCGGGGGTGCAACCTGGGCATCCCCAAGCGAGATACCTGTGACGGGTAAAGTTGTTGAGGAGGTTCCGGGTGGGATAGCCTTGGTGGTTTGAAGCCCGTGGACGGAGGTGCTGTGGTAGCACGGGGAGAGTATCCCCTAAGTGGAGATGCCTGCTTGGTCAAACCTAGGATGGACTAGTTTCAGGTTCATAGGAATCCTTTTCTACTCACTCGCTTCTGATGGGCGGGAGACGGCTGGACTACTTGGTAGGACGGTGCCACTACTGCTAGGTTGAAAGGTGATAAGGGTGGGCGGAGACGGTCGATGGGTTCCCGTTCCGTTCTAGATGCACAGTACCACTGGATGGGCCCGGTACTGTGTCTCCCAGTCTCAGCATAACGGTGTAGGATCCGGAATATCCCAGGGCTGAGTGGTAGGGTGGCATCGACCTAGGCAAGCAAGCACCCGGAATTCTGCCTAGGTGTTTGCGCAACACCTTTGATGGCTAATCTTGTGGGTAGTGAAACCTCTGCAGAGTGTATGGTTGATCGATCGATACATATGCCAACCTGTTGGCTATGGACCTTTCCTGTGAAGCTTCTACTAGTGTAGTGAGTGTTCTCTTCTCCCCCTGGATAACATTTTTTTTCGGCAGTGTACCCGTTGTGGTAGTGTGCCGCTGAGATAGGCCCGAGAGGGAGTTGGGCCTGTCGAATCAGAGTGAGGTGTGGGTATGTGAGGTGTGGTGATGGGAAAAGGGATGATGGTGTTAACTGGTGATAAAATTTGACTAATTAAACATTGATTACAGCTGCATAGGAAAACCTCAGCCTATAGGTCTGCTTGTATAGCCTTGCATCCAATTTCCACAAAGCAAATGCTGCATAGGTGGGCTCCGTGGCCAGTACAAATCGTACTGATAAATTTGCTGTCAGGTGACGAGAATGAGTACGACTTCGAGGGAGATGATGACGAGGAATAGGGTCGCGTGCTACACTCAAGTTGGCCGTGAAGGATGAATCGCTTCCGCATCTTCTAAAGCTTCTCTGATTGTTGATTCCGCCAGTGTGGCGATGTAATAAATATTTATGTAAGACTTATTTACCGTTGTATGGATCCTGGTGGCAACTGAGATATGGGTAATTTCATGGATTGTCCCAAGCAATCTGTTGAATTACAATTCGAGCCTGTGGATTTCCCTTCGCGGAAATCAAGGTCGTTTCACACAATTTGTTCTTCATCATCATCTTGAGTCTCCTTGGGCTTCACATCACCAATCGCAAGCTTTTTGATTGCTTGACTAGGAGACATATCATTACCTACAAAGTCATTGTCGACTTGCTCGTTTTGAGAGCCGTCGGTTTCATCAAAGGACACGTCTACCGTTAGTTCAATATTGCCAGTGACATTATTGAACACACGATAGCCATGTTCATTAGTACCATAACCAAGTAGAAAACCTTCATGTACCTTAGGTGCAAACTTTAAGCTTTTGGTTTTCTTATTAAGTATGAAACACTTACAACCAAAGACTCTAAAGTAGTGCACCTTTGTTTATTACCGGTTAGAAGCTCATATGGGGTCTTGTTTCTGATTTTGTGAAGATATAGGCGGTTGATAGCATGACATGCGGTGTTGACCGCCTCCGCCCAAAAATGTTGTGCAGTCTTGTATTCATCCAACATTGATCTTGCGGCTTCAATGAGAGTTCGATTCTTCCTCTCCACAACACCATTTTGTTGTGGAGTATAAGGAACCGAAAACTCATGCTTGATGCCTTCTTCATCAAGGTATGCTTCAATGTTGGTGTTCCTAAACTCCATCCCATTGTCACTTCTAACTCTCTTGATCTTCAATTCAAACTCATTTTGAGCTCTTCTTGCAAACTTCTTGAAGATGCTTTGTGTTTCACTTTTATCTACCAAAAAGAACACCCAAGTGAAACGAGAATAGTCATCAACAATTACAAATCCGTATTTGTTACCGCCAATGCTTTGATAGGCGACGGGTCCAAATAAATCCATGTGAAGAAGCTCCAATGGTCTTGATATTGACACAACATTTTTGATAGGATGCTTTGCTCCCACTTGCTTTCCGGCTTGGCATGCACTACAAATTCTATCTTTCTCAAAAGAAACATTCGTTAGTCCAAGGATGTGCTCGCCTCTTTGAAGTTGGGCCAAGTTCCTCATCCCAACGTGTGCTAGTCGGCGATGCCATAGCCAACCCACGTTGGATTTTGCCATTAAACAAGTCTCGGGCTTCACTTTATTAGTTGTGAAATCAACTAGATAAAGCTTGCCCTTCAAACGACCCGTAAATGCAATAGAGGAATCCCTTCTTTTATAGACGGTCACACCCTTATCCGTAAAGAGACAATCGTAGCCCATCTCACAAAGTTGAGAAACGGACAACAAATTGTAACTTAACGAATGCACAAGTAAAACATTAGAAATTGAGTTGTCGGTTGAGATAGCAATTTTACCCAAACCAAGTACTTCTCCTTTGCCATTGTCACCAAACACAATGTTTTCACATGAATCATTATTTGGTTGAAATGAAGTGAACATGTCCTTTGCCCCGGTGATATGATTGGTGCATCCGCTATCCAACACCCAACACGTTCCACCGGAGGCATATTCCTGCAAAACAATTTAAGTTTTTGTTTTAGGTACCCAAGTAGATTTGGGTCCTAGGGGGTTAGTCATATAAGTTTTGGGCACCCAAACACTTCTCATGATCTCTCTCTTCTTGAGTGCACCAACATACTTCACCATAATTTTTCCATCTTTACTCCAACAACACATGTAATCACTAGCATAGCTACGTGATATGGGCATTTGTTGCTTATGTTGTTCCACTTGCTTCTTCTTGTTGGTCTTGTCATTTGCAAGTGTTGATGTTGGTGTCGCAACCTTGTTAGCCTTGTTGATGAGATCAAAGAAAGGAACTCCCTTGTTGAACTTCACACAAGGTACCCCATTGATCATGTTTCTTTCATTGGCTTTACCATCATACTTACTATAGCCAACTCCTTCCTTGATGAATGGTTGCCTTGCGGACTTGAGTATGAGTCTAGGTTGTTGGTCTTTGCACTTACAACCATTTCTCAAGATCATGTTTAATCTTTGAATCTCCTTATCCTTCTTTTCTAGCACAACAAGGTTAGTTGCACAGGCATTTATATCAACATTATGACATCTTTTGCAACTTTTACTTGTGGAGGTGGTAGGGTCATCGGATGCCTTAGAAGAAGTTGAAGCGCTAGTCTTAGTAGCATGATAACTTAGCTCAAGCTTTTGATATTTTTCTTGTAAGCTAATGAGGCTCTCTTGAGCTATGCTATACTTGTTCTTAACATTGGCAATTGAGTCATTGGCCATGGAGCACTCCTTAGTCAATCTCTTGATAGAGTCATTGGCTAAAGATAGATCCACGGTTAACTTCTCAACTTTCAACTTTTCTTCGGCTAGGGAGGCTTCAAGTGCAAGATTTCTTTCTCTCTCTTGTGAAATTAAGTCACCTTGCATTTCAAGACTCTCATTCCGACTTTCTAGTTTCATTAGCAATTTGATTATTTTGTTCCCACCTTTCTTTCCAAATTTTATAATTAAGTTTCTTTTATATTCATCCATTTCATCATTTTCATTGTCACTATGTTCATCACTAGAGCATGTAGGAGAGTTAGGCGGTACCTTCTCCCCCTTTGCCATAAGGCAAGTTGGAGTGACGTCTTCATCATCGGAGAAGTCCTCAAATAGGCGCGATGTAGAGGAGAGGTTGGTGAAGAGCTTGGATGTCGATGAGTTGTTGGTGAAGAGGCTTGGAGAGGATGTCTTATGAATAGCAATGTTGGCGGTACCCTTCTCCTTGTCCTTCCCTTTGGTCTTCTTATCATCACTTGAATCATCACTTGAGTACCATTCTTCTCCAATATGCGCTTCACCTCTTCTCTTCCTTCTACCTTTCTTATCATCATCTTTGTTGTATTTGTTCTTATCTTTGTTTTGAGGACATTCGGCAATGAAGTGATCAATAGCACCACACTTATAGCACACTCTTTTCTTGTTTCTCCTACTTCCATCACCATAACTCTTCTTGAACATTTTCCTTCTCATGATTTTCTTGAAGTTCTTAACGAGAAGTGCGGTTTCTTCATCTGTGTCTTCATCTTCTTCACTTGAGTTATCATGAACGTACTTCTTTCTTCTATCTTGACTTGATGCATGTTCTTGACTTGCTTTGAGAGCAATGCATTTCTTGTTGCTTATGTCTTGAGATTGATCTTCAATGGCTTCATCATCTAGGACTTCATGATGCTTTATTTTTGCAAGCATCTCATGGGGTGTCATCTTCTCATAGTTTGGTCTTTCCATGATGATTGATGCAAGTGTCTTGTTCTTGACTCTATATGCTCTAAGCAACTTCCTTGCCGCCGAGTTGTCATCCCACCTTTCATCACCTAGAGCTCTTATCTTATTGATCAAAGTCATGTACCTATCAAACATTTGTTGGGTAGTTTCTCCACTCTTGATAGAGAAATTTTCAATCCTTCCTTGTAGTAACTCTATATTGCTTTTTCTCACACTTTCATCACCTTCATATGATATCCTAAGAGTGTCCCAAATCAACTTGGCATTTTCAATTCCATGCACTTTGTTACTTTCTTCGGGCTTGAGGCATGATAGGATCAAAGATGCGGCTTGTGCATTGAGATGGAAATCATGAACATCTTGAGGAGTGATTTCACCATCAACATCCGGAGGATGAATGCCAACACTTACAATCTCCCAACATCTTGCTGCAATGAGATGCATCTTCATCTTGTGTGCCCAATCATTGTAGTTGACTCCATCAAATGGGGGTGGCTTGCCAAGGTTGATATGTGGCATTTGGTTGAGATTGTTTTTGTTCAATAGGTTGTAGTCGAAGGGTGTATTGCTGAATTCTCTTGGTGTTTTGTTCCCATCTTGTTCTTTCTCTTTTTCATTGCCGCCATTCTTTGAGCTTGATGCACTAGGTTGGTTTTCATTCTTGTTGCTCAAAGCATCTTTCAAGCTATCAATCTCTTCCTTTATCTTGCTCATTTGCTCTTCAAACTGCTTGGCTTGTCTTTCTAGCAATTGATTTGCAATTCTCTCGGCTAGAGCTTTCACATCATCTTCACTAAATGTTGCCATTGCAATCCCTCACGCGGTGAAGCGCTAACAAGAGGGTTAGGCTCCGATACCAATTGAAAGGATCTACAATGGCCTAGAGAGGGGTGAATAGGCCTTGTTAAAAAAAATCTGCACACACTAGTTCAATTTGATCAGAGACTGCCGGAAGTTCCGGCAGTTTGTGTCGGAACTTCCGACTGTGTCGGAAGTTCCGGCCCAAAATGTCGGAGGTTCCGACCCCTACGTTGAAACTAGCCCTAGTGGCCAAATGAACTTTTGAGCGTGCGAAAACTTACAACCCTTTTACCCAGTGATGAAGTGAGGTAGCAGTCGAGGTTGTTCAGCTCCGGAGATGCTCCACTCTACGGGTGGAGTTCAAACCCTAGAAAGTAGAAGGAGGTAGGGAGAGACAAGCAAAGAGTAATACAAAACAAGTATTGCAATGAAAATAACGAGCACAAGAGACACGAGGATTTATCCCGAGGTTCGGCCACCCCACAAAGGAGTACCTACGTCCTCGTTGTTGAGGTGACCACAAAGGTCGGAGTCTATTTCACCTCCTTACCCTCTGTCAAAGAAACCACAAAGGTAACTCGAGGTTTCCACTAGAAATCACGGGTAATACAAACTTCCCAAGGCGAATCCATAAATTTGGATGCTCTTGGGCAACGCCTAGCCGGCTAGGAGCAAAGCTCCAAGAGTAACAAACGCAAAACCAACCGGCAAGACGAGGAGAATCAAGTGCTCAAGCTCAAGAGATGATTTCCTCACTTGATCCACTCACTCTTCACTCAAATCCTTGGGGGAATCGAAGTTGGGAGCAAAGGAGAGAGGAGAGGGGAGCCTTCAATGCTTGGGAGCTGTTTTTGGACGGAGTTAGGTCGCTGAGAGTCGATTGTAACGGTTAGAAGTGAGAGAGGAGCTTTTATAGACGAGCCCAAATCCAACCGTTCAGATCTGCGTCGGAACTTCCGACAGGAGCGTCGGAACTTCCGACCCTGCCATTCAAATTAGATCTAGGTGCGTGGTAGTCGGAACTTCCGGCCTCAGCCGGAACTTCCGACTGGTTAAGTTCCAGCAGCTCCCAATCGTGTTTGTACGGTGCTTTGAGTGTCTCTCTTTTGATTTTAAATTAAAGCTTGAGCACTCTATTTTCATCAAACCACTTAGTTTTGCATCCCTCTTAATAGTACGGCATTCCTAACTCAAGAAGATAATAAAAGTAATTCTAACCACCGCTTGAGTCGAAGCGTCGAAGTTCAAGTCGAATTGAGGGGCACCGTTTAATCCCAATTAGATTTTCAATATGCTCTCACGGGATTAAACCTGCGCATAGTCTTAGTAGAGTTCATTAGTCCCTAATTTGGGTGTCATCAACTAACCAAAAACCCACGATGGGGCAAATGCACTTTCAGGAGGTAATGACTTGTCCAGAGGATGCGCTGGAGCAGGAGACTGAGAGTCCACTAGTACCAAAGCCCATGTGTCATTCCCTTTTGTAGCATTGATCAACTTGGTGGCCGAGATAGGTGTTGCTTGGAGAGGTGGTGGGGTAACCCCATGTAAGTGCACCATCTGTCCATTATGAGAGAATGTCAATGTTTTCTGTGCCCAGTCACAAGTCATGGGGCTGTGTAGCTTGAGCCAGTCATAGCCGAGAATCGCATCATAGGGAGACATATCCAGGACCAGCATAGTACTAGTGAGGGTGTATCCTTGAATGTACCATTGTAAATTCTGCACTTGTGCTGTTGCAGTCAGCCATTGGCCATTAGCCAATTTCACCTTTCGGGGAGAAATAGGTGTGGTTGGGATTTGAGCAAGCTGCACAAATTGGGAACTGATGAAACTATGAGAGCTCCCTGTGTCCAACAAAATCAGCATCACCTTCCTGTGGACCATAGCCTTAAGCTTGATGCTATTGTCAGTGTCATGGCTGGTAAGTGCATTAAGGGACAGCTGACAAAAATTTGCAGCAAGCAAATCTTCAGCTGCTAAGAGATTCAACATTTCCTCAGTAATCTCTTGGTTGTCCAGGTCATTGAGGGCAAGTGCATGGATCTGAGGTTTCTGTTTCTTGGGGCAAGTGGCCTGATGGCCGGGCTCATATTTTTCTCCACAAGAGTAACAGAGGTTGTTAGCACGGCGATAATCCCGTAACTGTCTGATCTTCTGCAGGTTGGGATTGGGAGATAGTGTGGGAATGTCCCCTCTGGGTGGAGTAGCCTTTAGGTACTGGGGTTTGTGAGTTTTCAGCTGATTCCTTTCCAAAGTGCGTTGCTGAATTTTAGCTATCAGAGCAGCTCGATCAACAGTGACAGGAAGTTGAGGTTCCACCACTGCCTTAATTTCTTCCTTCAGCCCTTGGACATATTTTGATGCAAAGAATAACTCGTCATAGCTACTGTTGTGCATACAGATGTCAAACTGTAGAGACTGAAAGGCTTTAGTATACTCCTCCACAGACTCAGTTTGTTTCAAGGCCAATAAGTCAGTTATGGCTGTGCGAAAATCGTCGGCCCCAAATTTTGCCTAGAGCAGAACACAGAAAGCAGTCCAGCTGGGCATAGGGTGATTCTGCTTGTAGGCCTGCCACCACTTGGCGGCGTTGTCTTTCAAATTCATGACAGCTGCAGGGACCTTGCGAGTATTAGAAATGTCATAGATATCAAAGTAGTTTTCGCAGTTGTCAATCCAGATACGCGGCTGGGAACCATCAAACTGAGGAAAGGGCATCTTCGGAATGGCATGCTTTGGCACTGAATCTTTGCGATTGCCTGCACGATCAGGCCGGGGGTGTTTGGAGGTACCCGGACCTAGAGGAGCAGTTGGCTGCGCAAAGACATTGTGGAAATTGGGGTCCTCATCGGATAGCAATGACAACGCATCAAAATGATCGCTGTGAGCATCAGCCTGCATCTGACGAAGTGTAGGGTTCGCCACTGCTTGCCCATTGGCATGAACTTGCTGCGAAATCCGCTTCTGTTCCTCTTTGCCCTGCTGCAACTCAGTGCGCAGTTCCTGTTGAATGACCCCAATATCGTTCATCCGAGCAAATAGTAGATCAAAGTTCTCCATGACCTGTTCCCACTTATTCTTGTCGCCCTCCGTGCCCTTGGACATGGCTTCAAGAATAATGGTGGTCTGCACCGATGGCTTAGAGGGAGCCATGGTGAGCGGTAGATGAAGACCGAATTGCAAGAGGAAGCAATGGGTTCAGATCGAATCCTCCCCCGGAACTTGCTTCGCTCAACCCAACACCCGGAAGTGAGGCGAGATCGAGGGATTTTACACGAAGACAAGGCTTCGCAACCCAAATCTCGGACACTTCCCCGCCGTTCGCCTCCGCACCGCGAACCACACCCCAAGCACTACGGAATTTTACGCAAGAACAAGCGCCCTGCAACCCTCGTGCCGTGTGGAAAGCGTGCTACTGAAATCGTGAGCAAGAGAATAGAGAGCTCACAATCGGGTCTCGCCGCCAACCCTAGAGTGTCGATGTGGTCCCCCAGTCAACGTCGAGGTAGCCGGAGATGGTGGAAGGTCGCTGGAGCCGCCGCGAACAGATTCGTCGCGCTGCCGCCAGATCCCGTCACGCCGCCGCCGTTGCGCTCGACCCGCTGAAGACCGGGTTCCCGTCACGCCGCCGCCGTGCGCATATGGTGGAGTGGAAGAGGCCAAGGAAGGACTTCCTCTGATACCAACTGTCACGCCCCGTGGCCGCCGGCGATCGCTGTCGACGTGAGGAGATCGAGTGGATCGCAGGTTACGAACGAGCAGAGAACCTGTCCTCTTTCTCGAGTCTATTTTCAGAAATGCGATAGTGTTCTGCCGTCTCCAGGACTGGCTTAAGTACATCCCTTGGCCCTGGACCTACACGTCATAGAAAGTGGGGTTTATCCCGATACAAAACTGTTTCTGTAGAAATCAAAACGTATTCCTCCTGGGCGCCTTCAGTTCGATGTCTTCACCGGCTTGACACCGCCGGCCGCCAGCCCCAGCGCGGTCGTGGCTGGTGTGGTCTGGGACTCTTCTGTGTACTACTCCTCCTACGCGGGTAGTCGTAGCGTAGCCGAGCGGCGAGCTCCCGAAATCGCAAGGAGATGTGCAGTTGTCCGCGGCGGGCACGAGATGCACGCGCGGATTGGTTGGCAAGATGGCAATGGCAACTATCAGATCAGATCCAGATCTTTCTCGCCTCGAGCCCAACCCCCTCTAGCTGACTGTTCTGAACCGTCGTCCATCGGCCTATCTGTATCAACAGTCGCTCGCCCGTGCTGACGCGCCTGGCCCTGGCTCGTCGTCAGCTGCTGCGCTGCGTCACCCGTCAGGTCCGGGGCCGGCCGTCTTCCTGCTGCCGGGCCCGTCCGGCGTATGGTGCCGTGTCCGTGCGGCCGTGCCGCCGCACGTACCTGTTCTGTTCATGCCGTCATGCGCGCCGGCCCAGCCCAGCGGGAAACGTCGCTCGTCCCGTTTCCAGAAATGCACCGGC
This sequence comes from Eremochloa ophiuroides, assembly GCA_038502445.1. Classification (NCBI taxonomy): domain Eukaryota; kingdom Viridiplantae; phylum Streptophyta; class Magnoliopsida; order Poales; family Poaceae; genus Eremochloa; species Eremochloa ophiuroides. The sequence goes on along the minus strand of JAHLJS010000002.1, from coordinate 269,670 downwards.
GCGGCGCCGGCGGGCGGACGGGAGCAGCGCCCCGAAAAGGCACGGACACGCGGGGACGAATCCGCGCTATCTATCCCTAGCCCATCCCGTCCGCACGCTCGTGAGCCGTGTCCGTGTGGGGAGGAGGCCAGTACCAGTAGGGGGCGGCCGAGGGGCGGACGACGGCGACAGCGCCACCCGTGGCTTTGCCTTTGCGCCGGCCGGCACAGTGCTCTGACTTGAATGGTCAGTGAAAGCCTGTCTGCCTTCGTCTGCAGCGGCATGGAGTGCCGAGTGCGTATTTGATCCGTGCCGTGCCCGTGCGTGGTTGGGACTGAACCCTTTTTTTTGGCGTCCTGATGGGCACTGAACTGGGAAGAAAAGAAATGTGGAGAAGGGGTGCGAGACCCGGCGTATCCGCGTGCTATTAACTGCGGGATCGCGACGGATTGCGCGCGTCGTACGGCTTTGTTGGGGGCCTTGGGTTGGGGGTCTTCTCTTCAGAGTGAAATCGGGTTTTCGTCTGATTTGAGATTATTAGGGCTGTACTGTACTTATACAGTATCACTATTAGTTACTGGTAGTAACCACATGTGAGTACGTAAACAGAGGATTAGTACCGTGTCGGTCTTTGCTTGTTTGGCATCGTCGAGTCTCATGATGATCCCGACTGTACAGGTTTGATTTGCTCATTCATTAGGCTTGCGCACTGATCTGATGGTTCTCGAATCTAATCACTCTTTTTTTTCACAAAATATTTAAGAATTTGAGATCAGGTTTTTTGTGGGTTTTTTTCGCTCATGTGGATTTGATTTGTTGGAGAGCATCATGGAAAATTCTCTAGGCCCAATTCTTACACGGCTGAAGAGGGCCTCAACTCCTTCCATTTCTGGTCAGCGATCCCAACTATAGAGTAGTATTTCGTGTGGGCCGTGTACCGAAAATAGCACAAAACTTGGCCCGACTCAGTTGACCCAAAGGCCTTAGCCCATTTACTCCAAACACGAGCCCTAGTAGGCAGAGCTGAATGGATGGATATAAACGCTTCCCCGACACCTGAATCCAAACCCTTTCGCCGCCGCCTGATCGCTCCAGCGCCCTCGCCGTCGGCTGCTCGGCTGCCGTACTCCCGCTACGAGCTAGGCATAACCTTCGGCGATCCAACATGGGGTAATTCATGATGCTGTGCTCTCAATCTCATTGTCTAAAGTTTGACGCTATCCCGTGAAATTTTTTGCCGTTTTTTCTCCCAGATCTATGATGATAGTAACAGCGTTTCAACATGTTATTATCTTGTGATGCGTCATCTTTTATATAGTTATTCGTTGGGCTACAATTTGTGTTGTCTTCCAACATGGAAAATCAGATTAAATCAGATAAGTGAAACCTGCATAGCAAGTCTCTCAGTCACGTAGGTTGACTAGTGCACACTGGTAGTGGTGGAGGTTCCATGCGCTACTTGGTAGTGCGCGCTGTTTATTGCCTTGTTAGAAGCTTGATTTGTACCTGGAGCTGGCATAGTTAGATTTCTAATATCTATAATATATTGAATTAGCTCAAATTGCGCTCACATTAGTTAATTAGACTGAAATGGAGGACTCACTGATGTACCATTTTTAAGCCTATGATATTCATCATGCTTTGTACTCCTTCTGTAATATACTGGTCTTTCCCCAGCTGCTGACATATCTTGTATAGATGTTATGCATTATAGTTATGGTTGGTCTGTAATGCGGAGTGCTTGACCATATTATCTACAGTTACTACTGTACACTCCTAAAAATCAGAAATTCTGAAGCTTACCACTCTGTTAATTCTGACGTAGCTAACTATTATTTCCATGACTTTTTAGTCCTTTGAATTGTAGGTTCATAGAGTAGTCAGTAGTGTAATGTTCTTTTGGAGTTCCTTTTGGTTCTCTTATGTTTATGTAGCAGGATGCATAGAGCAAGTGCTGTAGTCAGATTCCTTTTCCCAGATGCCAACAAATTTATAGTTTTATACTGTACACTGCCTTATAAAATCACATTGAATATATTTTCACAGTTAATCTGGATTTAAGGATGTGCATCCTCGTTAATGGAGACAATAGTCCGCACATGGTCCATAGCTCATTGAGATATGGTAACATGTAGAATTGTCGAACCCCCTACATTGTATCCCATATTCACATCTGCTATTACTGCCAGTTGCCAAGTTATGGACAAGGACAATAACTCTCTTTTTTTCCATATAAGCTTTCTTTGAAATGGCCCTGGAAATCTTGATATTTCCTTACTGGATAATAAATCTGCGGTTTTAGCCTGTATGGTCACTGAATATGAAATAAGTCCTTTATTAATTATTTTAAATTGAGTTTCATTCCTCCCAAGTTAACTATACTCTCAAGGGTATACAACATACAGGAAATTCATTCCAAACTACAGGTTAGCAATCAGTAGAGTTCAGGTCTTAATTCTTAAACCATACAGATTAATACTAATTTGCTTTGTGAACTCTGTTTTGTAGCCTGGTAATCCTTTGTACCTGCAGCAACTTAAGCAGCAACTTTTTACAATGTCATGCTTGCTGAATGAATTAGAATCCAGCCTTTTATTGTTTATGAATAAGCAGCAACTTAAGCACTTAGCTATATATCTTTCTTGATGTTTAAATTGAAAATATTTGATATGGCTACACTTGGTGTTAACATATTTTTGTATGCTAACATTTGTGATTCTGCTGCAGTAAGACACGTGGTATGGGAGCTGGGCGCAAGCTCAAGACCCACAGAAGGAACCAGAGGTGGGCTGACAAAGCCTACAAGAAGAGCCATCTTGGCAACGAGTGGAAGAAACCCTTTGCTGGTTCATCTCACGCAAAGGGAATCGTCCTTGAAAAGATGTGAGTTCACGAAACAGCAGATTCCATTGCTTCTGAAGAACAGGCAAATTAACCAATGCCTGGCATGCACTTCTTCATTTGCAGTGGTATCGAGGCTAAGCAGCCTAACTCTGCTATCCGTAAGTGTGCTCGTGTCCAGCTGGTGAAGAACGGGAAGAAGATTGCGGCCTTTGTGCCAAACGATGGTTGCTTGAACTACATCGAGGAAAACGTAAGTTCTGTTTCTCCCACGGGTTACTGATGTTGTTCATCCCTGCTGTTTCTCCCAATGGGTACTGATGTGCCGCACTCCCTTTCTCTGCAGGATGAGGTGCTGATTGCGGGGTTCGGTCGTAAGGGCCATGCTGTGGGTGATATTCCTGGTGTCCGTTTCAAGGTCGTCAAGGTCTCTGGCGTTTCCCTGCTCGCGCTCTTCAAGGAGAAGAAGGAGAAGCCGAGATCTTAAGACCCTGTTCCCCCTCACCGCAGTGAATGAAGATCCTAAGACCCTGTTCCCCTTCCCCCTCACCGCAGTGAATGAAACTTGTAATGCTTTTGGGCCTGTGGCGTCTGGGCACCTGTAGTGTAGGGCTCTCATACAAGACCTCATGTTGAGATGAACCTAGCAGCTGTTTTGCCATAGTTTTGTTGAAAAGCATCTGAATTTGAATTATGTATCCGAAACTGCTTGTCATTGTGTGATCTGTGATGCAATATGGTCATTCCTTTGTATCCAGGTATCTTTCTGCCTTCCGTAGTCTGAATCTGGTGACAAGGTTGGTCGAGCGCTCGAGCATCGCTGCAGTCACTACTGTTTGAACTGAATCGCCTGAAGTTCTGAGCTGCTGATGTGCAGATCGACGGCTCCAACTGCGAAGGAGTCCAGGTGCCTGCGTTGCTGCCACTATGCTCTCGGTGACTATAGCTCTGTTCGCTTCAGCTCTCGGAACAAATCAGCATCTCTTACACCTCCAGTGTGCAGAGAGAAGCGAACCGTGAGCAGGGAAAATCGAACTTTGCACCTTGTAGAAGTCGATCCATATGTGTCAGAGCTCAAATCGCACTCTGAGTAGTAGTCGAACCGAGACAACTAAACGAATATATAATCGTGCAAGCTTTACGGCTGAGCCAAGAAATACACGTAGAGAGAGAGAGAGCAGTTTTTTTTTTTTGTGCAATAAATCGAACCAAGCACTGGAGCACTCGAACCAAACTCTCATCGATGGAACTTTTGTCAGTTCGGTTGGAACGGACTGGAGCTGCCTAAGAACAGAGCCTATGCTCTCGGTGGAAATCCGGAAGCCGCGACCCGATCGTAAATCGGGAGGACCGGGCCCGTACCATATCCCCCTATCGGTGCCAGGTCAGCAGCCTATCCGGTCCATCTTCCCTATAGGCCACACCTATCTGTCTCCTGCACGCACTCCACGGATCTCACCTCCACGTGGGGCCACACTGAATCTCACGCTCCTGGCCCGCCGTGTCAGTGTCAGGGACCCACAAAGACGGCATCGCGCCGCGGGCCGCCAGGCCCAGGCGTGACCAAAACAAACGAACCCTTTTGCCTCGGCTGGGTGCCTGGGTGTAATAAAAGATTGGCGACGAAGCAAGGAAGGCGGCCGAATCCCAACTCCTGTGTCCGCCTCCGCCATCGCATCGCCTCGCCGGCCGCTGCTGCTGCGCGCGCCCCTCCCCAGCCGCTCCCGCCCGGAGCACGCTGCCGCCGCCGGCGCGGGCGCGCACCGACGCCGTCGCGTCGCATGGATATGGCCCCCGCGCACGTCTCCTCCAACCCGCGCTCGGTCGAGGACATCTTCAAGGACTTCTCGGGCCGCCGCGCGGGGCTCGTCCGTGCCCTCACCTCCGGTAACGACCGCTCCTCTCCCCCGCCTCGTCCCGCCTCGCCGCAGCGCTCTTGAGACTAGCACAGATCTAACCAACGCTTGCCTCTCGTGTTGGTGCCGGTGCAGATGTGGAGGATTTCTGCAGCTTCTGCGACCCAGGTGAGTGAGTGAGATCGATCGATCCGCGGCGAGCTCTCGCGCGGTCCGTGCGTCGTGTGGTGGATCCGGGCGGGGAATGAGCGGATCGGCGTTTCCTTTTTCTTGCGTGCAGATAAGGAGAATTTGTGTCTCTACGGCCTTCCCAACGGGAGCTGGGAGGTGTCGCCGCCCGCGGAGGAGGTTCCTCCGGAGTTGCCCGAGCCGGCGCTCGGCATCAACTTTGCGCGCGACGGCATGCAGCGCCGCGACTGGCTCTCGCTCGTCGCGGTCCACTCTGACTCGTGGCTCATCTCCGTCGCCTTCTTCTACGGCGCCCGCCTCAACGCCAACGACCGGTACCAATTCTGTTCTGCCACACACGCTGGATTCGATTCGCCTTTTCAATCAGTTGCCTGGTGCTGGCTGAGAGCGTGGAATGCTTGTTCTTAGATTCACTCCTCAAACATGTGGTTTTGTTAACTTCATTGTTTGCTTTTTTTGTAGTTGAATTAGTTGTTTGATTGTTAGGTGACTGGGATACTTTGGGGATGTTCGTGTTTATGATCTACAGTGTATTTATTTTATTTCACTTGGTGCATGTGTTTGCATGTGCACATGTTTATTGTGCTCTTCTTTTTGTTTCCTTTGAGTGAATTCGGGGTCATGCTTTGGGCATGAGTTCGCTTTATCGGTACTTTTGCACGCCGTTCTCTTTTCTTTTTGTTTCTGTGTATGCTGCATGACTGCATGGCGCAAATCAGTCTTTATGTTTCATAAATGACGCATTTCATAGAATTCCCATCTCGGACTCGGAGTAGTACTGCGGAGATCATGGGTCCATCTGTTTATTATGGGGGTGCCAAGCTATTTGTCCCTTTTCCACTTCATTATTACAGAAAATTATGTGCAGCAGTTGAGAATCTTGTGCCTTTATGTTGCTCTAGAACTGCATGCTCCATTGCTTCTAAGAATTCTGAAATCCATCGTATTTTTGTTTTGTGGAGAACAATGCCACGGTTTAGCACAGAGCTTAAAGAGGCATCCCTCAGCAAGTCTTGTACATTTGTTGCTGGGCCATCTTGGCGAATCCTTTAATCTGTGATGCTTGCAACTCTAAACTCTTGCATAACGTCCTATAATGTTACAGCTTTGCTATTGCAATTGCTCTATATTTGCCTAGAAATAATTTTAGCTAATTGGAAAGGTGGGAAACTCTATGCATAATTTAGTTAGGATGTATTCATTTTTACAGTCAGGGTTGCCCAAACAATTGTGTCAATATGCTAATCTGAAGGTATGTTGATCATTGAAAATACATAGCAGTATTTTGAGCGTGAGATGTGTTGAGTCATGGTCAGCATGGGCAGTATTTTAGTGACATCTATTTATTTATTTTTCTTAATTTTCTATTTTTCCTGCTAGACTAGTTTTTAAATTCCTTTGCTTTTCTTGAGTGTTTAATGATTTTTTAGTATTTAAGTAAAAAATATTTTTTTCATCTAATTATACCTCTTGTGCCTCTCATATTAATATCCTCAGAATTTAAATGCTGACCCTTATGTAGTATTTAATCCGAAGTGCCTACTTTGTGGAGGTTGAGGTTTATGTATTTCAACAGCCTTCTCTATTATTGTTCTTTCTATCACAAGTTTTCCTTGATGAGAATTACAGCGAGAAGACTGTGCATAGTCCTCTGCATTCCTTTTCATATGCTTATTTATGCCGTTAATCCGGATAATTTCCAGTTTCAGGAGATTTTTCAAAACTTCCAATTTGCCTTTTGTTCTTGGGACCTTAGTTCATCTCTGCAACTGGAAATAAAATGAAATTCCCTAAGTTTAACACTTTCGGAAGGCGTCGGTAGTAGATTTTAGTTGTTAAATAATCATTTGTTCTACCGTAGGCCTGTTCTGTCTTTTGATACTCGGATATAGATTCTGAGTTCCATCATTTCATCTTTCAAGGGACACATTTTTGGGCCTCAATATTCTGATTCCCAGCTTATGGTCTTACTCATGTTTGGATATGATGTCCAGATGGTGTTATTCTGACAGCTTAATGACTGAATATTTTCTTTGTGAACACTTTATGTATTTCTTTCTTACTTTTGTAGTAATTTGAATTACTAGGGGGGGACTAATCTGCACTAATTTTTCCCAGAAAAGCTAAGGATTTTTGGGCTCTTTGTCTCTGTACATACCCACCGCTCGCAAACACGTTTATTCACGTGTATCCTCTGTTTGAAGCCATGTTGTGCGCTGGAGTCTATTTTTTGTAGCAATAAGATACTATTTAATATCAAGGCTGGAACACTGGTTGCGAGAGAAGGATTTTTTCCCTAATTTATGACAGAATTGATGCAGCATCTGATTCGATTATTTGCTCTTTTTTATCTCTCAAGGAAGCGCTTATTCAGCTTGATCAGTGATCTTCCTTCTGTCTTCGAAGCATTCGTGGACAGGAAACACGGCAGAGATAGGTCTGGGGTTGATAGCAGCGGCAAGTCCAGACATTCATCAAAGGTGCCACATTAATCTTTCCAATAGTTTGGTTTTGCTCTAGTTTATAGAAAACAAAAATCTTACTTAGAATGAGTTGCTTCTTCCTCGTGCAGAGAGGAAACGATGGCCATGCGAAGAATTCCAGGGCTGCAGCTCCTGCTGCCAAAGAGTATGACGAGGACGATGACGATGACGATGATGACGAGGAACACACGGAAACCTTTTGTGGAAGCTGCGGCGGCCTTTACAACGCGAACGAGTTCTGGATCGGCTGCGACATCTGCGAGCGGTGGTTCCACGGCAAGTGTGTGCGGATCACCCCTGCCAAAGCGGAGCACATAAAGCACTACAAGTGCCCGGACTGCAGCTCGAAGAAAATGAGGCAGTAGGTCCCCGTGTGCACCGGCCGTCGCTGACCAGTTTGATCTGATGCAAACCATACTCCGTTGTTTGCCCCAAGGTCGCACCTAGCAGAGGTGAATTCCTTCATTTTAGGACATTTATGGGGTTGTATGTGGTGGTGGTAGCCTGGTAGGAAGAGGCCAAGGACTGATAGATACATGTCGTCGCTCGTTTATTCATCATGTATAAAATGGCTCGTTCGTTCATCGTTTTGCGTGCTTCGTCGCAGTCGTAACGGGCTTATGGCATGAACCGATGAGTGGTTTATATGTAGGCTGTTTCGCTTAGGCCTTCCTCTTCCTGATGTTTACTGTTTACTAGTTGACATGCAAATATTTATGAATTTTGTTTAGAGCCAGATATGTTTTTTTCCAACTATGAAATTGGACAGGGCTATTTTTTTTGGTTTATTTAATTTAATAAAATTAACGTGTGTTCAGGTGATATGTGTGTAGAGTTAAACTTGTATTGATTAATTTGAATTTGAGACGTACACCTTACACCTATATGCAAATAAATACTATTGCTTAGAAAAATAATCAAATAAACATTAACAACATCATTTAATATATCTTAATATAGATTCTTTCTATATTTGGGATTGGGTTTCGTAAAAGTTGTTTATGCAACTTGAAAGTGCTGCTTTGTGACCACTCACACATAAGGTTTCAGTTAGGAACAAATTAGGGAAGAAAAAAGTTGTCTAAAGAAGATAATATCATAGCAATATACGTGTACACATTCATTATTTTGGTATAACTCCATTGCAAGAAAAGTAGTGGTGAAGAGTAGCTAAATCACATCAACAAAAGCAATGATTTTCCACCATTTCAGTTGGCAATGCCACAATTAAAAGAGAACACAACACAAATAATATCCATGAGTTGAAATCGAGATACTATGAAAGGAACCTTCAATTTTTTTTGTTAATTATGAACTGAGATGAATCAACTAATTTGGTTGATTTGGTTTCTGCCTTCAATTGAGCCCTTCGATTGCTTGCTATTCAGGCCTTTTAGCGAGGAGTTCTTTCTTCTTATCATTAGTCAATGCATCATAGCTCTTCCGACTTCGTTGATTTTTACTTTCACATTTTTCTTGATCCACTGAAAAAGACAAACAAGCAACAAGCAACAAAAGATGAATATTATGTCATCTATTTTTATAAGGTTGCAAGCCGAATGTAATAATTTTTTTCTATAAGTTTTTAAAATGCAAATTACGTTGTTGAATGTTATTGTTTCCATCCATGGGTCAAATCTGAGTTGTGCACAGATTACTATAGGCACCCAGAACTTGCTGCGCTCATCAATCGGCCTGAAAAAATGCAGCATTGAAGTAGTAAAATAAGAGAGGATAACTACAATAAAAACATTACAAATGTGTTGTTAAAGCCCTCCCTGTCAACAAGATGCAACTATGACTCCAAATTAATTTATTATAGAAACACATTTCTATAATTAATCTAATGATGTTTATTTGATATTATAATTATTTATAGTTTTTTATTTATAATAATTAGTCAAACTTATTTAAAGCAGATAATAATTAGTCAAACTTATGTAAAGCATGCTGCTAGATAGAATTTTTTGGATGGACGAAGTAGTAGAACATCTGCTACTATTCTTTATAGGTCTCACCATACAGGGACACAGGGTCTGCAAATTTTGACACCACCAACTCATCTGCATGTGATGTGCATGTGCCGTCCAACATACTGCATGTCTGTCTTGCCGTGTCCTCTCGTCACCTCCCATCTCTCTGTCTCACATCACACAACTGTAGTCCGTCTGCTCTGGTGTGCTTTTAGCGGTCAGGTCGGATGAACCAAGGACCAGGCCACCACCAGGCCATCGGCATGCGCCACCATGGAAGCCAAGAGCGAGCACCATGGCCACCCACCGTCCGTTGTTCGTCGTTCGGTGGATTCTCTCTGCTGCTAGGTGACAAGGCTTTCCTCAACCTCAACTTCTCCGGATGAACCAAGGGACACCATGGAGGCGAAGATCGAGGACCATGGCCACCATTGTCCATCGCCTCCATCGACCTCAGCTTCCTCCGTGCCGTCCGGTGTGGTCTCTCTGCTGCTAGGCGATAAGAGGCTCTTCAATCTAAACTTCCCCGGATGAACCAAGGCCACCAGGCCATCGGCATGCGCCACGATGGAGGCCAAGATCGAGAACCATGGCAACCCACTGTCCATCGTCTCCGACCTCGGCTTCCTCCGTGCCACGACCTCGTTGTCACCCCCTCTCCCTCACCGTCTTCTGCCGTCGTCGTCGAGGAGCAGCAGCCACAGCAGCAGCTTCCTGTTCCACGAGCGTTGCCGCCCTGCTAGCTAGATGACAACCATGTCGACGCTGGAGTCTCCGGCGGTGCCGCCGTTGCCGTTGCCGTTGTCGTTGTCGTCAAACACGGCCTGCATCAGGTCGGCGGCGGCGTCGTCGTCGTCGTCCTCGACGACAACGGACTCGACGATGTGCGGCGCGTGGCCTCGCCGAAGGAGCGGACGTGGTCCTTGAGAGAGCTCTTGTGCTTGAAGTCGGAGCCGCAGACGCAGAACCAGAGCTTGCCGCAGTTTTTCTCGTGCGTGCGCCAGTCACCGGGCACGGCGAAGCGCTTGCCGCAGCGGCGGCACGCGTGGGGCCGCGCGCCGTGCTTCTGGCGGTAGTGTGTCTGCAGCGTGCGGAAGTCCTTGAGCGGGCGCGCGCGGGTGCTCGATGTTGTTCCGGCACCCCTCCGCGCAGCAGTAGCACGACAGCCGCATCAGCGATGCCGGCGGCGCCGTGCCCACCGTGATGGCGCCACGCAGGGACTCCGACCCCTTGTGGTACTGCGACCCGTGGCTCTACATGTGCATCTGTATGTTGTTGAAGCGGTTGAAGGACTTGTTGCAGACGGTGCAGGAGAACTGCGTGGAGCCGACCAGGATCTCGGCGGCGGAGGGGATCCAGTACTGCGCACCACGGGAAGGCGGGTGGAGCGGCCCATGCCCCACGGCGACAAAGGTGGAGGGGCCGTCGCCGCCGGCAGAACTTGGGAAGGAGCCGTCTCTTAGGTTGCGAGCGCGACCTCGCGCCGCAAGGCGGCGGCCCCAGCCGGCGTCGTGCCATGTCGCCGCCGCCTCCCGACGCCCAGAAGCAGCGCGCCCACCGAGGCCTCGCCCGTTGGCGACGACAGCATGGATTGGATTGGAGGAGGCCATGATTGGAGGAGGAGATCGCGCGTGCCGAGGGATGCGAACGGGGAGGACGTCTCGCGCGTGCGCCTAGGAAAGGAAGGAGGATCGAGGGTCGCATCGCAGGCCAGCCTTGCGAGCGGGATTCCGACGGTTTCCTTCTTTTGTGCCGCGGGCCGAAAACGTCGCATGGGCGGAGGCAGGACGACGAAGCGACAGGAAACAACTGCCCCGCCGGGTACGTCTGTTGCCCCGCCGGGTATGATTGTTGCGGGTGAAAAAAGAATTACGTCGGTAGAGAAGAAATATTGTCAATGTAAAAGAGTTTCCGTCTGGGACCACTTATCAGATCAAGGAGGAAGATTTAGATGCGTCGGATCTGTATGAAATTGATCTAAAGGATAAGAATTAAAGTGGGTATGAAATATTTAGGTGAGAGACTGTTTTTCATTCCTTCGCTCTTTTATAGTATAGATAAATACCTTATCTCATCGGATATTTGACACATGTATAGAGTATTAACTAAAAATATAACTAATTGTATAGATTACGGTTGTTTTGCGAAATGAATTTCTAAGTCTAATTAATCTATGTTCATTGTAATGCTTCAGTAAATATGTGCTAATGATAGATTAAATAAGATTAGGGAGTGTTTAGATCCACAACATTATCCAATTATAGACTAATTAAACTTAAAATATTTGTCTCGCAATTTATATGTGGTGGGAACTAAAGAGGGTCTTAATAAATTCGTCTTGCGGTTTACATTCAGGAACTACTCATCAAATTAGACAAGCAATCTAGTTACAAAACATTCCTGCCCATCGTTAACCTGGAACCGAATGGGGCGAGGGGCAAAATACCCAAACCCCATACCTGAATTAAGAACATCTTCAAGAGTTAGGCAAAATAGTTCCCCATCCTTGTTTTTTTGAAAAAACATGAAAAATTCCTCTAACAGTTAGACAAAATGGTTCCCATCTTTTGCCAAACCCCAAAACATCGATGATTCCACGAATATATGCGCGCGACCTGGGGACTTCCCATCCGTCCTATCACGGTCTTTTTCCTTCCTCGCGCGCGGGGTAGTTTCTTCGCGCACTGCTGTTTCCCGCGAGAGGACGGAAGACTGCCGCGAACACGAGCTTGTTGACGCCGGCAGACTGCTTGGATCAAGGTACGCCATGATTGAATCCTCGTCGTCCCATGCATCTACTCGATGGTCGCTAGGGTTTCGTGTTGTGTTTTGTCGCCACCGGTAGGCCATAGAAGCTCGCTGGGCGCTAGGGTTTTGACATAGCTGCTGGCCGCTAGGGTTTAGGCATGGCTGCTGGTGCCCTGTGCGACCATGTGTCAGCTATCGTCCCGCACGCCCGATCTGCGAGAGCAGCCACACCAATTCCCGCTGCCGGCGCCCTAGATTGAGCAGCAACTGCACGCAATGGCGAGACGCCGCTCGGCCAGGATCCACTGCCGCTAGCCCGCCACGCGCATGGAGAGCTGTGGCCGGGAGCTGCAGCGACCATCGTGCGGGGTCAGCCCATCCTGTAGTACTAGATCAGTAGCTAGTAATCGTGTATGTACTAGTTGTTCCCATGGTATTCAGGCTGCTTGTATACTAGTGCTAGTTCCCAGAACAAGTATGATAGGCCATTGCTAGATTTGTTTTTGTTTAGAACAAGTTTCATGTGGCTGCAGCGCCGCATCAATTTTTTTACCTCCCTGTTTGCTAGATCTTTTTGGTTAATTCATTATGTCATTGATTTGTTCATGTTTAATTGTAGACTTGTCCCGATGGAACAAGAGGGGTTTTGGACAAGCATGGTCACGGGAAATTATGATGATGTTTCTGGTTTGGATGCTCTTAACGTGGACATGACACCAGACACCCAGGCAACTAATGAGACTGTTTTCTGAAGTTAAGTTGATGTGGCGCTGCAGCCCCATGAAAGTGCTCCACGTTCTCGTGGATCAAGGCCTTACTCGAAGAGGTCAAAAAATTTTGATCCAAAGGAGGATGTAGTAGTATGTTCAGCTTGGTTGAACGTTAGCAAAGATCATATTCACGGTGCTAATCAATCCTGTTCCTCATTTTAGAGTAGAATTCATGCTTACTTTGAGGAACACAAGGAAACTACAGCTTTCAAGACAGAGAGTTCAATTATGCATAGGTGGTTGACTATTCAGGAGCAAGTTAATAAGTATTGTGCATGCTACGAAGCAATTGAGCATAGGAATCAAAGTGGAGTAACTATCAAAGACAAGGTATTGTATTCTCTATTCAGTTCATTTGTAAATATTTGTAATTTGACAATTAGAACTATGTGCAGATTTCTCAAGCTTTAGAGATGTACCAGCGATTAGACAAGGACCACAAGACATTTACTCTTATTCATTGCTGGAACAAGCTGAATGCACATGATAAGTGGAAGATGAAGAGGAAGGAACTTGCTGAGCAGCACAACCAGGCCGCCAAGAAAAAACAGAAGACTGGCAAGAAGTCCACGGCTAGTACTACACAACTCAACAAGACTGCAGATGACATAGAAATATCAGCCCCAGATTCAGAAGTACAAAAGAGGCCACAAGATCAGAAGAAGACGAAAGAAGCGCTTTGGCGTGGAGCTGGTGAAGCTTGCATGGAGGCTTTGGACAAAATGTGGGCAAAGAAAGAGGCTTTTGAGATGGAGAGAGAGAAAGAAAAAAGGAGAGGTTCATGATCTCTCTTGAATTAGAGAAGAAGCGTGTGGCAATAGAAGAAAAAAATGCTGAAGACAGAATAATGTCAAAGGATCTGGCCTCCCTCAAACCGTAGTTGTAATACCTCGGGTATTACGACTAATTAAAAATGTCATGTCATCATGTTTATTTTTAATACCTGCATATGACTGTACTTAGGGACCATAGAGTGACTTAATTATGAATGATGTTGAAGGTGCAATTGAATCCCTAATTGGTGATCAAAAATAAAAATCAAAAGAAAAATCTAAATTAAGTCCTAATCGGACCCCAAAACTTTAAATCAAAAATTACTTAGAATCTGGTGATAGTGTCTTAATAAAAGTTGTAGATCTTTTAAAATGGAACAACTTTTATTTTGGGTATTTTTGAAGTTCTTTAATAGAAATTTAAATTAAACCCTAATTACTACTTTGAAATTCAAATTTGAAATACTAATTTCAAAATTATTGAGAATCTAACTAAACTTCCTTAATAAAGGTTGTCAAGCTCAACAAATAGGATAACTTTTATTTCTGAATATTTTTATATTGTTGAGAATAAATTGGGGAATTTAATGGGATTAGAAATAGAATTCAAATAGTGGTTTTGCCCCCTTTCAAATATTTTCAAAATTATTAAGAATTTGAATTTAGTCCCAAAACCAATGTTGTCCCGAATTTGGAATCCTACAACTTTGACCTTTACACTTTTTCAAGTTGCTACACAGTTTTAAGGGTTACGGTCAGAAAACAGTGTGAGGGGGACTTAACTCGCTACAATACCCTGCCTCTCTCCCCTGTTCGTGCACAGGCGCGGTCATCCGCCGGGCCGCACGCGCGCGGCGCCGCCCGTGCCGGCCGGGATCTTGGTCCCTGGCGTAGCCGCGTGTGTGGGGAACCTCGCGCCACCTTGGTCGTTCCTGCCTCCCCTCTGTCCGGCATATAATGGCACCGGGACGCTCCTCTGCCCCTCTTCCCACTCCAGTTACCGCTGCACCCGCCATGGTCCCGAGCCGCAATTGGCCGTCCCCAGTCCTCCTTCTCCAAATTCCTTGCGTCGCTAGCCTCCCCACTTCCCCGAGCACCGCTTGACTCACCTTGCGCCAGCTCTCTTGCTCCGAGGGTCCAGGAACGCGCGTCGTCGTCCTCGGGTCCGGCGGAAACACCGCCGCGGGCACCTCCACTACGACTAGCCTTCTGCGGTGAGCTTTTCCCCTCGCGGCCTCACATTTCGCGCTCTGTAGCTCTCACTGATGACCATGCGCGCAACGGTTTTCCATATTGTCCCTTAGGGTCGTCGGAACGGAAAGCACGCCGCTGGGAACGTCACTGCAACCGCTGCCGCCGTCACGCTCGCGCTTCGACACCGCCTCGAGCTCGACCTTCTAGCCGAACGAAGTCCCGGTGAGCTCCTAAGTCAATTACGCCCCTAACCTTGAACGCTACCGTCCTGACCTCGCCGGAGTGCGGCGTGCCGCCGCGGCTGGGCCGCCATGCTCGCGGCTGGGCAAAATCCTAGGTCCCAGTAGCCCCTATACCTACCTCGATAGATGCGCTAGGGTTTTGGGAGTGTGTTGGGCCGGTCGGTTTGGCTGTAGACCTCGCCAGCGGCGAGCTAGCGCCGGTCAGAGCCGGCGGACCACCGGTCAGCGCCTAAGTGCATGTGGGAGGGCCTCGAGTTAAAAGAAACAGAAGTTCAAGGGGTTATTTGCAAAGTATATGACTCATGTGAATAGTGAGTTTGAACTGCGGGTTGAGATCCAATTAGTTCGGGGGGTTTTAGGCAAAGTTGCCATGGCATAGCGCGGGCAGGCCGAGTTGGGCCGGTCTGTTCGCTCGTGGGCCGACTCGGGCCGAATAGGTTTTTTCTATTTTCGCTGGGATTTAAATGTGTTTTTTCTATTTCTGGATGATATGAATAGTACTGCTATTTGTTATTTTACTAGGAATATTTCTGTTGCGCTAAAAATCATGAAAATAATTGTGTATACTCTCTACAGCATGTAGTATTTAATAAAAATATCAAATATAAGTTTTGGATACCTTCTGCAGGAGCTAAAAATTAGCACAATAATTGTTAAATACAACTTTGAACAATTTTAATAAATTCTAGGGTAACTCAAAAATCATGAAAATTTATATGGCACTGTTTTAGGGTGAAATATATCTGTTGGTTAAGTTTGGGTTCAAATGAAATCTGTTAGATCATCTATTAATTAAATATTAGATTAATTGGATAATAAAATGGATATAAACAATTAATCCCTGTAGTTTTGTGTGGTTTTTGGATTGATTGAGTTCATGGATCTTTTACCATGGTGATCCTTGACAAAAATAATGTTGTCTCTAGGTAGTTGTAGTAAAGCTGTGCAGCGGCTTTCTATGACTGTTAAAATAGTAATAAAACTGAAATACGAAAACACCACTTTACTTTATGAAAAATATTTTACAACTTTACTGTGAAGGAAAGTTGTACTCAAGAATTAATATGGTTTACTATTGTGTATTGTATTCATTATTTGCACACCATGCTAAGCTTGCATCATTGCATACGGGTAGTGCCCGTCACCGAGGAAGTCAAGGTTGAGGCCACTGCGGAGGAGGTGACTTCCGAGGTCATCCAAGGATTCGACATTTGCGGGACCGAGCCCGACCCGACGCTATACGCAATCCAAGGCAAGCCTCGGTGCATTCAGCCCCGCCTTATGTTTTATAAAATATTTATAACTTGAGTCTATTATTACATTAGGTTGTAGGAGTTGTTTGTCACCTATATTGTTGCATTACCTGCTTTGATATATAATACCCTTGAAATATGTTTAAAAATAAAAATGTTCGAAAATACTTAGCACTACTAAATCAATTTAGATTTGTATAAAAAGGCTATTTTCGACTTATGGGAATGTGATATTTATGAATCATCAGAAAGGAAAAGGGAATGAATCCGTTCGGGGATTGTGCACTTGGGTAGCAGCTCCAATGCATCGTCACCGACGAAAAGGGGTTTTCCGTTCATTGGTTATGAATTTATGTTAGAGTCCCAATGCTTGACCATCGGCGGGAAAGGGATTTAAAAACCGTTGGGACACTTGTACTTGGGTTAAAGTCTCAATGCAATGTCGCTGGCGAAAAAAGAATTAGGGACCGTTTATTGTAGGCCTGCTGTGATCGAGACTTTGCAACTAGCCACATACTACGGAAAGCCTCTGACTCCGGTGGCTCTACTACTTGAACCGACAACCACGCACTGAAAGTGGAGAGATGGCGAGAGCAGCGTGTACCCTCGTGGCTGGCGTGCATGAAGAGGAGAGGAGTACTGTGTTCTCGGGTGGCGCAGGACCGGTTCAGGTTTTGGAAAAGCCGTGGTAGCCGGGGTTGGCATATGCAAGCTTAGGTGCTACATATGCAGTGTGGATAGGGATCCCCAGCTGGGTACTAATCTCCTAGGTGTTCTGAGAATGAGTTAAGAATTGGAAAGCATGATAAAATATGAATGAATTTATAATTATGTATTATGCTAAAATTAAGATTTAAGGTGAAATGTTGAAATAGGTTAGTAATGCTTTTCTACAAAACTCTTTGACTCTTGCTCAAGCCTTACTTTGACTCCCCTCAGCCTGCATTCCTGAGTCTCACTCCTTTTCTTTTGTTGGGTAAGTCTTGCGGAGTACCCCAGTATTCAGGGTTTGTTAACCTCATGTTGCAGGGATACAGCAGTCGGAGGTCTGTGTCGCTCCCTGCTGTGTGACAGTTGTCCAAGAGGAAAGTGAGGAGGAGTAAGGTTGGACCCGTGGGTAGGATTCTTACCATTAAGTATTTAAATATGTTGTATCGTCGTTCCACTGCTACCTATTTTTATTTATGGTCTGTAATAACCGCACTTAAATTTTATTTGGACGAATGGTTTGTAATCTAAGTACTTTATAATCTTTTCGCGCTTTTACTCTGATGTAATTTGTATGAAATGTTGTAATTCTGTAATGGCTTCGCAATGGGATCCTATCGGAGAAAAACGGGTGCTGATGTAGCCCGACAGGACCTTCTAAATTATTTGGGACACGGGCCCAGCTGTCAGAGGTTATTAGTGACAATGACAGGTGCCTATGGACCATATGATTTAGGCGGTTCTGTTACAACTGCAGCGAGAGTACTACGAGATGATGCAAAGGAAGATTATTGATGCTAAGCGTCCTGCAAATTAGATTATGTTTATGCCATACATGCTTACGTACTATTTAAGTTAAATTATTTGGATTCAACTGAACCTTTGATACTACAGTTCACCTCAGGAGCTCTGCCCTCTGCCAGATTTGCAAATAAAGGTGACCAATAAAGCACATAAATATCATTATGTGACCCAGACATTCCAAAAAAGACATGGCATATCCAAAGATCATTTGAAGCAACAACCTCTAAAATAATAGTGGGTTTCTCTATATGTCCCTTGTACTGACCCTGCGATTCTACAGGACAATTCTTCCACGCCCAATGCATACAATTAATGGACCCTAACATACCAGGAAAACCATTTTTCTCACCATGTGCAAGTAAGCGTGCTGTGTCAACCACATTAGGATATGTCAAGTATTCGTCTTCAAATATATCAACAACTGCAGCAACGAACTTACATAGGCTCTCCAGTGCAGTACTTTTACCAATGCGAACGTACTTATCTGTGGCATCAGCTGAAACCCCATAAGTCAGCATACGAAAAGCTGCAGTGATTTTTTGGAAGAAGCAGCTTAAACCGAGTATATGGACCGCAATTTTTTTTGCACAAAGTAGTCATCTTATGATTCTACAGCATTCATTATGCGTACAAACAACTCCCTCCTCATCCTGTATCTGAAGTAAAAAAAAATAAACAACTCATATTATAACTAATAACTTCACAGTATAGATTTGATCATAGATGAATGTAAATGTACCTCCGACGAAATAAATGTGGACCGTACGTCGGATTATCTGCCAAATAATCTTGAAACATTCTTTCATGACCGCCTTGTCTATCTCGATAAATTACTTGATGGCCAAGGACAGAACCCCGTGTCTTCCTTTAACATTCGAAAACTCTTGCACAATTTGTGCGGATGACAAGATCAAATCATCATCATCATCGGAACATGAGTCGTCCAATTCCCTTTGAAAAAGTGTCTTCGAGGAACTCATGACTTGTACCCCACCTGCGAATGACAAGTTGTCAAACTGATCAAACAATTTGGACATGCTTTGCCGGAGGATTTTTGATTGGTGATGCATCACAAACCTGAGATAGTAGCAGCCGCCACGAAAGTTACGCTTTCATCGATGACACAGGTGCACTGCCTGGCTGCCGCCAGCGATTAAACAACTAGCGTGAAGTTGAAAAATGGCCAGTAGCGCAGCCACCTGATCTATCAACGATGATTAGGGTATCGCCATTAGCGAACAGCGCCCGTGAAGAGAAAACTGCGCCGGACGGGCCGAGTCGTTAAAAAACACACAGGGGCCCACAAATTTATTTTTTTGGAAGTTAATTATAGGAAACTATTGTAAATGGACTGGTTTCTTCTTTCCCGTACTATTTTGGGAGTTGGCAAATTACATGATCTGTGAAACCAAATATGCCAAACACTTGGAGATGCTCTAACTAAATACGGATTCGAAGTATCTGAACCTGAAATACCCTGTCACAATTTCAGATAGATAAAACCTAAAATTAATTTGGATAATCCGAGTAATGTTCCTTGTACCTGAACTACCCAAATTAATTGAAATATCTAATGTTTATTGCTTTAGAATGCTAATAGAATTCTTTCGAGCCTGGTTGGTTTCCTCTGAAACATCAAGACCAATGTTTATTGCTTTAAAATGCTATAATAGAATTCTTTCGACTCCGCTTAGAATAACCGTGACTGAGATATGATGTTATTTGAAAGACCAATATTTATTGCTTTAAAATGCTAATAGAAGTCTTTCGAGTCCGGTTGGTACCCGAACTACCCAAATTAACTAAAATATCAAAACCAATGTTTATTGCTTTAAAATGCTAATATAATTCTTCCGACTCCGGTTGGAGTAATCGCTACTGAGACATGATGTGATTTTGACAGACCAATGTTTGTTGCTTTAAAATGCTATAATAGAATCTTTCGGTTGAAATAACCGCGACTAAAGATCTCCTTAGACTGAAAAAGGTAATGTATTGATATCCCACTTCAGCATGCCCCCGTAAGATTTAAACCCAAGATCTCATGCATGACTTCGCGCATGTGACCTTAGATAGGAGGTTTTCCTTTTAAACTAACCCATGGATGACCGTTTAGTCCCGGTTAATGTTACCAACCGAGATGAAAAGATCTATCTTTAGTTCGGGTTGGTTAGTTCGGGTTGGTGTTATCAACTGGAATTAAAGGATCCATGTCTTTAGTCCCATGGTGTTATCAACCGGGACTAAAAGTCCTTTGATAACTCATAAAAGTTATAACTGAGACTAATTCTTCCTTTAGCCCTGGACGTCAACAAACCTAAAACTAAATCCAAAACCTTATGCGGATTAAAAGTCTATTCTCTATAGTTATGATTGGATAAATTATTTTCTCAGTTGGAAGTAATATGTATTGATAAAAGTATTTTCTTCATTGATAAGAGTAGGTATAGACTCGGATAGAAGAAAGAAAGATGATGGATAAAATCGATGTAGATGCAAAAATTTTCATGTTGAAAAATGTAGAAATGCGGCAATTAAAGACCCATGCATGATGTATGGCTGTACGCATGCATTCGGAAAGGGAACAGGATTCCAAAACAGGATTAGTGTTTTAAATTCAGGACTCCCAATCCAAAACGGGATTGATTGACACAAACAGGGACCGTTTGATTAGAATTAGAATTGGTCATAGGAGATTTATTTTCTTGGTAACAATTTCAATTCCTGTCTTGTTTCACAAGAAGTCTTACATCTTACTGTAAGATCATGAATGACGAACGGCTCATATAACATGACGTATAGATCAAACAGTTGTTATAAAAGAAAAAATAAGATCACGTATAACGAATGACTCATACAACATGATATGTAAATCGAACGCTTATTGTAAAGGGAAAACTCTCTTTAAAAACTCGTTCTTTTATAAGGGAAACATGAACCTCAACATGAAAAAGAGAAGAAAATAAGACATGCAACGAAGATAGGAGGCGTAGAATAACAAGTGGCTAGGCAAGGCATAATAACTCTTAGCCCACACATCATACATTTACCATTTCCACTAACTCCATCACACTTATTGCTTAAAATTAAAAATTCTTGGCCACGCTTTGGCAATCATTAATTATGACAAAAACAGTAGCCGCGATCACACGTGCCTTCTGTCTTCATCACGACCGTCGTTCCGTTCAACTGGACGACGGCCCCGGCGCGGGTGCCGGCGCCGGCGCATCGGATGAGCCGGATTCTGAATCAGCTAGCCTCATATCCGCATAGACGACGCGGCCTTCGGACTCGGAGCTGCTGTCGCTCGAGCCGTCGACGCTGCCGAGGACGTGGATGCCGCTCTTCTCGGCGGAGGCCGTGGTTGTTGCCAGGTGGCAAATGAGCAGACCCATCAGGGCCAAGCTCAGCATGGCCACGCTGATCTTGTTGCGGGACATGGCTTTATATATACGGTACGGTCTGGTTGATTGATGGTTTTCTCTTCTTCTAGCTCGGATGTTCACAGAGGTAAGGTTTTATAGTGCTGGGATCCATGGCCGTTTGTGGTGTTTGCGCGAAAGTGGGTGCCTTGTTAGTCCTAATTTTGGCGGGTTGTGAGTGCAGGCCTTGTACGTGCCACTTGCCACGCATGCCTTTCCTCTTGCGTCCGTGTTTGTAGATACACAAGTCTCGCAGTACCCTGTGACCGTTTGGGGTGCGAAGTGCCTCCACGTGTGCCTACATGGTGACTCTAGTTATTATTATTATTAATCTTGTGCTGTGAAAGGCTACCGGATTCTCAGACAGGCTTGTTTTTTTACCCTTTTTATCTTATACCAGCTAGAAACTAAAAAAAATAGACTAGTTGTTGATTTGACTTTTGAAAACTAGAAGTCTGTGTTATGAGAAAATAAACTAAAGCTGAAAATGTTGAGATGAGGTTTTCAGATATTTGGTGTACTGAAAGTATAAAACCTTAGTATTATAAAAGTAAGATCCTATTTAGTTCTAGAAATTTTGTAAACGTGGAATCATTTGCAATAAGTGTCCAGTTATGACCCAAGTAGGTTCAAAAGATTTGTCTCGTGATTTACACACGAACTATGTAAATATGTAAAAATCTCGTATACATTTAATACTCCATGTATGTGTCACAAAATTGATGTGACAAAAAATTTAGAATTTCGAGGAGGAATTAAACCGGGCCTAAAATAACCATTTCCATTGATCCAGATCTCCAGCCCTTGGTAAAATTCCAGTCACGTCACGTGATGGCACGTGCCCACCCTGGCCGAAGCCACCAGTCCGCCACCACAAGCAAAACAAACAATCGCAAGAAGAAGAGGAGGGGAACGGGGAGAGGACAACTGCCGCAGTGACGCCGCGGACAGGGGAGGACACCGGACACAAAACGACTGAACGAGCGATTCGTCGGCGACCACCTCACCCCACCTCCGCCGCCGCCCACTCCCCGGCTCGTGCTCCACCTCCACGGTAAGCACTCGCCGCACTCTCCCTTCTTCCTCCGTCGCTGCCGTCTCCCCTCTTCCCCGCGGCATCCCCCTTCCAATCTCCTCGGGCACGCACGCGGGAGTCGGGACGCGGCGGCGGCGCTCCCTCCGGGTTCCTGCGCACGGCGGCGGCACCGGAGGACTGGGCGGCGCTCCCTCCAGGTTCGTGCCTCGTGCTTTTCCTTCCCCCTGTGCCTGCGCTGCGCGCGAGCGGGCGGGAGCGGCGTCGGCGACCAGGGGCCAGCGCGCGGCGGCGGCGCAACGGCGGGAAGGGGCCAGCGCGTGGCGGAGGCGCAGCGGCAGGCAGGGGTCCGCCTTAGCTCATATTTTCGGCTGGGTCCGCCACTGGCTGTTATTGATGGTAGTCCCTTTCATCTGCCCATTGCGTACCTGTTAGTTTGATTTAGCAATTCTAGGCTCACTAAGTATTTTTGGCTAGGGATCATACATAGACTTTGATTTGTAGCTGTATACTACTTGTGTGCCAGTGTTTTGGTAGGCAGCCTTCTGCTCAGCTTGCTCATAGGCTAAACAAGGTTCACATCCCATTAGGATTTCGCTTTAAATAGCTATGAGTTGGAACACTGTCTTGTTACTGAATACTAATGTTGGATTGTGGGTATTCTTTACTGCTCCATATTGGCTATGTCTATTGTCCTCAAGCTAATCATCTACTGAGTTTTGTCATACTTTAGCATTATTATTAGCAGTCATCATTTGTGTTTTCTATTTAGATGGCCACTTAGTTCTTAACTTCTAAATTTCCAAGATTTGTTTCAAAAATAAGAGAACAAGAATGATTACCTTATTGAGCTTTTGTTTTGAAGCATTCATTTGGACTTTGGTCTATGTACTTAATAGTGAGCCTACATTCCTTTTCTGTATGACATTTCCATGTTCTGTTCAGCTGCTGTCTAATTCCTTCTATTTTCTGTTTTTTTTTTCAAGCAATGTTGCTTGTTACCATCAGTAGCTGTTGATGGGGATACAAACAATGTCCACATCTCGTCAGGTGGATGATGGACCTGCTGTACTACAGCTATGCAGATGGACATTGTTACAACCCCATCTCAAACTATCAAAATTTCGAGAGGCTTTTATATCTCCAACAAGGCGTCTTTTTGGACTGCTCTCAGACCATGGTGAGACTTTATCATTATCCACTGTTCTTTATCATGTTGGTGCCTTTGTTGTTGGTCTACTGTTAATGCTGTTCTTATTTTCTAACCATGGTTTTACAATCCAGGGGATCTTGTCCTGGCAACTGCTGAGGTCAACCCATCACAAGTTGAATCACATAGAGCTCTATTAGATACCTGTACTCAGGCAGTCTTTGACACGTTTTCTACTATTCCAAGAGTTAAGTCTTTAGCATGGGGATACTGTTCTGATGCTTTTGATGACTCTAGTTTTAATGAAATTCTTGTGGTATCAAGTGATGATTCTATCACAGTCCATGCATTCCGTCATTCTCACAGAAGCACACTAGCAGTTAATTCAACGTCTGATGCTAAAGAGTTGCATGGGGAGTGGAAAGAGTGGCGCCCTACTGAATGTTCAGTGTTCGAGGATGGGGAGTCAGGTCCAAAAAACTGGTTTTGTTCTTTCCTAACTACGATCACTGCGTCTGTTTCTAGTGGAAGATACCAAGCCAGATTTCCCTTGAAATCTTTATTACCTAATTCAGCAGAAGTGGTATCCTTTAGCATATATGACATTGCTCTCTCTTTCTTGAAGTATTGGTATAGCAAACGTTCTCTGAAGACTATGACGGAAACTGATGGTGAATCACCACGAAGTTTCCTTAGTTCGTTACCTGTGGCTGAAGCATCATGCAGTTGTCAGTGGGAGTGTCTAAAAGTTTTGTCTAGCTCTTCAGGTTATTTGATCGGCTTAGTTTTGACTCCTAATGCAGTAAGTTGTGAGGCCCATCCATCCAACGCGGAGTGTATTTTGGTTGCTGTTCTGGAGCTAAACCACTGGGGCATACAGTGGAATTTTGTGGCAGACCTTCAGGATGTATGTGATGGTATTACACCAAGTCCAAACTGGGTTGATTTTCAGTTATCAGATGTGTTTCTTGCCTGCCTTAGTACAGCAGGTTTTGTTGCCATTTGGAACGTGAAAACTGGTGGTCTTGTGACTTCATTCAGTGTTCTTGAACAGTGCAGAACAGACCTGGAGATGCCTTTGAGGAGCTCTATGCCCATTGTGACAAATTTGGATGGGGGAAATATGCCTGTTAAGAACTTTGTTGGCAGAATGTTTAAGCGGTTAGTTTTGGCATCATATTCTTATCTTCTTGCTGTTGTAGATGAGGTTGGAATCGTGTATATGTTCTATGCAGATGACATCATAAACTTCAAAGCTAATGTGCATGAAAACTTTGATCTGCCTGTTATGAATCAATTTTCTGATTGTTTTTCTATCTGGGAAGCTGCTGGTCATGAGATAGGAAGTCTATCATTTTGTTCTAATCAGTCCATACAACAAGGGTCACTTAATCTAGCCAAATTGGTTCCTGAGTTGTCAAGGAAAAAAGATGTTATTGTCAGGCCTAGTAAAAGAAGAAAATATTGCAATAAAAATGAAGTGGACAGCTGGCCAAGTGGCTTTGTCACTACAGGGCAGATGAAAGTTGGGGTAGCTTATCCTCGCACAAATTCCTCTTGTTTCTTAAGGAGGATAATTCTTCCTCCATGCAGATCACAACAGGATGTAATTAGCCTGTCTCCACTTGGACTAACTAGAATTTTTAAAGGTTCTATTGTGGGTGGAAATGAGCATGTCAAAATTTTTCATTCTGAGTTGCTTATGTCTTCATCTTTTCTTGGCAAAGGAGATATTGATGTTGGTTTTATGGACAAAATGTTTCCATTTAAGAAGGATTCTGCTTTTGTTGGAGATTCTGTTGTTTGCTCCTGCCAGGGATACCTGTATTTAATTACCCAGTATGGCCTTTCTGTGGTCCTTCCTCCGGTTTCTATATCGTCCTTTTCATCTCATGGCGATGCTATCAAATTTTGGCAACCGGGTCCTGCTGCTGGTAGTACATGCAATGCTCTGAACTTACTATCTGTTGACCGATCTGAAACAAGCTGGAAAACCTGGCAAATAGAAGTCCTGGATAGAGCATTGTTGTATGAAGGTCCTGCACTAGCAGACAGGCTCTGTTGGGAGAATGGTATGTTTTCTTTCAGTTGCCAATATCATCAGTTTTAGTCTTTGTGTGGCATCCTGTTACATGGATGGGTCCCTGCCCTTCTTATCCTGTGGTCCTGTTTTCACTTCATTGGACATTTTCGCTAATGGATTTGTTTTCATTAAGGTTATGTGCACTGAATTTATTACTAGTTTGTTTGTATGAGTGTATTTAATTAACATAATTTATGAAGGAACCATGCCTTGATACTCAGTTTCCCTATCTCATGAATTTTACATTTTGTGGGTGTGGTTTAATTATTGGATAAATGCACTACATGCTACTGAAACACACTTGAATCCGCAATATACCCATAGCTACGGAGTTATTCAACGGCATATTACAATGATAATTTTAGCTTTTTTTTTTTTCTCAAACTAAAATAAGGGCTTCCCATCATCATATTACTAAGGCATAAAGGGAAAACCAAATGCACTTGATGCAACGCCTATCAATGATATAGTTATGCAAGTTTCAGGGTCTAATTTAAGTAGACGATACGATGACTCTAATAAATCTGTGTTACAAACATGGTTCTTCGAACATCATGTGCCCTAACTTCATTTATTGCATTGGCAGGATGGGACTTGAAATTCTCTAGGTTACGTTGGCTGCAATTGGCCCTTCATTACTCGATGATTGGTGATCTAGAACAGTAAGATCCTGTATTTTCTTTTTGTTCTGGCACTTTCTCTTTCATTTATTCATGATTTATTTACTTTAATATTATATATGTACCGGCCCAACTCCTATTTCTTCTGTTTTGGATTATTTGCATGGTTTATTCTTTTGGTGTGTCTTGATAATCGTGATGATGTATTATTACTACATGTTGGAGTCAGAATATTGGATTTTTGGAGTATATTTTCTATTGTGCAAATTATTTCCATGGTCAAACGAATTTGCACATGGTCAGTGAACTTTCTCTGTCTGCTTATCTATTGTTAAGGATGTGGTATTCCAGATAGGGTTGAATTCGTATCTTTACTTTAATTTCTGATCATTAGAGGTTTCAGGTTTGTCGTCTATAGTCTATATTGCCACATCCATCTATTTGGTGATTAATAGATGATGTTGTCTTTTATGGATGAGATCGAGGTTATATGTGTAGATTTTCTTGCTGACTTTAGATTATGCTCCATCTTTCTGTTTTAAGCAACCAAGTATGCTTTTATTGTGTTTGTTTGAATTTGTATTGATGTATCTTCTGTATGCATGGATATCTAATGCTAGTGGCTTTGCTAGGTCACTGAATTTACTCGCTGAGGTTAATCTTGCGGAAGAAGGTGTCTTGCAACTGCTATTGGCATCTATTCATAGGTTATCTAGTCGGAGTGGAAGTGATAATGAAACCACAGTGTCATCCAAGTATGTTTTGTTCCTTAGAAGATTTTTGTCTTGTAATGCTGATAAGTTATATAAGTTAGGTTTGTCTTCTGAAATACAGTTGGCTTGTGGAAACATGTTGTCCATTGTCTGCATTTTTTAGTTAAATTGTAATGACTCGGTTGGTTAGCCTGGTTCAGAAGGATCATAATGTGGATTACTGTTATAAGATCATATAATTGATCTTCTTCCACATTTTTAAACAACGTCAAGTCTTAAGCTTCACTACATCTATATTAAATAATTTATCCACTTTCAAAGATACATAAAATTATTGAATTTGTTTTTTTCATAATTGTCACATGCTGTTTCAGCAAGGAAAAGGAATTTCATGAAGTCCACACTTGGTACAATGGGCAGTTTACTATGCAACAGATTAGTGAAATGCGTAGCATAGATTCAGCAACAGAACTTGCTCACATGTATTTTTGTTTTTCATCACTGAGTAGACTATATGAAGATAAAGCTTTACTTCTCTTTAACCAGAGCTTGATCTGTGAGGTCTGGAAGCTATGGTGCATTTAGAAAGTTGCTAGCAGGCTGAGTCATGGAGGAATGGCTATGGAAGCTGAATGCATCGGTAGTAGGCTCAAGCCTGTGCAGAACACCTATAGAACTGTTGGAACTTGCTGGGGGGGGGGGGGGGGGGGGGGGGGGGAGGGGATGCATGTGTAGAACCATGTGGACCATTTAAGCCACTATATTTTGGGTCATGGAACTTTACAGATACTACTAAATACTTCAAATATAAGCCATTGCTATTTATGATTTTTCGAGAAATCATTTGTATAGAGTGGGTTCGCATTGATGTTATACATTGCTACTTCTACTAGCGGTATAAGTGTAACATAAGAAAGGTTTTGAGTCTTTGGACACCCACTGCTCTGCTAGTTTGCAATGTTTCTTTTATATCCATCCCTCAAATTTGGTGGATGATTATATTCCTCTTGCTTATACTAATTATTAGCTTGTGGGGAGTAAGGTGGTGACGAACCAACTCTTTCATTCTACAAACCAAACAATTAAAGTGAGGAGTGAGAAGATGATGGACTACTCCATTCCTCAGACCAAACACCCCCCTTAGCACTACATACTATAAGAGGCATGATTTGTGTTCTTTGTCCTAGTTTTCTTGGGTTAATGTAGTCTGCTGTGTCACACTTTTAGCTTCATGTAATTTGTAAGCTTACAGTGTGAAAACAGGTTAATGGTTTTAGCTGTGCGCTTTGCAACAAGAATGATCAAATGTTATGGGCTACAGAAGCAAAACACAGGTATTCCTTTTTATTGTACTATTTTCTTTGTTATTTGTGAGATTTATTATCTTCATGATTTTGATATGCCAGATAATAACTCAGTGAAGCTTCATGAAATGTCTCTCCTTTTGATGGTAATAAGAAGTATCCAGAGCCGATTCTCTGCAAAGAATCAGAATTCTGTTCGGACGGTAAAGTGACAACACTGTTGCTTATTGGTTTATAGTTTATCTTCAAATGATCATTTGCTTAATGCTGTGCTTACACTGCCGCAGGGAGATGATAAGAACTCATTAAAGATAGGTACAGAAGTATTTCAGAATGATTCTTCACTTCCAGTTGTTGCAGTGGATGGTGTTTCATCAGGGCCATCGGGTGGGTTAGATACTCAGGACAGGCAAGAGTCGGTTCCTGATAGTAACAGCATGTTAGCTCTAACACCAGTTGGGTCATCTCTTAGTGCTTCGACTTTCCATGATACTAACAAAGGGACTACTCAAGTTGGGAGACAAATTATTGAAGGAAATATCAAGGAGATGATTAACAGATGGGAAATGAATAACTTTGACTTAAAAACTGTAGTCAGAGAAGCACTGCAGTCCGGCCGCCTACCTTTGGCAGTTCTTCAGTTGCAGCTTTTGCGCCAGAGGGAATTAGTTTCCATTGATGATTCAGAAGATGCTTTCTCTGAAGTTCATGAAATTGGAAGGTCCATTGTGTATGATCTGTTGATGAAGGTAATTTAGTAAACTTAGTCTAGTAAATTATTTGTGTTCCTGTTGCTGTTTCTGACAATTGTACTTTGCAGGGTGAAACTGGATTGGCTGTAGCAACACTAGAAAGGCTAGGAGATGATGTAGAGTCAGACCTAAGGCAACTTATGCAAGGTACTGTCAGGAGGTCACTAAGGCTACAAATTGCTGACGAGATGAAGAAGCGTGGGTACATAACACCAGATGACTGGAAGATGCTAGAAACTGTAACACTAATTGAGGTTTGATTTTACACATGCTTTAGTTCATTTATTTACACATTCTAACACTTCAATTTGTCATAATGCTGATCAACATTTTTTTCCTCTGTGGAAAAGCGGCTCTACCCAAGCAGCAGTTTCTGGGACACATACTTCTGCAGGGAGAATGTCATTCGTGATGCTGCAAAAATTGTTACACTGCCAGGAGAAGATAAACCTGTATTGGCTCTAAATATTCGCAACTACCCCGTTATTGAATGTGGTGATATTGACGGAGCAGTGCTTGGTTCTTGGGTGAACATTAATGATTGCACTAAGGAATTCTCTGGGAGCAGCATTTCTGATGGTTATTGGGCCTGTGCTGCTGTGTGGTCGGATGCTTGGGATCTGAGAACTGTGGACCGTGTAAGTCATGATTGTTGCTTTAACTTACTGATAGGGCATTTGCACCTTATTTGTGGTTTAAGAACCATGTGTTGTAGCTCAAGTAAGAAATTCGTGGAAAAAATCAATTGAAAATTAAGAGGTCTTGTTGCCCAATTGATTTCTTCATATTTTGACCCATTGCAGGGGCCTTTGATTACCAAATATGATTACTGTTACAAATGCCATCATTTTTCCATGGGAATGTGTCTTGGGGTGTGATTTAATTTTGTTATGATGCTTTTATATTAAGATTATATCACGCCAAATTCTGATTGAGGTCCTGGATTACTTGTAATTTTATGGACTCATGATTCTTATTATATGTTCTGTAGATATTGCTGGATCAGCCTTACCATATACATGCTCATGTCCCATGGGAATCTCAGTTTGAATATTTTGTTGCTCATAATGATGTGGGGAAAGTCTGCGAACTCCTGGACATGATTCCCAATAGCATACTTTCAGAAGGGACTATCAGAGTAAATGTGGACAGTTTACAAGCCACTGCCAACACTCTTTCAGATTTAACAGTCCCTGATTACAACATGTACATATGTGATTCAGAAGAGCTTGAACCTGTCTGTGTGGAGATGCCGCATGTTAAAGTATTTAGATCTCTGTGTAATCATGTGTCAACATTATATATTCGAATGGTAATGCAGCAGGAATTGGCAAAGAAACACATTTTTATGAAAGAGTACTGGCAAAGTACTACTGAAATTATTCCTTTGCTTGCTCGTGCTGGCATACTTACAAAGGTTGGTCCAAAGGAAGAATGTTCGACGCCATTTTCTGCTTCAGAGATTCCAGATGATGCCCATTCACCAGGGTCGTGAAGATGCACTGCATAAGTTGATGATACGTTTCTGTGTGCAATGTAACTTGCCATATCTACTGGATCTCTATCTGGACATCTGTAATTTGGCTCCTAAAAAGGATTGTACCCGTTTACTCGAAGAAACCGCAGTAAGTTTTGGTGCAATTCTAGTTTTTAATAGTTGCTATTCAACATTGTTGTCTGTATTCAGCTCTCTGACCACTAGCAGTGCGGAGCTGGCAACTGGTTGCCAGGCAACCTAGATTTATTATTAGTTTTTAATAATAATAAAAAGTTAAGGCACTAGGTAATTAATTAGGTGCTCTATAGGCGTGGGTAGTTATCGTCGTCTTCTTTTCTTTTGCGTGTTTTGAATGTGCACAAGTTGTGAAGGTACTAAGGGCCTGTATTCTATCAAACCTTTTCTTCTTAATGATAGCACACAACTCTTCTGCATGTTGAACATGGACTATAAATTTGCTATAACATGGTTGGAATTTATGTGTTTGAGTACCTAGTTATGACTGTTGTAGCCCCTTCAATCTACATGTAAACACTTCGTTTTATAATATTCTTTGGAAAAGTATAAGGCGATTAAGTTTAATTGTAACCACCAGAGATTAATTTTCTCAAAATGTTTCTGATTAGTACTATACATGCAATTTTGTTTGATTTGATTGTACTGCGGATATTTTCAGGGTGATTGCAAGTGGGCACAATGGTTACTCTTCTCCAGGATCAAAGGTTACGAGTACGAGGCATCATTCTCTAATGCACGTTGGAATTTGTCAAAGAAAATGGTCAATAATAGTAATCCCACTGCTGTTGAGATAAATGAAATGTTGTATACAGTAGATGACATGGCTGAACGAATTGGTGAAATGTCTGCATTAGCTACCTTGATGTATGCTTCAGCACCGATTCAGAAATCCATATGTACTGGAAGTGTGAACAGAAGTGGTTCGTCTTCCCAGTGCACATTGGAGAACCTGGCTCCTTGTCTCCAGCAATTTCCGACACTATGGAAGACCCTTTTTTCAGCTTGTTTTGGCCAAGATGAATATGGGTGTTTAAACTTATCTGCTGGTAATGGTAATCAACCAAAAACCTCATACACTATATTCAGATTGTTGAAGCTCTGCTTTTGAGAAGAAAAAATGGCCATGCATTATTTTCTAATGCTAAGAAAAGAAACATGTTTTTTCAGTCTATGGAAAAAGATCAATCTCAGAGTACTTAAGATGGCGCTATAGCATCTTTTCCTCTGCTGGAGGAGACACTTCGTTGTTGAAAATGCTTCCATGTTGGGTCCCGAAGTCTATTAGAAGATTAATTCAACTATTTGAACAGGTTTGTCTTTTCTTTGGAAGGCACATTTCAGTTAACACAGTATAATTGGGTACTGATATGTGTTTGTTCTATATCCGCCAGCCCAAATGTAGTTGTGCCTAATATGCATCAGTTAAATTTAGGTTTTGAAAGCAAATCTAGACTCTGAATTATTATGTTTTTAAGCGAATCAGTAGCTACCCTTTTTTAGAAATATCAGTAGTGAAGTTATAACAGAGTAACAGTTATAAGTAGTCACAACTCACAAGACTTCTAATTTTCTTCAGGTCTGCACTAAATTACGTGGTACAAAAACAGATTATTGCTGTTCCTGATTATTAATGAGAACTGAGCTATAGCTCAGTTGGTAGAGCCTTGAGTTCACAGGCTGCCCTCCTGGTCTAACCTGGGTGCTAACAGGTTGTGTGAGTACCTTCTAAGGGCTTGGTACTCTCTCTCTTAACATAAATCCAGAGTGTTACCATGTGGATTTTGTGGAGAATTAGGAGAGAGTGAGGGATGTGGCTGCTTGAGGATGTCTGGCGCCCTAGTCTGAGGGTACCATTGGGAGTGGCAGCCAGGAGGCCTACACCCAAGCCAGTGGTACAAAAGAGGGGCTATGCCCTTGATCAGTGGCTTAGCCAGGAATTTTCACCTTGGTAGGCCATAAGAATAACCAAAAGTGTGGCAATGACCATAAATCCATAATAATAACAAAAGTACAATGTGTTGGCAACTTGCATAATAGCAATGTATCTAATAGTTTTGAAAGATTACAAAAGGAAAGAAAATTACAAGAACACAAAGAAGACTGAGTTGGGGATTTTTATCAAACACGTGGCGTGCATTGTGCATACCTTGCCTTGCTTGTGTGGTCATCGGCATTGCCTACTTCCCTTGTCGTAGACTTGCCTACTGCTAGTTTTTTCTTAATTTGTATATGTTCACAGGTTTATTGTCCAGTTGCATTTGTAGCAGGAGTAATTCTTTTCTTTTCTTGTTCACTATAATCTTTTGTCAGGGCCCTTTTGGAATGCAACTTCTTTCAAATGCCCCATCATCTGAAGAGTTATTCACTCACAATGTTACCGATTATATATACAATTCCACTGGATATACTGAAGCCAATGCACTGTCCTTAGAAGCATCGATCCAAAAAAGTGTTGAAGAAGAATTATATTCTTCACTTGAGGTACATTAATCTTGCTCATCCCTGGAAACTTTTTTTATTTGTTTTTGTATCTCATGTCAGCTTCTTTACATGTTATACTGTTCTCTGTTAAAAGTCTAATACTTAGTTCTAGATCATCTTGGATATATGCTAATATTTGTACTAGGACAACAACGGATAATGCAAAACTGTATAAGAGTTAAGGCCATGAAGCTCCTCCAAATGTCTTGGCTGCCTTATGCATATATCATAAGCCTGCATACAGTGGATGAGCATAAGCTTAAGGGGCTCGTGTTCTTACCCCCATTTTGAAGTCTTATTGTGATTTTGCCCTCATTTAACAATTTGCCCCTATTTTTTCAAAACTAAGGCAGACTTTACCCTCTTGTGTTTAGAGGAGTTAATGATGTCAGTTCAGCTACAAAAGACTACTTTTTCCATGTAAATTTGCTCCTAGGTTTTTAGTACTCTGTGATTTAACCTCTATTTTGACATCAATATTTGGACAGCACCTTGAAAGATTTTTTACAGAAAATTGCAAATATTTCAAACCTAAGCAGAATTCAACAAGTTGTGCATGGTTAATCAACCATCGGTGGAAGCCAGGAGGGTTAAGATAAGGTCAAGGGTTATCATCTTTTAATATCGTTTTGAACTTATTCTTTTTCTTTAATTCATTTATTCGTCCCTCGATTAACAGAGTCTAGAACTAGGGCGAATGGTGGCTTCGGATTCAGGATTGAAAAAATGAGGGTAAAATCACACAGTTGAAAACCCTAGGGTAAAATCATAATTGGCCCTCAAATGAGGGGAAAAAACACCAATTTAACACCTTTTTTTCACGAATACGCAAGAGAACTGCGTATCATTGTATTAATAGTAGAGCACCAATCTAACACCTCCCACCTAACCTTTTCCTGAAGCTAATGAATCCTAGAAGTTCATGTTCTTGGTTTCTCCCTGACCTGTGTTCTGCTATAGACCTATAGTATTGTAACCTTCCTGCCTAAACTAGCATTTTCATTATTCCCCCTTTCAGGAGAAAGATGTGAGAGTGGAACACCATTTGCACCGTGGTCGAGCCCTAGCTGCTTTCAGGCATCTTATTGCTAAGAGGGCTTCACAGTTGAAATCAGCTAGTGCACGTCAAGTGATATCCGCACAATCTAATGTTCAAGCAGATGTACAATTGATGCTTGCTCCTCTAAGTCAAGCTGAACGATCAATTCTTATATCGGTATGTCCGTGCTCCTGAATTGATTTTATACCTATTAATTGCTCATGCTGTCAGTATCCATCAAGTTTCTATACTGGATCTGAAGCATTTTAGTATTTTACTGAAATACTGAGTTCGGCTTTACAGATAGGCAATCCTACAAATTTGACCATAGTATATATTGTCCATTTGCAACTTATCAGGTGGCAGTATCACAGTTATTTTCCTGGAAATGATGACAGGTTTTAGTTCACTTCTGAATTCAGTACAATATGGAGAACCATAGCACTCACAATCATACTAACCTCATAGCAAATTTTGTACATTTTTTTAAAAATAAAAATTTAGGACTACACTTTTCATTTTTTTTCACTTTGTAAATAAATTATGTGGCATTGGGCAATGTTTCTTCAAATGTTTTGAACTTTGATTGTCCATATTAGTAAATATGTGATGAACTCAGTGAAAGTGATACTAATATTTTGTTCATAAAATTATTCCCTTATACAATATTTTCATAATATTTACGAACATATTGCCTGATGCCTGTGGGTACTATTCGCAATGTCTGAAGCATCATACCTTTATATAAAGGTGGCAGGTACTAAACCTGATTTTGTGACTCTTTATATGTGTCACTTCCTTATCATTTTTCTCTTCTCCAAACAGGTGGCTCCACTTGCTATTACAAACTTTGAGGACTCGACTCTAGTTGCTTCCTGTATATTCTTGTTGGAACTTTGCGGCCTGTGTGCCAACATGCTTCGTTTAGATATTGCTGCACTACAACGCATCTCTTCCTACTACAAGTCAGTTCAAGAAAATAAACATGTTGATCTATCTTCACCAAGGGCCCCAGAGCTCCATGTGCAGTCCCATGGAGCTGGCATAGCTCCTGCTCTAGCTCGAGCACTAGCTGAAGATTATGTCCAGTCTGATCATCTGCATGTTTTGGAGCAGACTCAAATCTCGATGGCTCCCAAGAGGAAACTGACACAACATCCTCTTATTGCTATTCTGCAGCACCTCGAAAAAGCAAGCTTGCCATCATTGGAGGAAGGTAAAACTTGTGGGTTTTGGCTTTTGACTGGTGTTGGTAATGCGTCTCTTTACCGGTCGCAACAGAATGAAGCAAGTAAACACTGGAATTTGGTTACTGAATTCTGTCAGGCGCACCATCTCCCACTAAGTACAAAATATCTTGCTTTACTGGCCAATGACAATGATTGGGTATAAATTTTTTTTCTTCTCTCGGTTGGTATGTTATTTAGGTTTTTTGTCATTTACATAAGTCCCCACACTGATTGTTGTTGTGCTTTTGACAGGTTGGTTTTTTAACAGAAGCTCAGATAGCTGGATTTCGTATTGAAGTTGTTATTGAAGTGGTAATTCTTTTTTGTATCTTTGTACTTTAGGTTTCTGCTGATATCTTGTTGCGAATACCATATACTAATTTATTGCTGTTGGTGTTTTGTTCACTGTTCAGGCAGCTAAAGAGATCAGGGATTCAAGATTGAGGACTCACATACTGACTGTTCTGAAAAATATGATATCACTTCGAAGGAAAGCATCTGGTAATATACCTTCAGGAAGCAGTGATCCATCTTTCTCTGCTGTTGATGGCAATAATCCCATGGAACTTTTCTGCATTGTTGGAGTCTGTGAAAAGCAGAAAAACCCTGGGGAGGCACTCCTAATTAAAGCAAAACAAATGCAGTGGTCTTTGCTTGCCATGATTGCTTCATGCTTTCCAGATGTAACTCCACTCGCATGCTTAAGTGTTTGGCTTGAGATTACAGCTGCAAGGTAATAACTTGAGCATAGTTTTTTTTTTTTCGAACAATATTTTGCATGCTTCATTGTTGTTATACTGTGTAATTTTTCGTGTTTGCCGCTCATCTTTAGGGAGATGTCCTCGATCAAGGTGGATGATGTTTCCTCGCAAATAGCAAAGAATGTTGGATCTGCCGTTGAAGCCACAAATAAATTGCCAAGCACTAGCAGAAATGTTGAATTTCGTTACAACAGGAAGAATCCAAAGCGAAGACGACTCCTCGAAGCCTCACAGGAAAAGTTATGTTTCTCACGAGATAGCACGTGTGGGCCAGATTCTGCTGCAACTTCCAATCCTGCCAATATTGTTGACCATCAGGAAAAAGGAAAACCAATATCTGGAGGAGAAACCATAATTTCTGTTGATATTGATGAAAGGCTTGCATCTTTATCAAACATGGTAGCAGTGCTTTGCGAACAACAACTGTTTCTACCATTACTTCGAGCTTTTGAAATGTTTTTGCCTTCCTGCTCCCTTCTTTCCTTCATTCGTTCTCTCCAGGTTAGTAGTAATTGTTTATTTAGTTTGTGATTTTTTTTTCCTCAAACATGCAGGAGAACTGATTGTCATTGCATCAAAAATTATTTTGAAATAATATTGAATTAATTTTGAGTAATTATTTGTTACCCTTGAAAGGCATTTTCTCAAATGCGTCTGTCCGAGGCTTCTGCACATTTGGCATCCTTTTCAGCGAGAATAAAAGATGAAGCCTCTCATACTCAACTAAACTCTTCCAAAGAAGTGTCAGTTATAGCAGAATGGGTGGCCATTACAGCTGTAAAAGCTGCAGATGCTGTCCTCTCAACCTGTTCATCAGTTTATGAGAAGAGGTGTTTACTGCAGCTTCTTTCAGCAGTGGATTTTGCCAATGGTGGCACTTCATCATCTTACTTTAGCCGAAGATATTGGAAGATTAATCTGTCTGAACCTTCTTTGTGTAAAGACGGTGATATCTACAACTGGAATGATTTGATGGATGATGCTTCTCTTTTAACATCATTAGAAAAGGACGGTCAATGGGAGCAAGCTCGAACTTGGGCAAGACAACTGGAGTCAAGTGGTGTAGCTTGGGAGTCTACTCTTGATCATGTTACTGAATCACAGGTATGTGGCTTCACAGTTCACACTTTCATTTCTGTATAGTCCATCTATATTTATACAAATGAAATTACGAGTTTCAACTTGTACATCTGTTCGCTTTTTTTTTTTGACACATCTTGTCTTACCATATATGAGTTTAATTGTTATCATTGGTCTTTGAATTTACACATCTCTTTATCATCCCCAAACCATCACACATGTTTGCTGTCTTGAGATAAATTATACTACCTCTGTTCTTTGGCATCATAAATATCAGTATGTTTTGTATGCATTTGGTCAAACTTAAGATGGTTTGATTACGGCAAAGCTAGAATTGCATTTTTTTGAGGATGGACTTGTGGAACATCATAATTGCTCTGCTTGCCATAAATTAGTCCAATGTGTAAATTTTCTAAAAACATCCCTAAATGAACATGAAGATCCATCGCAAGGACAACATGCCGCTGCCCTCCCATGCTACACTACATGCT
The DNA here is from genome assembly GCA_038502445.1 of Eremochloa ophiuroides. Lineage (NCBI taxonomy): Eukaryota > Viridiplantae > Streptophyta > Magnoliopsida > Poales > Poaceae > Eremochloa > Eremochloa ophiuroides. The sequence continues at coordinate 232,183 of JAHLJS010000002.1, read as the reverse complement.
CGCCCACTGTTGCTATTACACATTCTGCTTCCTCCATGCTATGGCCATCCATTGGCAGCACTATTGCCGCCCTTGCTGGCAATTTGTGAAACAAAAGTTTGTTGGATATATAGGAATTATAAATAACACTATCTACTTGGGGAGGCATCATGTAAACAAGAGTACATTGGTGCACATATGCACAAACTCAAAGCTCATCCCATGGATGCAATCTGAATGACCTGAGTAAGCGGGGAAATCCCCTCATCCATCTTATGCAGATTTAGGCCCAATTGGATTTGGTCCAATGAAAAGGTGAAAAGGGCATGTTTGAGAAAAAAAAAAAGGTGAAAAGGGCATTAAGAGATTCCCACCTCCCACCTGGTTCAGATCCATTCTGATGGATGAGATTAGTTTGTGCGTATGTGCACCTGATATTATTTAACCTATTTTTTAACAAAAAATAGATATTCCATTTTTGTCTTGACATGAGTCTTGCCATTTTTTGACGGCACAAAAGGGATTTTACAGTGAGTCATGTGCAGCTATGGGGTGATGTTTCATCCATGTACCCTCAACCATCTTTTTAATCACTAGAAACCAATTTTGGATTACATAATTAACATTCGTCACTACATTTTGATATTCTCAGTATGGCTTTCTTATGCTGACATCCAGCTGTGGGACATGTGTAGGCAGTAGCCATGGTTGCTGAATGGAAGGAGTTTCTTTGGGATATCCCACAAGAACGTGCAGCCTTGTGGGGTCACTGCCAATCTCTCTTCATGAGATATTCTTTCCCTCCTTTAAAGGTATTCTTTTTTTATAAGTAAATGCACAGAAATGCTGTACTCCCTCCATTTGAATGCAAGGTGTCCTAGTTCTATGCACATATACTAAGGAGGCATTAAGACTCTGTAGGTAGCAGTGAGAAAATACGAGAGTAGCCTTCCTCTTTCTACCAAAGAAACAACTACGAAATGATCAATGCCATCTGGCTGCTTCATTTGTGTAGAAAATCTTGCTTGCATTCTTTGCGAGCCACATTTATTGAAGGCACCTTTTCATGAAAGCTAACCCACTAATAAGAGCATATTAGGAACACTCATGGATGCATGTTTGGAGAATGTAGTATGTCTTGTAAAAAAAACTCTCAGATCCTAAGCACCTTGTATTATGAAATGGAGTATTTGTTTTCCCTTAAATCACTAAATTTTATGTTCATTCTCTGTACATGCAGGCTGGATTATTTTTCCTTAAGCATGCCGAAGCAGTAGGAAAAGAACTACCAGCACAAGAGCTTCATGAAGTATTATTGCTCTCTCTACAATGGCTAAGTGGAACTATGACTAAATCCTCTCCGTAAGCTTAATTTTCCTTATTTATGTTCACATTTTGCTCAATCTTATCTTCCCTAAACCGATTAGCACTTCCTTTTTGCAGGGTCTATCCTCTTCGTCTTTTGCGGGAAATTGAGACTAGGGTGTGGCTCCTGGCTGTTGAGTCAGAGAGTCAATCCAAGGCTGATGGTGAATTTGCCACTTCTGCTGTTGCTCATAACATAGCTGTTGGAAACAGTAGCAGTATTATAGAACAGACTGCTGATGTCATCACAAAAATAGACAGTAATATGAGCTCGCCACACATGAAAGTTACAGAAAGGAATAGCACATGGGATAGTTTATCATGCCAACATATGCAACTCTTTGAGTCTAACAGTGAAGCATCTTCAACAACAATAAATAACACAAGAGCAAAGCGAAGGGTGAAAACAAATTCACCACTTAGACGAGGTATCAATGACAATATTGAAAGTAGAACTAACGATCTGGATAACAATTCTAACAATTTTCCTAGTTCAAAGATTGGCGAACAAGCTAGAAATTTGTTCTCTGAAGAGGAATTTGCAAAGATGGAAGAATCTTTATCTGGATGGGAACAAAATGTTAGGCCTGTAGATATGGAGAAGGCTGTGCTCTCCTTACTGGAATTTGGGCAAATAACTGCTGCTAAGCAACTCCAACAAAAGCTGTCTCCATCATATATTCCTGAAGAACTTGTCCTTGTTGATGTTGCTTTAAGAATTGCCAATAGCAGCAGTAGTGGAGAGATCAGTTTGTCATGCTTTGACACACAGGCTCTTTCGATACTTCAGTCACTGAGAGTAGCAAATAGCTGCGATATGATTAGCCCATCACAGGTCTGGTTATTTTGTCTCATTCATTTTATGACATGATTCTGTTAGAAACTAGTGAGCAGCTGTAAATTTCCATTTCTACATGAGTAGTAACACCAAAATAATGGAGTTGCTGCTTTTCCGACTTGCAGGGTGGTGCGGGTTATTTCTGGGTTGTTGTTCAACAATTATGTAGATAGTACTATCTCTGTTATAAATTGTTATTGCAACCATATCCTTGGAAAGTGAGAACAGCGATTAGATGATACATGTGTAAAGAAATATCTCCTTGAATCCATCCTTGCATTACCTCGCTCTAACAACCTTATCTGGAGATAGTCCTACTTTCTTTACAATGTTTTATGCATGATAACAAATTATAATAATTCTATCCAAAGCATTCGCACCACCTTTCCTGTTAATTGTTGTCTAGTCGCTTGGTTGTAAAGTATTGATGTTATGTCAAGATGTTCGCATACAAACACAAAAAAAAAAATATTTTTGTGCTGTGATACAGTAATTCTTTTCTACCATAGGTTTGCATCCATGATGATGTGTAGACTAGCATCCAATACATTTGTGAAGTGTTGGTGCAACTCAGATCGTTTTTTATATTCTGTTACATCAAAGCTGCTTAGTACATCAAAGTAGTTCTGGCTGTATCATGAAAATGTACTTGGCTGTGAAGTGTTAGGTAGGTACTGGTTCTAATCAATCTGATATTAGGCAAAGCAACTTATTTGTGAAGAGCTAGGTAGCTACTGGTTCTAACCAAATCTGATATCAGCCAAAGCAACTTCATTATTACTTTTGTCAACTTATTGATTAAACAAACTTTTGAAATCTCTTAGGCCTTGTTTAGTTCGGTGGGATTGAAGGGGATTAACTCCCCTACAAGTCAAAATCCCTCTCATCCCCTCCAATCCCCTTGGGACAAGGCCTTATCTGGCTTGGGATTCATAGATCATGATCATGATGCAGTTATTGTTAGATCTGGGGTTTGGTTATTGAATATTGGTTACATGTTTGTTCCTTATTACCTATAGTGTAGTAGTGTTTCAAGGTGAATCATCGATTCAAATGATACTGATTTTGTCCATGCCCATCACTCGTATGTTAAAATGTTTTTAATAAGTGTTACTGTCATACTGTGATCCAGAAATCATAATGCTGTTTATCTCAGGTTATGGAGATACTAGCTGCGAAATGTGGTGAGGGCCGTGGGCGAGCTCTTATTAGGAGAATAATAGCAGTTGTTCGAACTGCTAAATTATTGGGACTCCCATTTTCTGAAGCATTTGAGAAACAGCCGATTGAACTTCTACAGTTGCTTTCCCTGAAAGCTCAGGATTCTTTTGACGAAGCGAAATTTCTGGTGGAGACACACATCATGCCAGCATCTAGCATCGCAAGAATTCTAGCAGATTCGTTCCTAAAGGTCTGTCATTGCTCAGGTTTTAACAGTACACTTGTTGGGTATGTGTTATTGCAGTGCTACTGCTATGTTACATGATATGCTTTCAATCCTTGATAGGGGCTTTTGGCCGCACATCGTGGAGGCTACTTGGATTCCCAAAAGGAAGAGGGTCCTGCACCTCTATTGTGGAGATCAAGTGACTTCTTAAAGTGGGCAAAACTATGTCCATCAGAATCAGAAATTGGCCATGCTTTGATGCGTTTGGTAATGACTGGACATGAAGTACCACATGCTTGCGAGGTTTGTGTATCTTCTGATCCCATGTTTTGCTTTTCAACATTTTTTCCCCGCCTCTTAGTTGTTTTGAAATTTCATTGCAGGTTGAACTCCTAATATTGTCGCACCACTTCTACATGTCATCTTCTTGTCTTGATGGAGTGGATGTTCTTGTCACATTTGCAGCAAATAGAGTGGACTCATATGTTTCAGAGGAGGATTTTTCTTGTTTAGCTCGCTTGATCACTGGAGTGAGCAATTTCCATTCCTTGAGCTTCATTCTTTCAATCCTTGTAGAGAATGGCCAATTGGAGTTGCTGCTTCAAAAGTATTCTGCCACTGACACAGCCACAGGGACGCTTGCATCGGTTCGAGGATTTAGGATGGCTGTTATTACATCACTGAAACAGTTTAACCCGAATGATGATGATGCTTTCTCCATGGTCTCTCTTCCCCTATTCCCCACCTCTTGTTACTCAAATCTATTTACTATCTGACAACCCACAGTGGGTTTAGCATATTGCCAAACAGAATTAATCATATATTAATCGTAAATGGTCATCAGTATAGACATTTCACTACGAATGTTTTCTTTCCTTATACTCTCTATGTTTGTGTCCAATGCAGGTATACAAGCACTTTGACATGAAGCATGAGGCTGCTTCTCTCCTTGAATTGCGTGCAGAGCAATACATGAACAGCTGGTTATCTCGATATGATAAGGAACGGCGAAATGATGAGCTTCTTGACGCTATGCATCACCTTGTAGAGACAGCTGAGGTTCTTTCAACTATTGACGCTGGCCAAAGAACACATCGTGCTTGTGCCCGTGCTTCTCTTCTGTCACTTCAGATCCGAATACCTGATCTTATGTGGATTGGTCTTTCGGAGACCAATGCCCGGCGAATTTTTGTGGAACAATCTAGATTCCAAGAAGCTCTTATTGTTGCTGAAGCATACAACATAAATCAACCTATAGAATGGGCTCCAGTCTTTTGGAATCAAATGCTAAAACCGGATCTAATCGAGCAATTCGTGGCTGAGTTTGTATCAGTGCTGCCCCTGCAGCCACCAATGCTTCTCGAGCTTGCAAGGTTTTACAGGGCGGAGGTCGCAGCCAGGGGGGAGCAATCACACTTCTCTGTCTGGCTTTCGCCTGGAGGCTTACCTGCAGAGTGGGTGAAACATCTTGGCAGATCATTCAGGAGCCTGCTGCGTAGAACAAGGGACATGAGGCTGAGGCTGCAGCTGGCAACTCTAGCGACAGGCTTCATTGACATCCTTGACATTTGCAATAGAGTTTTGGACAAAGTCCCGGACAATGCTGGCCCGTTGATCCTGAGGAAGGGCCATGGCGGGGCATACCTTCCTCTCATGTAAATATTCCCCATTTCTTTTTGATGCATTGGGTGCTGAACTTTTTGGCAGTTAGGCTAATCTTGAAAGGCAGATGAATCTTGCAAGATTATATGTATCAGCTTTCTTTGGTTCGGCACGACAGTCAAGCTTGGCTGTAGTCTTCGACATGGATTCTCATCGATGATGCCATGGAAGACTTTTCTGATTGTATGTACAGCATTTTGAGTGGACAAGCCGGCTGAAGTGGGATTTTTACAGCTTCATCCGGAAGGTGTTTTCGCACCTATGATATATTGGATGTTTGTAATTGTTTACCTGTACCCAAATAATTAAATTTTGAGGTGTTGGTTTGGTCCAAGCCTTTAAGTTGTATACTAAGATGCGGCCCGTTTTTTTTTTTTCTTGCAAGTGTCATATAGGTCACTGGTTTGCTGTATGTTTGTGATTTAGACTGCAACCAGATGTTCGGCGAATCACTCTGCGTGACTGTTTCAGTAGCTCATCGGATTTTCTTGAAACTAGAACAAGAATCAAAAGAAGCTAGGTTTTAGATGATTTTCTAGAGAATCACTTTGCGTGACTGTTTCACTAGCTCATTGGATTTTCATGAAACTAGAACAAGAATCAAAAGAAGCTAGGTTTTAGATTATTTTCTAGACTATTAAAAAACAAGAATCGGTTGCAAGGGATTATTATTGAAATGTTTATCTTTTCGTGGTGTTTGGCAGCGATTCTATTGCTGAGAATCTGAAACGTTTTTCGCTGCTGGTGCCAACACCCTTGGACAGCTTTTGCCTTTTCTACTCTGAAATTGAATAGCCGAAAGTTCTTTTTTCATTCTTTCGTTGAGCGGCGAGACAAGATCTTTGCTGTATGCATGGATGGGCGAAAAAATAGACCTGGCTTTTTCAAACGACCAAAAATTTATTTTTCGCGAAACCAAAATCTGAATGAACTGGTATTGCAGGGGCGGCAGTGGTAGTACAGTAATTTATAACGTCTGTAGGCACTAGGGTAATCGTGCCAGGTGATGGAGAGCAGGGAAAATTTCACAAATATATTTTTGCCGGTGAGCGGTGAGTAACACACTGACAGCTCGCCGATGGATTACCGATTAGACGACGCCGGACGCCCGAGGCTCGGAGGATGGATCAGGAGTGACACCAATGTCGGCGTTGAGGAGTTCAGCTCATAGGACGGTGGCGAACTCGGGCGAGGCGTTGCTGAGGTCCCTGGCGTGTTAGATTTTGGTTTGGAGCAACACATCTCAATCCACACCCAAAGTAAGAGCACCTCCAAGAGATTAGGTAAAAAGACTAGCCAGATTTAATGATTTAGCTACTCTCTAAAATAGATCTGATAATAAAATACTTCACTACTCCACCAGACTCTCTAAACTGACTCTCCATATTCCAAAATGCCACCACAACAGAAAAGTTTTAGATGGACGAGGCTTTCTTCGTCGTGTACACGGCTTCGTCCTCCGTGTGTCAAGACTCTTGCCGTCTCGCCGCGAAGTCTATCACCGGCCAGATTGCTCACGGTTGACACAATATACAACTAGCAGCCAATAAACAAAGGCAAATCACACAGGGGCAGCCAATCAACAGAATAGGTGAGGCGGTCGTTCCTTGCACTGGCCAGCCGCGCGTTCCCTGCCCCTGCACTCCTGCTGCAGCCGTCGGTGACGGGAGGAGCCCTGCAAGCCATGTGCCTGTCGCCCAGCAAGACGGGGAAGGTGCCATTGAGCGCGTGGAGGCCGGATGGCGAGCGAGGCTTCCTATCCAATTCTAGCTAGCGATTTTTCAGGGATGAAGAGTTACTAAATTTAGAGAGTTGTTTAGAGAGTCTGTTGGAGACCATTTTTATCTAATAATAGCTATATTTAACTTTACAAAACCATTTAGCTCCTCTCTTGGAGCCTTGAGCCGTTGCTGAGTTCTCTCATGAGGTTTTGGTAATTTGCTCTGTATCCTGCTGACAAGTACGGGCACGTCTACTGACAAGCCGCCGGAATTCGGTCCATCTCGGTCGAATCCCAGAACCGATGAACGAAAGAGCTTTGTTAACATGGCCTCTTCAGGTTCTCGAACAGAGACTCGGTAGTTACAACCTTCGCATGTTGAAACTTTTATTCATGTTAGCGACTTCACTTTACAAAATTTGCTACTCGGAACCGAAATTTGATCGGCATCTTGGAGATTTCCCAGTCTCTGAGCTTTATTATTGGAAAACTTATTAGTTTCCCATTGACACATTGTAAACGGTGCCTTATTTTCCGGCCAGTTACATCTATCCAAACAACACTAGCTAGCAACTTAGCAAGGTCCAGTAGGACATCACATTACAATAGCTGAGGGACAGGACAGCTACGAAATTAAATGTAGCCTTTGCTCTTGAGGGTCTCCACGGCGTCCCTGATGATCTTCTCCAGAGGGCTGAAGTGCAGCCCCAACGCGATGAGCTTCTTGGACCCCTCCTCGGCTCCCGCTCTCACCAGCCCAGGCTGGGTGTCCTTGGGGAACCTGCAACAACCACATCAAGCCTCTTTTAACACTGCAGGAGATGCAAGAATTCGCTGAGGCTGCTAATGCTATGTAGGACTAGCTAGCAAACTCTCACAAATTTAATTATAAGACGCCTAGATCTTCATTCAGTTTTCACATGGTGAAAAAAATGTTTAGATTCTGACATGCATGGCATGGTCTGGCTTACTTGGGCACCTTGTACTCGGGGTAGAGCTCGGCGACCTTGGCTGCGAAGTCGCTCCAGTGGGAGATGGACTCGGCGCAGATGTGCCTCCCGGACGCCGACGGGTTCTCGAACACCAGGATATGCGCCATGGCTGCGTCCTGCACATGGACTGCCCCCATCCAGATGTCCTTGTACTCCTCCGTGCAACCTGCCAGTGCCAGCCAAAATGATAGCTTTCCAGTGCATGCTAATCATGGCCTAAGCTAGCTAATCATCAGTATAGTATATAAGCAAGAGCAAGCAATGCAATTAGTACCTTGGAGCAGGCGTTGAAGGACGGACATGCTACAGTTGATGGTGGGCGGGATTATTGGGCCCATAGCCGTCGCCGGGTTAACCACAACCACATCTACCCCGTTCTCCTCTGCAAATTTCCACGCCGCCTTCTCTGCTAGCGTCTTGGAAACAGGGTACCAGACCTAGTATATGCATGCAATGCAAGCACGAGCAGCAAATTAATTAAAGACGACGACCAGGAGAATCAGTAAAGATTGCAGCGGAATTGCTGATGAAAATCGAAGCTCTGCAAAACCTCCTCCCATGTTGCCTGTTGGGGTTCACCGATTTTGTGGATTAAAATTAAACATAAAAAGGTTATTATCCTGTTGTATGTATGGTCCAACCCCTGAGCAAGGGCCAGGTGCCATGTTGGTATGTCCATGAAAATGATACTAGATCGCAGGGATAATGGGCCCACAGCAGCAGCCCAGGGCCCAGAATGTGCAGGAAAAAAGGATGCCGGAAAACTGGCGACTGGCTGACGACAGGCCGACGACGGCTCACCCCGTTGTTCTTGCAGTAGTCGACGTCGGCCCAGCACCGCTCGTCGCGGGCCTCGCCGGCGGGCCAGCCGGGACTGGGTATGATGGCGGAGGTGGAGGAGGTGACCACCACCCGGCGCACGGTGCGGGCCTCCTTGGCGGCGCGCAGGACGTTGAGTGTCCCCTCCACCGCCGGCACCACCAGCTGCCTCTGCGGCTCGCTGACGGGGTAGATGGTGCACGGGGTGGCGAGGTGGAACACGCCCGAGCAGCCCCGCGCCGCGTCCACCAGCGCCGCGCCGTCCAGGAGGTCGCCCGGGAAGATGCGGACGCGGCCCTCGCCGCCGCCCAGTGCCAGCAGGTGCTCCGTCTCCGCCTTGTCATCTGCGCCGCGCGCCCAAACAGTCATATATATAGCCTCGTCAGCAACAGCAGGTGATGCTCTGTGGAGAGCGTCGACTGACCGGGGTTGAGGACGCTGGCGCGGACGTTGTAGCCGCGGTCGAGGAGGAGGCCGACGAGGGTGGAGCCGATGAAGCCGCTGGCGCCGGTGACCAGCACCGTCTCCTCCTTGCCCTCCACACTCGCCATCGATCGCCCGACAGTGGCCTTCTATCTCGCCTCCTTAATTTCTCTCCGAGAGCTGAGGCGACAAGTGAGGTCTCCAGCTCTGAACTCTGAAGTGTGTCACTGTCTCTGTGTGGCTATCGGGTACTGAGCTGCAGTCATATGCCCTTTGAGGATAAAACTGAAAGGGAAAAAAAAAAACAAATCAGCAGTTCAGTATTCACGCACCACAAAAACCTAACGAGCTTGGTAATACAAACCATAGAATTACTGTTCACTTCGTGGGTATGCTCGCTAGAGTGTTTTCTTAACACGAAAAACACTAAACTGCTGGACAGAGAGCTCTAGGATAAATCTTTCGTGTCTGAGTGTTTTGAATGCTTAAGCCACTAGAGATGCACACATCAACCCACGTCGAACAACCCAACCAAAACGCCATCGGTGATATTAGAATACTGTCTGGTTTAGGGATAGAACATGATAATTAGTGTAAGGCTTCCTTTAGAATAGAGGATCGTAAAAGCAGAGCATAGTAAAAGTATAGGAATTCTGTAAGATTGCAATTACAAAATAGAGGATTGGAAAAATTATAGTAAAGTTGTCAAGTAGGTATTTGGTTGGACATATGAAATTCAGAGAAATAGGAATCGTAGGATTGGTTTAACTTATATGACAATGTGTTGTTTTATAGAGAAAAAAACATCAGCTACTAGTGGAATATTACCTACATGGGACCAGCACACCAGTTAAAACAATTGATCTTGTCCTTCCACAATCATTTGCCTCGTTCTAGTGAAACAAAGAGGCTACGGTGGATGTTTTTTTTCCCATAAAATCCTGTGAATCATAGGCTAGCAAGAGTCTTTTCTGTGATCCATAGGATTGCTCAATCCTTTGTTTTTCCTTTGAAAATCCTCCGGTCCAAAGAAGGCCAAGATTGATCTATTTATTACGGAATATGCATTCCCATCCTAAAAAACGCGGGGACAGTGAGGCACGAGTCAATAATAATTAGGACCCATATGTCATATGGTTTGTTCTAGATTCCAGAAACAAGGAGTAACTTTACCATTGAGATTCAGATTCAGACTATCGATGGCAACGAGGCTACCACTAACCTACTAGAATCTCTTTGAATCATCAAGTTTCATAACCGTTTCAGAAACAAGGAGTAACTTTACGTTTTGACTTTCATTTTTTCAGAATTAAGAAGTTGCCTTCACGATTTCCTCATCTCCGAGCTTTGATTGGAACTCAGTTTCACATTGTATGATTCAATTGGTGTCTTACCATCTATTGACACCCTTTATTTACAAATCATACAGTACTATAAAAAAAACATGACCTACGGGGGGTAAGACAGCCCCCGGGCATTGCATTAAGAGAAGACCTTCTCACGCAGGTCAAGAAAACTCCCGAACCTCTGCCCCACCCATACGCATCGGCACCGTAGCCCATGTGAGACGACCACGACCAGAGCCGGGCCTTAAACCTATGCTTTGGCCATGGGACAGACGAGGGGATTTTTTTAACCCGTCTGAAATTCGCTCCTATAGGGAGTCGAATCTAGGATCTGAGGAGTGCCGTTGGGTTCCTCTAACCAAAATCATACAGTACTATCAAGCTTCATGAATAGCATTACAGCACCCTGACGGCTATGAAATGTAGCCTCTGCTCTTGAGGCTCTCCACGGCATCCCTGATGATCTTCTCTAGCGGGCTGAACTGCAACCCTAGTGCGACTAACTTCTTCGACGCCACCTCCGCTTCTCCTCTCACCAGCCCAGGCTGGGTATCCTTGGGGAATCTGCCACAGAGCAACACTACAAGCGTCAGGCACACCCGGAGATCACATCACTGCAATTAGAACAGAGGAGAGGCAAGAATTCCCAGAGGTTCCTGTCTCACTGCACACCAAAATTTCATGCAGTTTTCATCGTGAGAAAAAGAAATGTTTTGGACGGTGGTTTACTTACTTGGGCGCTTTGTAGCTGTGGTAGAGCTCGGCGAGTTTGGCCGCGAAGTCGCTCAAGTGATTGATGGACTCGGCGCAGATGTACCTCCCGGAAGCTGATGGGTTCTCGAACACCAGGACATGGGCCAAGGCGACGTCTTCCACATGGACTGTCCCCATCCAGATATCCTTGTACTCCTCCGTGCAGCCTGCATGTGCATGACCAAAATGATGTGCTTCATTTCACTGGTTTCTTCATCTCATTGTACCAGCACGGCACAATGAGCAAACAAGAACAATGCTTATGCAATTATGCACACTGCATGAGATTTGAAGCTAGCATCAAGTAGCAAACGAGAGAATTGGCTGTTTTTTGCAAGTGAAAATGCATAATTTGGAAACCATACTGTTGATTCAGATTGAAGCGGTAAAAGGTAAACATTATCAAAGATTACACCAACTCAAATTTCATACTTGGATGTGCTTCATCGTTTTCTTCATCCAACGAACGGCATAATGAACAAAAAATTGCTCTATTCTCAACAGTCAACACTGCATATAATTTGAAAATTGTATCAAGTGGACAAAAAAAACTAGAAAGAAATGTTTGGTTTTGGCAAATGCATGAATCATTTGGTATTGGTAACCAATATATTGATTTAAACTTGAACCACTATGGCAGCCATGATCAAATACTCTTAACTCAAATTTCATACTTGGAACGAAAATTATGGCATGCTTAGATCCATTAGCAATAAAAATTAGCCACTAAAATTAGTACTGATGGATGCAAACTAATAACCTACTAATTATTAGCTGAAACTATTAGTTCCGTTAGCAAGTTTGTAGTTTCTAATAGGTGCTAATAGTTTATATGCACTTTTTCCTAAAAAAATAGTTTATATGCACTATCCAACCACCTATTAGTAGCTACTCCCTCCATTCCAAATTATAAATCGTTCCAAGAATCTTGTAGAGTCAAATTATCTCAACTTTGATCAAAATTATAGAGAAAAATATGAAGAATTATGACACCAAATAAGTGTACCATGATAATATATTTAATGAATAATTTAATAATACTTAGTTGATATTGTAAATATTATTATCTTATTATATAAACTTGGTCAAAGTTGAGAAAGTTTGACTCTCCAAGATTTTTGCAATGACTTACAATTTAGAATAGATGGAGTATTTAGCATGTGGACCAAACACTCTCGTACTAAAAATTAGTTAGCTAAAAAATAGCAGCTACTAGCAATTACTTAATCCATCCCAAATTATAAGTCATCCGACTTTTTCAATCCTAAATTTGACCACTTGTTTTATTTAAAAAATTTGTGTAAAAAGAGTTAAATTTAACTTATTCTTGAAGAACTTTTATTAGTAGAGCAGGTCATAAAAAAAATGATATTTTATACAAATTTTTGAATAAGACGAGTGGTCAAACTAGAGGCAAAAAAGTTAAACGATTTATAAATTGAAACGGAGGGAGTACCTAGCTAACTTTTAGTGCTAAGGGATCAAACATACCCTTAGAATTCGAAATTCCAAACTATGGTCAAACTAAATACAAAAGCTTTTACCTTGAAGGAGGCGTAGAAGCACGGACATGCTAGAATTGATGGTTGGTGGGATTATCTGGCCCGGGACAGTCACTGGATTAACCACAACCACATCCAGCCCGTTCTCCTCTGCAAACTTCCACGCTGCCTTCTCTGCCAACGTCTTGGAAACAGCATACCAAACCTGTATATATGCACGATACAAGCAAAGAGAACCTGAGAGATCGCAGCGAAATTACTGGTGAAAATCGAAGCTTTGCAGAGGTTGCATCCTGCATGCTTCCTGCAACCTGCAAAAAAAGGTTACCCAAGCTGATGGTGTATGCATAGTAGGCTGAGGCTCACCCCGTTCTTCTCGCAGTAGTCGATGTCAGTCCAGCAGCGCTCGTCGCGGACCTCGCCGGCGGGCCACCCAAAGCTGGGCATGATGGCCGCGCTGGACGAGGTGACCACCACCCGCCGCACGCTACCGGTCTCCATGGCGGCGCGCAGCACGTTCAGCGTCCCTTCCACCGCCGGCGCTATCAGTTGCTTCTGCGACCATGCACAGACGGAGCATGCAGGAGCAGGTCAGCTTGGGGCACGCGGCAGAGGTCCACGGTGCGCACGGCACCTGAGGGTCGCTGACGGGGTCGAGGATGCAGGGCGAGGCGAGGTGGAAGACGCCCGAGCAGCCCCGCGCGGCGTCGGTCAGCGCGGCGCCGTCGAGGAGGCCGCAACGGAAGATGCGGAGCCGGCCCTCGCCGCTGGCGCCGGTGGCCATGGCGAGCAGGTGCTCCGTCTCCGCCTTGCCATCTGCACCGCCCAGGTAGTAACTATAAGGAACATCATCGGCGTCTGTGTACGTGTCGCGTGAGCAACTGCTGCTGACCGGGGTTGAGGACGGCGGCGTGGACGTTGTAGCCACGGCTGAGGAGGAGGCGGACGAGGGTGGAGCCGATGAAGCATTGAAGCCGCTGGCGCCGGTGACCAGCACCGTCTCCCCCGCCATCTCCTTGCGCCCGTTCCCTGAGCTGACTAGCTGAGCTGACCAGCACACTAGGATCCTTTTTGTGGAGCGTGTTAAGCACCAGCTTCGGAACCTGACAGTGACAGAACGGCGACCTCTTTTGGATTATCCACAGCACAGTCACCGTGATTGCGTACCGTAGCACGCACTGACGCACTGTGCAACTGCAGACGACGACATCATGCTGAGTTTTCTGCAGGCTAAATAATCCCATAAAGGTTTTAAACTTTTTAGAAACTATGTTTGACCATCCATCTTATTCAATTTTTTTATAAAATACAAAATCAATTAATAATTATTAAAGTATCTCCAGTGATAAAACAAATTATAATAAGATAAATGATATTTATATAAAATTTTCAAATAAGACGACTGGTCAAACGTGATGTCTGAAAAGTGTAAAATGACAGTTTCAATGGGACGGAGTGAGTAAAAAGAAGAATCAAATGGAAGGAGTGGCCAATGCAGAGTGACCAAGTACATTTCACGTCGACTATAAGAAGTCAGAACGTTCGGTACTTGTCTGTCTAGGCTTCATCTTCGACAAGGATGCAATCCAATTCGGTACCTGAAACTTTATGATTAAGAACTGAGAATCGAGTTAGCTCGGTTTTCTTTTTCGGATTGCAGGGTTCCAACGTTATTATTATCATCATCATCTGGTGACATCATTATTTACGACTGATTACAACACACGCCAGCAACTTAGCAAGGTCCATGACGGCCTCACATCACAAGCAATACCCATGCTGCCATCCATCCATCAGGACTTCATGAGATGTGGCCTCGGCTCTTGAGGCTCTCCACGGCATCCCTGATGATCTTCTCCATTGGGGTGATCTGAAGCCCCAGCGCAATGAGCTTCTTGGACCCGACCTCCTCTCTCACCAGCCCAGGCTGGGTGTCCTTGGGGAACCTGCAGGTAAAGCAACACAGCACAACACAAGGTGAGAGACTGATCAAGATCGACACCTAAATCTCAGTCAATTTTCTTCGTGAAAACTGAAAGCAATGTGTTGTTCCGCATACTTGGGCACTTTGTAGTCGGGGTAGAGCTCGGCGACCTTGGCAGCGAAGTCGCTCCAGTGACAGATGGACTGGACGCACATGTGCCTCCCCGAGGCCGATGGGTTCTCGAACACCAGGATATGGGCCATGGCAACGTCGTCCACATGCACTGGTCCTATGAAGAAATCGGCATACTCCTCTGTGCAGCCTGCACGGGGCAGAAACTTGTAAGAGCATGCAAGAACATTGTTCTGAACATTACATACATGTAGGTATTGTATTTGTTACGACAATGCCAACACATGGTCAATTGGGCATTTATTTATCGATTGAAACTGCTGGTTCCTGAGCTATATCTGGAAGAGACATTTGTCCATGTAGAATATGAAGTAGAAAAGGGAAGGTTCACAGCTGAGATAACAGCCTTAGCTAGCACTTCTACCATGATCAATTATTCAGCATATTAACTTGAAGAGGCTTATCGGAGCGAACAAGGCATGGCAAGTTGACAGTTCCGCTAATTTTTAAATGGACGAATAACAAAATTCAAATTGTCTACTATCTCCAACAACCAATGCCCAAAATACAAAACCTATTTCACAATTGGATAACACTATAGGCAAAGAGTTCAATATCCATAAGGTCTTCTCCAACCACAAGAACTAGAAGAGAACCCTTTCTACGAATGGATTTCTAGGAGAGGGGATACTCAAATATGGCTTACGCCTCTCCTGAGGTTCAAAATGGATCTTGTAGTCTGTTGTAAGCTATAGCTATTCCATTGTCTCCTGTTGGAGAGAGCGTTACCGAGAAGAAATGTTAGCTAAATTGATGCATATCTTTTATGTAATAGCTCGTTCTAGTTGAGTCGTGTAATAATCAGGTTGGGGAAGGGCATGATCGTAGGCGTGCTCGGTCATGACTCTGCCTGGAAGAGTTGGTCTGTGCCACGCCATGTCGTCCAGAGCGCGCGTAGCGCACACCGCGGTGAAACGGTGTTGCGATCTTTGTGCGTCATGGCGTGGGGAGTTAGGACTTTGGAAGTCTATATAAGCAAGTAATAAAGACCGAACAAGCTGCGGTTATTGGCAGCGCCATATACTTTCGTTCTTGTGTTTTTTGCATCTGCTATTGTGTTCTCGCCGTGGTCACCACGCTGTCGCCGGCGTGCACGATCCGAACTTGACGACGTTCGAGTTCCAACACGTGGTATCGGAGCCGACGGTCGCCGGAGTTGGAGGTGCTTGGTGCCGAGGAGGAGCAATAGAGGTAGCAGGGTGGTCAAGTCCGCCGTACGCAAGAAGGAGGCGTGAACCCGAAGAACCGTCGCCATGGCAGGCAGCGACAAGGACAAGGAGGTGATGGAGCGAGTGTGGAATTAGGCGGCGAGCAATCTGGTCTGGCCGATGCTATCTCACACGAATTACCAGGAGTGGTCTGCACACGTGCAGTGTAATCTCGAAGCCATGTATCTCTGGGATGCAGTTGGATCTGAGAAGGTAGAACGACGCCCTGACAGGCTCGCTCTCTCCGCCATGATCCGTGGCGTGCCCCCTGACATGCACTCCATGTTGTTGAACAAGAATTCAGCGAAGGAGGCTTGGGAGGCGATCAAGTCAATGCGTCTCGGTGCGGAACGGGTGAAGGAGGTGAATGCACAGAAGTTGCTGGCTGAGTTTGAGGCAATCGCGTTCAAATCTGGGGAAAGCGTTGACGATTTTGCAATACACATCACAAAGCTGGCTACTGATTTGAAGGGGCCAGGACAGAAGAGCGTGGATGACGCTCGTGTCGTGAAGAAATTCCTCAGGGTCGTACCACCACGCTACAACCAGGTGGCAGTGACGATCGAGATGTTCTGCGATCTCAAAACTCTTTCCATCGAAGAGCTAGTTGGACGTCTCCGGGCAGCCGAAGATCGGTTCGAGCCTTCAGTGGACCAGGTGATGGAGAAGACGGGCAAACTTCTTCTAACAGAAGAAGAGTGGGTCGCCAGGAACAAATCTCGTATGGTGCAGCATCAGTCATCCTCTTCGGGAGGAAAATTCAATGGCGGTGGGCATCAAGGCAAAAAGGACAAGTCTGGAGCGCGTGGCAACGGGGATGCACGCGACTCCGGTGCAAGACTCACCTCAATGGGTACTCCACGGAGGAAAGGGAGATGCAAGAAGTGTGGTGTCTATGGCCACTGGGCAAGAGAGTGCCTGAACAAGAAAGCGACAAAGGAGGATCAAGGTGATGCAGTCCATCATGTTAATGCTGAAGCAGAAGCACCGCCAGCTCTCTTGGTGGCACAGGTCTGCAATGTTCAGAAGATAAGCAGCGTCCCTGGACAGCGGCTATTTCTGAATCAGGAGCAAGTCTTCCCAGAGAAGTATACTGGTGGAACCTGGGTACTCGATACGGGTGCCACGAATCACATGACTGGGTGTCGAGCGTCATTGGCAGGCCTTGATGAGTCTGTCCGTGGTTCAGTCCGGTTCGGTGATGGATCCACGGTGGAGATTTGCGGTGTAGGTGCTGTGACGATTGCTGGCAGGAATCAGGAGCATCGTGTCCTCACTGAAGTCTATTTCATTCCATCGCTCAAATGCAACACTGTCAATCTAGGCCAATTGGAAGAAGCTGGGTGTCGTATAGGGATTGATAAAGGCGTTTTGGAGGTCTTCGAGCGTCAGCAAGCTGGAGTGCGTCGTGGCACTCTGATTCATGCTGAGAGGAAGAATCGACTCTATATCATGAAAGTCGAAGTAACTTCTCCTATCTGTCTGTTGACCAAGATGGAGGAGGAAGCTTGGTGCTAGCACGCCCGGTTTGGTCACCTGAATTTTAGAGCTCTACGGGAGCTAGGCGCGAAGGAGATGGTGGACGGACTACCTCTGATCAAACATGTGGAACAGGTATGCGATGGCTGCGCCTTGGGCAAGCAGCACCGAGCACCTTTTCCGCAGGCTTCAGTCTATCGTGCGAAGATGGGGCTGGAGCTGGTACACACTGATTTGTGTGGACAGATCACGCCACCTACACCCGGAGGGAAGGCGTATTTTCTCTTGATCGTCGATGATTTTAGCCACTATATGTGGCTAGAGCTTCTTGCCTCCAAGAGCGAAGCAGTGGCGTACTTCAAGAAGTTCAAGGCGGCGGCAGAGTTGGAATCTGGCTGTCAGCTGAAGGCACTCCGGACGGACCGTGGTGGAGAGTTTAACTCAGGTGCGTTTGTGGTATTTTGCAATGAGCATGGCATCAGGCACAACATCACTACTCCCTATTCCCCTCAACAGAACGGCGTTGTGGAACGCCGGAATCAAACGGTGGTAGAGATGGGCCGGTGTCTACTCAAAAGTATGAAAGTGCCATCTCGGTTTTGGGGTGAAGCAGTCAGGACAGCAGTATATATCCTGAATCGATCTCCGACCAAGTGTCTGAGTGGAAAGACTCCGTTCGAAGTTTGGCATGGAAGGAAGCCTGGCGTCAAGCATCTGCGTACTTTCGGCTGCGTTGCGTATGCGAAGCGAGTTGGCCCCGGCATAAGCAAACTGTCTGACAGAGCAGTTCCAGGTGTGTTTCTTGGCTATGAGCCGGGAACAAAGGGGTATCGGATTTACGATCCCATGAATGACAAATTGATGGTGACTCGAGATGTAATATTCGACGAGACAAGATCATGGAATTGGGGGGAAGAAGATAGCAATGCGACAGCGGAAACAGCAACACCTTTTACAGTTTAGTATTACGATGATACTGTTCATCATCCGGCAATAGAGCCTGAAGGGCCTGATATGAACGCTGCTTCTGAGTCTGATGAACCGGCATCGCCTGCTCCATCGAGTGGGGGTGATTCCAACTCGCCACTGCAAACCCCGAGCCCCACTGTTGGGGGTCCGATGATCGAGTGGGCAACTCCGCCCACTGGTGGGTCTGTCGACTCTGATGGTGCACCACTTCGGTACCGAACTATCCCAAACTTGATGGAAACAACTGAGGAGTTACAGGAGTTCGACTACAGCGGTCTTTGTCTGATCGCAGCTGAAGAACCAAGGACAGTAGATGAAGCTATGTCTGAACAGTGCTGGCGACAGGCAATGCAGTCAGAGATGCAAGCCATCGAGGCCAATCGCACCTGGCAAGTCAGTACACTTCCACAAAAACACAAGGCTATAGGCCTAAAATGGGTTTTCAAGGTTAAAAAAGATCCAGAAGGCAACGTGGTCAAGTACAAAGCTCGTTTAGTAGCGAAAGGCTATGCACAACGTAATGGAGTGGATTTTGATGAGGTATTCGCTCCGGTCGCTAGAATTGAAACTGTAAGAGTTCTGCTGGCACTTGCAGCTCGGGGTGGATGGGAAGTTCATCACATGGACGTCAAGTCGGCCTTCTTGAATGGTGATCTTTCAGAAACCGTGTATGTGCAGCAGCCTCCAGGTTTTATTGTCGGCAAAGGTGACAAGGTGCTCAAGCTGAGGAAGGCGCTTTATAGGCTAAAGCAGGCGTCGAGGGCGTGGAATGCAAAGCTTGACAAGGAGCTGATAGCTCTAGGCTTCGTGAGAAGCAAGCTGGATCATGCAGTTTACAGGAGAAACAGCAAAGATTCGTTTTTGCTTGTGGGAGTATATGTTGACGATCTGATCATCTCAGGACCTAGTGTCAAGGACATCACATTTTTCAAGTCTGAGATGAAGAAGAAGTTTAGCATGAGTGATCTGGGGCTTTTGAGCTACTACCTAGGCATTGAAGTAAAGCAAGGAGTCACTGGTATTACAATTTGCCAGAGTGCCTATGCTGCAAAAATACTTGATGCTGCAGGGATGAGGGGCTGCAACTCATGTGAAACACCCATGGAATGTCGACTCAAACTCAGCAAGCTGAAGGATGGTGAAGCTGTGAATCCTACAGAGTACAGGAGTATTATAGGGAGTCTCAGGTACATTGTCAACACCAGGCCAGATCTTGCATATGCTGTAGGTGTTGTGAGCAGGTACATGGAGGCACCTGGAAAGGAGCACTGGGCTGCAGTGAAACATATTCTGAGGTATCTAAAGGGTACCATGGGATACGGCTGC
The DNA here is from genome assembly GCA_038502445.1 of Eremochloa ophiuroides. Taxonomy (NCBI): domain Eukaryota; kingdom Viridiplantae; phylum Streptophyta; class Magnoliopsida; order Poales; family Poaceae; genus Eremochloa; species Eremochloa ophiuroides. The sequence goes on along the minus strand of JAHLJS010000002.1, from coordinate 212,299 downwards.
AAGTATGAGAAGAATGCTGAACTGAAACCAATTTTGATTGGATACAGTGACAGTGATTTCGCAGGAGATGTCGAGGATAGAAAGAGCACAACTGGTGTCGGCTATTTTCTCGGCAGTAGCTTGGTGATCTGGGCATCGTAGAAACAAAAGATTGTTGCCCTATCTTCCTGTGAAGCAGAATATGTGGCTGCAGCTGCAGCCGTGTGCCAAGGCATATGGCTAAGCCGACTGATTGCAGACATGCTAGGAACGAAGGAGACGACGGTGAAGCTATTCATGGACAATATGTCCGCGATCGCACTCAGCAAGAATCCAGTACATCATGATCGTAGCAAGCATATTGATACAAAATATCATTTTCTTCGTGAGTGTATTGAGGATGGCAAGGTAGAAGTTGATCATGTTGGGACTGCAGGACAGTTGGCAGATCTCTTCACCAAGGCGTTGGGGCGAGTGAAGTTTGCAGAGCTTAGGAGTGCTCTAGGTGTCGTCAATGTGCATCAAGTTTAGGGGGTGATTTGTTAGCTAAATTGATGCATATATTTTATGTAATAGCTCGTTCTAGTTGAGTCGTGTAATAGTCAGGTTGGAGAAGGGCATGATCGTAGGCGTGCTCGGTCATGACTCTGCCGGGAAGAGTTGGTCTGTGCCACGCCATGTCGTCCAGAGCGCGCGTAGCGCACACCGCGGTGAAACGGTGTTGCGATCTTTGTGCGTCATGGCGTGGGGAGTTAGGACTTTGGAAGTCTATATAAGCAAGTAATAAAGACCGAACAAGCCGCGGTTATTGGCAGCGCCATATACTTTCGTTCTTGTGTTTTTTGCATCTGCTATTGTGTTCTCGCCGTGGTCACCACGCTGTCGCCGGCGTGCACGATCCGAGCTTGACGACGTTCGAGTTCCAACAAGAAATAGGTTACTGAACTGCCTGCAATATGCTTACCTTGAAGGAGGCGACAAAACATGGCCATGCTAGCGTTGAGGGCCGGTGGAATCATGGGGCCCATAACAGTCCCCGGGTTAACCACAACCACATCCAGCCCGTTCTCCTCTGCAAACTTCCACGCTGCCTTCTCTGCCAATGCCTTCGAAGCAGGGTACCAAACCTACAAGCATAAGCAAATGGGGCCTGAGATACAGTCCACAAATTGCTGAGGAAACTGAAGCTCTGCAGAGAGGTTGCGTTGCGTGCATCCTGGAAATTCTGCAGACCATTTCCACTGTTGACGTTCACTGAGAATGTTTTCTTTCAGAGTTCAGATGAGTTCACTGGGAAGGAAGAAGAACCCAACCCAAGAGGTTGGAGTTGGTTGGCCCGTAGGCCGTAGGCGAGGCTCACCCCGTTCTTCTCGCAGTAGTCGATGTCGGTCCAGCAACGCTCGTCGAGGACCTCGCCGGCGGGCCACCCAGGGCTGGGCACCATGGCCGAGATGGACGAGGTCACCACCACCCGCCGCACTCCGCCAGCGTCCTTGGCCGCGCGCACCACGTTCAGCGTCCCTTCCACCGCTGGCACCATCAGCTGATTCTGCAACAGCGAGCTCGGTCGGCATGGGTGCGGGAAGGCGGCGTACGGACGAGGCAAGTGACGCCACGGCGCGGCACCAGCACGCGTACATACCTGGGGGTCCTTGACGGGGTCGACGGTGCAGGGGGAGGCGAGGTGGAAGACGCCCGAGCACCCGCGCGCGGCGTCGAGCAGCGCGGCGCCGTCCAGGAGGTCGCAGCGGAAGAAGCTGAGGCGGCCGTCCACGGCGCCGGCAGCCAGCGCGAGGAGGTGGTCCGTCTCCGCCCTGTCATCTGCACACCACCGCGCACTCGATGAGCTCCGCGTCGCAGGCAAGAGGGGCCAGCTTTTTCTGCCGGCATGGCGACGCTGTCCTTAGAGCAAAGCCGGAGAGTGCGGCGCGGTGCTACTGACCGGGGTTGAGGACGCCGGCGCGGACGTTGTAGCCGCGGCCGAGAAGGCCGCGGACGAGGGTAGAGCCGATGAAGCCGCTGGCGCCGGTGACCAGCACCGTCTCCGCTTTGCCTTCTTCCCCGCTTGCCATCTCGCCGTCCGTTCGTCCTCTGAGCTGAGCTGAGGATCTGAGGTTTCGTCGAGAGTGGGAGTGTGACTGTGGAGCGGCTACGGGACACTCGATCGGGTAGGGATGCGATTGGTACCCACCTCTCGGAGTCGGATCTGGTCAGCCTCTTTTGGATTTTTCCACTGAAAAATCACTCGCGGCCTCACAGGATCGCACACTCATCAGTCTTGCAAACTTGTAGCAGATTAGTAAATGGCACAATACAGTTCACAGCTGTCATCACAACGGAAGCTACTACTCAACAAGATACAGCGACATGACCGCAACGGCGAAAGCCACGCGTGCCTCACATGCATTTCTTTCTGCGTGGAAGGGGAAGTCCGAATTGAAACAGAATTTTATGTTACATTACCAGAGGCGTATGGCCCTGGACAAATTGAACTGGCGCCTCGTGTCCTACACATTCGACTCGCTCCGTCAAAAACACCGCAGGTCAGTGCATCGGTTAGTCTGGTTCCTTGATCGTGCTCGCAGACGGTAGGAGGTGGCACTGTGGCAGATGGTTGCTATGCTAATGTGGTCTACAGCTCGGTCTCGACGCCTTCAGCGACCACGGCGCGGTATCCTCTGTGCGAGAAGAGTCCTAGGAAGAAACTGGACACCCTGGAGGGGAACGAGGCGGGCTGCTCGCTTGTCGCCGGGGATTTGATCTTGCATATCATGTCGTAGTCGTGCTTCAGGTGCGGTTTCACAATCTTCTCCTACAGACACAGACAAGGTTGATGAGAACCCATTTCTTTGGAATGACTGGCGGTGGAAAACTTCCAGTGCGTCTTGAGTGACATGAGCGGCCTCTTCGAATCGGAAAAAAAATGCTGAGGCCATGTTGTGTTTACCTTGAACACCTCAAATGGGCAGAAATCTTTGTTGCCGCACCCCTGCATACATATTGTCCAACTTAGCGACGGCAGGGAGAGAAGTTAACGTTATCGATTAAACACAAGATTACAGAGGACCCAACTCTGTATCTTTTAAAATACGCTAAGCTTGATGTATGCAAAACGTTTACTTCTACAGCAACAAAAAAGCCTTTGAGTACCAAGCAAGTTGGTTAGGCCAAGCCATCTACTTCTACAAATGACACATAGGGAGCAGACCCATTAGCTGGTTTCCAAGACTTATTTGAGATTGTGTTTGACCCAATTATCTAAAGCCCAAAAATATTTATTACAGTAGGTGTACCTCTACCGATTCAGAGTTCAAATTACAGACAGAAGGTATAAACAAGAAATATCTGGAGCACATAAATCGTTATTTATCATGTTAACATCTTATCTTTTAGGTTTGCTGTAAAAAACATCTTTTAGGTTGAAACTATCAAAATCTTTGACTTCATGAGAACCCACCCCCCCCCCCCCCCCCCCCCCCCCCCAAGTCCCAAGTTGTAAGGCTTACAGGCATTGAAACTGGGATTTCGTTGTGTAGAACTTGAATGAAGTAAGAGTTGTTTTGGCCTCCAGAGATTGTGCTGCCATCCGAAAATTTGCTTGGGCATTGATATAAAACCAGCATGTTGTTACCAGCAAAAGGTGCAACAACGCTGCCCTTCCAGTTTCTTCCCTGAGGCGGCAAAGGGGGTAGGTCCAACGCTTCCTCTCTCTGTATCTTCTCAAAGTCTAGGCAGTCACAAGTTCATATATGTTAGATGTGTCAAATGAGGCATCAATAGTCAATATATAATTCAGAGGAAGAATTTCATGAACAGAACTAAGCGAAGAGGTGGAAACATACCTGGACCTTCAAGAAAAAGACCAAGAAGACAGCTAAAAGGAACAACAGTTTCTGCATGTGCAAATCGGAGCCTTGCCTTTTCATAGGTACCATCAGGACGGTTTTCTACAATGTCAAGGATTATGTAATTATCTTACCAAGAAGCGCATACTAACAATCAGAAGTAATTTGCTCAAATCATGGAATACAACTACCTTCTCTAGCTATGATTGCTTCTTCCATTGACTGGACAACATCCTTGAGCAATGGCAATCCCATCCTGTAGTTAATTGACTCACCATAACCTTTTAGAACAAAACCTTCCAAATCATCTGTCCACTCTAGAAAACGAACCTGAACAACACATATTTTTACATTAATTAAACAGAAGCAAAGCAAGTCAAAAGCATTTAAGAAATTAGTTACTTGAAAGTTGAAAGTATGTAAACACGAGTCAGAAAGCACAATAACAGATTGCTTTAAGAAAGAACGCTAAACCTAAGGTGCCAGTCAGGAACTTGCTATATGTTCTGTTAAGACACATTATTTATGTAGGCTGCGTTCGGTTGAGGGTATAAGCGCTTATAAGCGCTTATTTTTCAGCACTTCAGCAGTATTTTTCTCTCACAAGATTTCAGCACTTCTACAGCACTTCAGCGCTTATCTACAGCACTTCAGCTTCACCGAACACAGCCGTAATATTCTTGAATTCACGATCTGGGCACAGATTGGATCCGACAGGTTGTCTCTCAACCAACCAAACAATTAGTGGAACAACAAACTCCAGTCGAGGAATGACCTAATGAGATTATTTCCCTGTCTACCAAATGGGGAGGTTTAATTGCATGTATAGCTTAAGCTGCATAAACTGCTTGACTAAGTACTTTGAACAGAACCAAATAACTCAAGAATATACAACTATTAAAAACATGTGAAGACCATCTATACGTTCCAAAGCATAATAACCAACACCACATCATGAAGATGATACTTTATTAAAATGAAGTGAACTTAAAAAATTGAAAATTCAAGGCCTAATATCTATGCAACATTTCTGTCCACCAAAGCACAAAAGGGAAAAGGTTGCATTACAGATAAGATAAACAAGAAATTTAAACCATGAAGCATGGCGCTATAGATGTCCTGAGGTAACTTACCTCAGCTTCATTGAAAAGCCCACAAGCTTGATTGGTTATATTCAACAAAGATGCTTCCTACATTTAAAACATTCAAAAGTTATTTACATCCAACTCTAGAGCCTAGAAGGTAGGTATCTCCAAAAACATATGGCAGATATCACCAGTTCCCTTTTAAATGTTTCACCCTTCCAACTTTACCTGCTTACAAAGAAACCAGAGGGAAGAAACATCCTGAGTTGTAAATTTTAGGTGATAACGACTGGCAAGAGCAGCTGTGACATGCTCTAGAATTGGTTCCTTTTGCTTCTCTACATCAGGCTCCTTCCTTTTCCTGTATGCCTGGAAATGGTCCCAGAGTTATTGTTTTTTATTCAGTTACAACAATATGTAGCTTACTATACCTATGGACTCAACTTCCAAGTCATAAAATAAGGAGGAACATATGAACATGAGTGCATGTAGCCCTTCTAAAACAGAAAGGGGAGAGAAGCTGGTCAGGGCAACCTAATAATCTCTAAATGTGAAACAGAAGAGTGGATGCATTGTATATGAAACAGATGAAGTAACAAGCACATATATGAGGAATGAAATATAGTAACTACTAAATAGTACAACATGGTACTAGCACCATTTGGCATTGCTACCATTAATTTATCTTCTGTTGCCAATATTCTACAAGGCTTGATCAGAGTAGGAATACTTCAAATATCAAAATTTTAAGGAAAAAACTCAACAAGACTAAGGTATATTCATAAAAAATCAAGCCACATTAGCACGTCTGCCAACGTTTTTTTTTTCCTTATTCTTCCTAAAAATGTTAGCGCTACCATAAATATTACCTTGTATGTCTCACAGCTGTCAAAGAATCTCAGACAAATATCACTAGCACGACTCTCAGTAAGAACAGAGAAGGCACGGTTCTTCCCTTGTCCAAGCTTTCCTTTCCCAGAAAGTAGTCCCAAACCAAATGCCACTGCACTAGCTGATGCTCGAGGAACCTGCATTATGAAACATAGTTAATCTTCTGCAAGAGCGGAAATCAGCAACATTTGATGACCATAGTTGTGTTTCTGTCATTTTGGAACAATTTGCTGGTTCACCCTACTCTTCTGATTTATCAGATTTGACTCTGTAAATTATTAATATTTCCATAATAGGCCCCTTCAAAAACAACAGTGGAAAGAATGGTACAATCCAATGTGACATACTAGTAAGTATTATTTACCGTTCTTGTGAGAATGAAAAGGAAGGCCCACGATATACTCTCTCCGTCCAAAAGTCTATCGTTTTAGCCTTCGGCACAGTGACCAAGGAGCAGCAAATGAGCATCGATTTCATTTTAATCGCCGCGGTTGTATTAATGCTCCAGCGTCCGTTTGTTTGCGCAACTAACCCAATGCTGAAGCCACCGAAAATGGCGTTAATCTGCTCACGTACGCAACTCAGCACGCATGCAAAATGAGGCGTTAATCCGCTAACGGAAGGAGCGGCATGGTAGCGAGCCCATAGGCAAAATGAGGCGACGGGTGACCTGCACTCCCGAGAAAACCAGGAGTGGCTAGTATGACAGAGACTAATGGAAAAGCAGAAAATGCTCAGCAGCTCAGGCGATGAAGACTAATGGGCGGAGGGAGTATGATCATATTAGATGCGAGAATATAGTCAATATACACAGAAGTAAATTAAAGAAGCTATGTCAAAACTGACCTGAGTTGATCTTATTGAATATACATCAGGGTGATACTCGTCATCAAATAGATCTTGAAACCTCTCCCTCACTCTGGTAGCTAAATTGTACAGCTCCTCTTCCCCTTCACTAATCAGCTCACCACCTTTAGTCCTACCCTTCCAACGTGATTCCCAGACTTCAATCCAGGATGGAATTTTCTTCAGAGAATCATTATCAAGACCCTGATTTGCCTCTTTTATAAGGGCTTCCAGTCGAACTGCCAATCTATCCAGCTCCTTGATTCGCTTCTTGGTAGGAGCGCGAGTCCCATGTCTTGCCTAGTAAAAGAGAAACAGATAATATCAGGTTACCACCTGAATATGCAATCCTTTCTGAGAGCTATATCATTTTATTCGTAACTATCTCAAAATATAATTGTTTGTCTATTACACATTAGGAATTTCTAATTTCGAAAAACAGCCTAATGCCATATAGCCGTATTATGGGGGAAAAAAAAAGTTGCGCTGTTTCCCTCAAAACCAACTGAACCAACATGAAGTCATTAACTTGCATGAATGCGCTAGAACTGGGTAGCGAAAAAAGCAGCATAATGTACAGAAGCGAACTTACCACTAGATTGAGGTGAGTGACACGGCATCCGTCTGGGACTGATGGCATGGAGATGACACCACTCGATTCTCTGGCCACATCGTACCTGGACATCACCAGGGGATTAGATCATTTCGTTTGGAAGAAAAGGTGAGAGCAGAGATCAATTCTCGGATTTATAACTATTTATAAGTGATATAGTATCATGAACATGCCTGCTGATAATGATCTCTAGATGTAAAACACACTCGGTGCCTAATACCTGTAAAACGCACTCTGTTCCTACAAATTAACACAAGATCACAAGTACTACATTTAAAACCATTGTAGTGCATTACTTAGACATAGTCATGAAACACTAAAATTCAGGTGTACAGGTTATGGCAGATCCATTATCTTACTAGTACATGCTACAACTGAAATGTTTCTGTTTATAATTAGACAGATAGCTATGTTACATTCATCAGAACTTTAGCTCAAACGAGAGATAGAGGGAGCGAGTAGTAGCGTCAGCTCGAAGCAAAGCTGCGGAGAATTGGGGGCCGGCGAACCGTAGAGGTGGCAGTTCATCAGTCCTCCCCAACCCCGGCAAACCTCAAACACCCACCCCCCCCCCCCCCCCCCCGGCGGAAATCCCTAGGCCCTAGGCCCGCTCGCACCAATAACGCGAAGGGAACACCATAACACCCGAATCACACTACCGCAGCAAGCCACTAACCCACAGCAGAACAGCAGAGAGCGAGTTCAGATCAGCGAGCAGAGAGCCACGAGCGGCGCACCTGGTGACGGTGGAGAGGTGGCGGCGGACGTCGAAACCCTCCGCCCCGTCCGCCCTATGGAGGAGGGGACCGGCGGTAAGGATCGCGGCGACGAGGAGCAGCAGCAGCTGGGGGAGAGGCAGCGGCGCGCGCGGAGCAGCCATGCCCATGGCGAATTCGATTTGCCTTCTCGACTCGGTGTCTCGGTGCCTTCCCTTTCCAGCCAGGTGCGAAGAGGTCTGGAGTGTGGTTGGGTCCGGTGGGGTGCTCGTGGGTTCGAGTCGTTCGACGAAGCGAAGTTATGTTTTGGTGGGCGGCGGGCGCGCGGGCGCGACACGTCCCCAGGGCATCTGGATGCTCGAATCGTGCGTGGCAGTCGCGCTGGACGGCTGCGATGTGTCGATCCTGCGGTGGACGCCGTGCAGCGGATTTAAAATGTGCCCGTGTGACGTGTAAGTGTAGCGCGTGCTAGTATTTACTCGTATCATTAGACATTTTGTTCTCTTACCCGAGCGCCTTTTTCGAAAGGGACGTTCTTCTTAGCTTTTCGTAAAACAAAAAACTAAAACTCCTCTGATCAGATAAACACAGTTTTGAAACACCATTCCAGCAAATGTAAAATTACCTTGGTACGAGAATCTATTCTAATCCAATTCTAACTACAAAACAATACGCTTACCCGCCCAAACTAGACAGTCATGAATTCGGAACTACACGTCACCAGGACCAGAATTTAATTTTTCAGATTTGGCAGGGGCCGCGCGAACGCGTACCCCCTCTACCACAAATTATGACGTCCACTCTCCCACTTGGGGAGATGGTAAGCCAGCGCACCCTCCAAGTGCAATGAGGGCCACTGACCTAGGCCACGGGCCTTCTTGATCGCCCGTCGACCCCGTCCAGGTAAGTATGGAACTAGGTGGCACGGGCAGGTCATCTTATAGCGCAAGCTCGTGGCGCGTCTGCCTTCCCCACGCGAGGTGGTGCTAAACTCTAAGACCGAACGAGAGCTCGTCTCCGCTCCGCCGATGAGTTAATTCGTGGGCTACCGAGACATGGAGAAGTATTTATGGGCCTTTAGTTCGGGCCGAGATCCGTTTCGTGGAGGACATTAGAAGGCGCGAAGGAAAAAAGAATGCTCGGGCCGAGACGAAACACCCATACTGGACTGCAATGGGTCGGTCAGGCGTCAAATTAGCTTCCGAGCCTTGGAATCTTTTGTTTTTTCTTTCTTGCAGCTAAATGTCTCGTGGTAAAAGAAAAAAGAAAAAAAAAGGAGGCAAAGCAGTTGCAGATGCTGGCACTCTACTTTCAGAATCATCTTCAGGAGAATGGCTTAACACCAGCCTGAAGCGAAGAGGTCCATGATTTTTTTTTTCATTAGTAGCATAAATGCATAACGGAAGATAATATGGCCTCAGCAAAATTTCCAAATCTCGCAAGCAACCGCCGAACAGCAGCCAAGTTTGATCTTGGCGAGCCTAGATGATCGCATTCGCATGCATAAATTGTCTGCAACCTGTTGTCGCTGTTAATTTATATGTACACAAGTTAGAGGCATCATTTTCACCACCAATTTGCAGAACTAACTGGCAAATCATCAGGGTAGTACATGGTGAAGCGAGAAAGATTTTTGCTCCAAAATTCGACCCATAAATTCTGGAACAAATTAGCCAGAAAAGGAAAAAAAAACATGAACATGAGGGCTTCCTCACTTCCAGCACTTCAATGCAATGGATATCTCTAACAAGTTTAATTTGGTGGATTCTGCGACTATCCTTTTATAATGAGATGGCAGACAAGCCAGAGCTATCTTGTGCTGGCAGTTATCTTTGAACATTGGTGTGCTGGCTCTGGTATTGTCCATAGGAAACAGGTTGACTCATGTAATGAGAATTGGCGCTGGTGTGCATATGAGCCTGTAATTTAGAACACAGAGATGTCAACATCAGATTCAGGCTGAGCTGCTTGTGCAGGAGTACTAATTTTAAAGATGATTTCGAAAAGGCAATTAAAAATAGTAATTAAAAATCTACGACTTTTTTGCAAAAAAAAAAAAAAAATCGTCAAAAGCTCGGTTGTTCCGTTATCTGAAACACAATGGTACCTACATTTAGGAAGAAGGGATGTTCAGCTACAGACCAAAAATACTTTGTACAGACTATGCTTTATAAAAATGAGTTCAGTAAAGGGTTACACCTCCTGGTTTTCTCAATGCCAGACCAAAAATATCTAAAGTGACACTGGATGAGACTATCACAGCTAGCCTGATGCCAACAGTAGAAGCAAGCTAAATGTCTACAGGCATCTTTCCAGAAATTAATTCCCAACAGTATTATGAGTTTTGTTTCTGCTGCAGCCACACAAGTGGTTACCATATTGATGAGCCTACATAGCATAGAACACTACAACTACACAAGTTATATCTCACAAAAAGAAGGTCATTTACTGGGGAACATATTAAAGAGTGGCATCATGTCATTCTAATAAACTTCTTACAGATAAAAAAGGGAAATTCAGAACTACTAAAGGCAAATTATTTAGAATGGGAAACAACATATAAGAGATGAAGGGTTGATGATTAATCATGCAAAATAAATAACTGAGGTTCAAACAACAGAAATAAGAAATCAATTCTGGAACCATATTTTTTATTTTCATTTGTGACTCAATGTACTACAACTTTTAGATGCATCCAAGAACAACTGTTGTAGTTAAATTAAAAGCAAATAAGAGAATAATCATAAAGCAAGTAAACAAACCTGATTAGTGCTATAAGCATCAGGATAAGCCTGTGCAGTATATGTTGCTTCAGGATTGCCATACATTGCAGTATATGTTGGCTCAGGATTGCCATAAGCTGCAGCATACCCTGAGATAGGATTACATAAAAGAAAAAAAAAGGTAGTTCAGAACAATTGCACAAGAAAGTTAATGCACTTGAAGTTAGGCCCCACCTGATTTCTTAGTATACTAAAGCTGCCCTATCTAAAGAAGCCAGAAGATATAGGGATTTTCTTCTGAACAGAACTCAAGGCCCACCCAAGCAACCACCAAATGGTTTCTTTGATTCCTACATGAACCTAGTCCGCCCGCCCTTCTTCACCATTGATCCCATGAGCTAGCATTTTAGATAACATTTAAGCAAAAGGAACAAATGGCTCTATATCTAGTATCATGTCGGGCTTTCAAATACACTTAAAAGTTTCTACAGTACTTCAGGATATTAAAGTTATCCGAAAGCTTTTTTAGAGATATATAGCAACAGGGAAAACTCATTGGAATTTGTACATATTTCACAAAACTAGCTGCAACCACAAAGCTTTTTTAGAGACATATAACAACAGGGAAAACTCATTGGAATTTGTACATATTTCACAAAACTAGCTGCAACCACAAAGATGATCTATGCTGCTGAAAGCAATTGGTTTTGTGCTTAACAGCCTGCAATGAATGATGGTCATATGCTAAGTTAAGCCCATTCTCCCAAACTACTTAAAGGGAAGTGACAATATACTCAGAGCAGATTCAGTGTTGTACCAGAGTTACCAACAGCTGCTGCTGGGTTGACAGCGGTGGCGCCTTTTTCAGCATTTGCAAGCTCTCCACGAAGCCTCTCAATCTCACTAGCCACAGAAATCATATTTTTCTCCATTGCTTTACTTTGTTCAAGGTTATCAGAGTGTGCCTTCTTTTCGAAATCAACCGCAGCTCTGTCATATTATGGAAAGATGTCAGGGATTAGTGGATTCAGTAGCAGATCAATTGACTGGTACAAATGAGCTGATAACCTATTTTTCATAGCATGCAACCACCATGCTTCATTCTTGGATGAATTATGCTTATCGTGCACAGTTTGGATCCCAATTGTATTTGCATATAAATAATTTGGCTCCAGCCAATTAGTTTTTTTGCCAAATGCAGGTATGATGAATATATTTTAGATCTAAATCAGGTTTATGCTAGTTATGAGCTAGTGCGTCTGGCAAAAATTTTCAAGCAGGAGTAAATGCAAAACCTATAACTGATTTGACATTTTCCCACACATTTTAATACTAAAGGACTATTAGTTCAAAACTTGGCCAAAACAAGCTACATTCCTTATGGCCTCCGGAAACATTGATGCATGAAATGAGTGGTGGAATGGCCTGCATGTTGACTTCACATTTTCCCCAACAAAGACATGAATCATGTTCTAGTCACCCAAAATGTTATACGTCCTTAGTAGATGTAAATGAATGCACAAAAAAAATTATCTACTATGCATCTCAATCTCAATAACCAGTCCAAAGCTTAAAACACGACTCGTAGCAGAATCGGATTACTCTGATTAGATCCCTATGCACATGTTTTTAGTTATTACCAGTGTGCAATGGGATGCTACTGCTGCAAATCTACTTGATGTATCATTCTATCCAAAATGCATTCTCAGAGTCAGAAAATGTAATCAAGGAAACACTACCACACTGTCAACTCATACACACATAAAAAGGCTTTAGGAAACAAGGTTAACCAATAAAATGGCATCTAAAAGGCTACCCTTCAAAGCCACCTCGCAAGGCATTGTAAATCTGTCGTAAGCATAACCTGTGAAACTGGCACGGTAACAGTATAAAGGCTTCCTTGGACAAAGCAGCTTGCTTAAGGAGCAACAAATGCTTTCTCTATTACTTGCAACAGCTCTCTGAAGCAGAGTTTTTACCAGGTTTGAGGAGCAGTTGTGCACCAGATATATCCTAATCCTACACAAAATGTGCCATGCCCTTGTTTTACAAATTTCACACGCTAATCATCAAAACGCATGACTGCTTTCAATAATCTATAGGTATACAAGCGTGGAGAGCTTCTAAGGTAGAAAAATCATGAAAACATGCATTTACCAGTGGACATTAAACGTAAGTGAAATGAAGCAACAGCAATACCTGCCCTTCTGGATCTCCCGGCGCATGGTTTCAATCTGGCCGCGGACCGAATCGGTCTTATTCGTCTCAGCCTTTTTGTGCGCCAGCTTCTCCCGTAGGCCCTGGAGCCGGTTGACGAGGTCGGTGCGCGCTGCCGCGAGCACCTGGACGTCGGCGTGGACCTGGTCGACCTCCGCGCGCGCGGCGGCGACGGCCCGCGCCTCGGCCTCGATGTGCGCCGCCTGGTCGGCCAGGGCGCGCACCTCTCCCTCCCGCTCGGCACGCGCCCTGGTGGCGGCGACGGAGACCGCCCGGAGCTCGTGCTGCGCCGCGATGAGCTGCTGCTGGAGCGCGACGTGCGTGGCGGCGAACCGCTGGTTGTCGACGAGGAGCTCCTGGATGTCCTGGTCCCGGGCGACGAGGCGCTCCTCGATGAGGGCGAAGGCCGGATGCGTGGCTGAGGCGCTCGAGGCGGCGGCGCGCGGGTGCGGCGCGAGGAGGCCCTCGTCGCGCGACGGCGCGGGGACTGTGGCCGGCGAGGTCCCCGGCGCTCGGCCGAGGAGGGGCGGGTTGGGATCGTGAAGCTTGATGACGTGGGGCCCACGCCGGGCAGCCATCGCAGGCGGCGGAGGCGCCTGGCGTCGCCGCGCTGGGGATTGGGTCGGATTGGTTGCTGGTCTCGGCGACGGCTGCAGAGGCGACTCAGGCGAGAGGGGAAAGGGGAAAAAACGAGTCGAGGCCGGGCACGGGGGCAGTAAGCCAGTAACCGTCAGACGCTACTGTTTATCCATTGGGCTTTAGTCGGCCGAAGCTGGTGCTTATGGGCCATGAGAGCCCAAAGCCCCAAACGCTTCGAACTGTGGCTATTCATCTTGGCCCTCTCGGCCTCTCCTATCATGGTTGCCAAATTTAGTACAAGTCAAATTAGTCGTTCGATTATCTTCCTGGTCCATAAAACTAGTTTTTTAAACCCCTTTAATTTTTTTAAATTGTTCACTTGTACATCTTGAGCGATTTTAAAGCTTGTTTCGAAATTGTACTAAGTTAAAAATTCGAGGACATAAATTGGACTGTAAATACTTTTTGATAAAAAAATATAAATATCTAAAAAATGAAAAAAAACAACAAATATAATTTTACATAAAAAATAATGCAATTAAAATAATAAATCTTGGTTTAGTATTAGAAAATTCATATAGATTTTATTTTGGCTCAACGAGTTTTAGATTTTATTTTTCTAAAATCATGCCCTATGGTAGGGTACCTAGCTTGAAATGTCTTTTTCATGTCACTTGATTCTGTCTGTACAACTACCATGACCCATGTGCTATCATCAAGATTTTCTAGCACATTACGCTCATAATTCATTACACTAAAACTTAACAAATTTAATAGTTTATAAAACTTAAATTAATATACTAAACAAAGGGTGAATGGATATGTGTGTCAGGGTGAAAGAGCTAGAGAGCGGCATTCTCTCTCTCTCCTCTCAAAACAAAGTGTCGGTTCGAGTGGCACTCCCTAGTAAAAAAAACTCTAAGCTGACGCCCAGAATTTTTTTTACAGCCGGTTTTGCTTGATGGCCGCCACTAGAAATCGATTTGTAGTGGCGGTTCCTTAAGAGAACCGCCTGTAAAAATGAGCCATTTCTACAGGCGGGTCATTTAAAAAACCGTCACTAGAAATCGATTTCTAGTGCCGGTTCGTTAAGTGACCCGCCACTAGAAATAGTCTGGATTTTAATTTTTTGAGTTTTTTAAATGACTTCAAATGAAAAAACTGTCTACATGAAAGTTGTATATCTCGAAAAGTTACTTTGTAGTTGAAATTTTTTCATTTGAAATCATCTTGTTGATGTAAATTACGGTCAAATTTTGAAATTTGAGATTTGACTTTTTGAAAAAAGCCTCAGACGGATAAACACTCTGCATGAAAGTTGTAGATCTCGAAAAGTTATGAAACTTTGTAGTTAACAACTTTTTCATTTAACTTTGTTTAGGAATCTCAAACAGTCAATTTTCTATCGGTTTTGTAACAATATATGGCGAACCTAATAAATCAACAAAGACAAAAGTAAGTGGTAGGTGGAATGGTTAAAACAGGTTACGCGCGAGGAGAGGTCGCGGGTCCCTGCGGCCGCGTAGCGCGCGCAAAATGCCGCGACCTGCGACTTCGACGGAGGCGGACGGGTGCTGGCCGGTGGGTCCCTTCCTATATTTAATTTTTTTGTTTTGCTATTTTTGAAACCCGATTTTCGCAAAAGATGAGTACATGCGGTTTGTTAAGTGAACCGTCAGTACAAATGGCCGATTTCTACTGACCTCCAGCACTGGGGTTGTCGAAAACACCTGTAAAAATAAGTCTACAACCGCCTCTATTGAGTTTTTGTGTACTAGTGACTATATCATGGTGTCGGTGCTAGATTTAGCGAGTGCTAACGCCGGCTAGTAAACTTGTGTTTTGCGGTTGTGGTTACTGGGTGGTATGCAAGGGGAACACAGGATTTATACTGGTTCAGGCAATGAGTGCCCTACGTCCAGTGTGGGATCGAGTCGTGTTGCCTTGCACCGGGGTGCTCGTAGTAGGGGTTACAAGCTGAGCGAGAGAGGGAAGTGCTCCCAAGTCTCTTATGAATGTCTAAGTGCGTACAGATTGCTTGTTGCTGTTTGTTGTTGAGTGCGTGTGAGTATGTGTGAGCTTGTGAGAGAGAGATCCTTTAAGGCTGGCCTCTGCTCTCCCTTTTATAGTTACAAGGGAAGGGCTAGAATTACACGTGTTGTCTTGTGTTACAGTACTCGGTATGGCGGAGTTAGTGATGACTGGTGGCGATCGTCAGCCACGCCTTCGTCATGGTGCCTCGGCGGCATGGCATTAGTCATTCGGCTGATCCGCCACTGTTCCATTGGTGAGTTCCAAGGCGCCTCACAGTGCTTGGTCATGGTTGGCTATATGGCGATACGTCATGCCGTCGTGTCGTCCTTACATAGTGCAACGAGTAGATAGGTTGACTTCTAGGTACAAGCCCCCGAGGCTCGGGAAGCCTTGGTGCCATCGGGGACCTGATGGGACAGAGCGGGGGGAGTGTCCTCCCTCGAGCGCTTCTTTTTCCTTGTGAGGTACATTCTAGGGGGTTGGCAAGACCGGTCGTAAGACTTGCCCATTCCCCCTGGTTGGCCGGACGACCGTCGTCCCCCATTTCCTGGTGTCACACGTGTGGCCGGGGTATGGCAGGTCGCCGTCGTAGTCGGCGAATCCCCTCGTCAGCCCGGGGAGCCGTACGGTTGACTGTCCCTGTAGCGGCGTGGGAGGAGGAGGACCGTCAGATCACCTGCTTAGAGGAGATAGGGCAGTTGGTACGGCGAACGTACGCGTTCAGGGCGCTGTTGTGTCGAGGGGCCCATCCGATGGGACTATGCCTGTAAAGTGGTCAGAGAGGTCCCTTGCGGTCCAAGATTGCTCTGCTGACGTCAACTATGCATGGGATGCCTTTGAAAGATTGCGCTCGAGAGGGATGGTGAAACTCGGGCGAATAGGAGAATTGGTGCCCGAGGAGTGCCGCTTTCCCAAGCTCTCTTGGGGAGGTTCGGGCGAATCGGAGAATTGGCGCCCGAGGGTAGGTTTGTGTTGATGCATCATCGTCATGGGCCTCCGCAGGCGCGGCCTTCGTGGGCTTCCGCTGGCCTTACCTGGGCTGGGTCGTGTTGGGAATGTATATTTTTGCATCGAAGTTGGGTACCCCATACTTTGGTACCCGACAGTAGCCCCCGAGCCTGTGGTGGAGTGAAGGCACTCCTCCACAGGTTCACGTCGGTTCTTCCCGTCGAGGAGATGAAGTATGGGTTGTTTTTTCCGGTGGGTGCGCGCGAGCGCACCCGCCGGGTGTAGCCCCTCCAAAGACTTAAAATCGTGATTATTAGTCCTCGGGTGTTATTTGATTTATTCAGGAAGGTTGTTCCTTTGGAAGCGGAGCCTCCGAGCCTCCTATCATGTTAGAGAGGTCGTTCGGTGGTCTTTCCATGGTGCAGAGCAAGTTCCCGAGCCTCCATTTTCGTATCGGAGATCGATCTGGCTCTTCCCTGTCTCTTTTAATCCGACCTTCACGCTCTTTTTTCGGGAAGAGGAAGGTTCGGTCCTGCTCGACTTCCCCGCTGGGGCACGAGTCGACATTTCCGGTGAGTTACAAACGGGTTGGTCCAAATGGAGGTCCGTGCCCCGTTCGTTAGGAGTCGGCTAGTGGCCTGAGCACACTCCAAATGTTTCCCGAGGGTCAATTAGTGGATGTCGGGTCCCTTCGATAGGTCCCGAGGGCCTGATGCCTCCCACGGAGGGATTCCACGTAACCGACTCACTACTGGGACTTGGACACAGCACGGGATGTCCCTTGTGACGCTCGGGCGTCGGGATACTGGCCGTTTTCGTGACCTATCCGCTAGTTGTCCCTAAGTCGGTTTCCCTGGGGGACTGTTTGAGCCACTATGGGCCAGTCTTCGATCTCCTGGGAACGTAACGGGCGGCCGAGCCTGAGGTTCCTTCGTCGAGAAGGAGAATGTATCGACGGAATCGAGGCAGGATGGCGTAATGATTTCGGCTCACCTTTTGAGGCGCGCAGCCTGACGGACGCGACGGTTTGGGGCAATCGAGGTGGTTGTGTGCGCGAGGCCGGCGGCGACGTGGGGATCTTGGCGGGCCCTGCGCAGTTAATGCAGCGGATTCTCCGCATCTCCCTTGATCCGTCGCCCAGGTATATAAGAAAAACTCATGGTTTTTTCTTTCTACCCTAGCCATTTGCTCGTGCAACCGTTCGCTTTCTTGCCTTCGTCGTCCGCCCTTTCGCCTTCGTTGCTCGCTCGAGTGAGAAGCGCCGCCGCGACCAACGTTGTTGCCTTCCCCCCGTTCTTCTCCTTTAGCTCGCCATGTCTTCCTCCCTGGTTCGCACCGACGCCGCTGCCGCCGCCGCTGGCATCCTCAGGATGGAGCCGTGGCCTCACAGCTTCGTGACGGAGGCGGATCTGGAGCGTCTCATGGGGCTAGGGCTCCTACGCCCCTGCACCAACGCGGAGCGCCCGGAGTGGGTCGTGCCGTCGGACGACCACGACGAGCCGAAGCCCGATGAGGGGTACGTGGTGAGCTTCATCGCTTACCACGAGCGCGGGCTCGGGTCGCCGCCGAGCCGCTTCTGCCGGGCGCTGCTCTTCGTTAATGGGTTGGAGCTCCACAACCTCACCCCCAACTCCATCACTGCAGGCGTCGATCTACGCCGCCCTGTGCGAGGGGTACCTCGGGGTACCTCTGCACTGGAATCTATGGCGGTGCATCTCCCGCGTCGACTGGTACACCAAGATGGCCAGTCCGAAGAAGCCGCGGGAGATCCCGCGCGTGGGGGGATGCAGGTTTCGTGATCCGCTCCGGCGAGTACATCCCCTGCAAGGCCCCCTCGTCCAACAAGGGCTGGCACCACGGCTGGTTCTACCTCCGCAACGACAGGGACGCTTTCCCCAAGTATATGGGGAAGGGCGTTCGTCGCTCCCCTCCCTCAATGGGATTGGGGGTGCCCGGCGAAGCAGGCCAAGCACCTCAACGCCTACTTCGACGCGCTCCAGACGCTGCGTGACCGGGGCCTTACGGGAGCCGCCATTGCGGCGCAGTTTTACATGCGCGGACGGTGTTGCCGCTGGTGGACCGTCGGCTGGCACTGAACCAGATGCTCGTCGGGTCGTCAGCGAGAGGGCACGGCGATGCTGCCCCAGGACATCGGCCAGCAAGAGATTATGCGCCGGGTTAAGTACATGGTGGGCGGTCACCATACCTGGGATGAGGTGAACCGGATACCCATGCGCCCCCGTACGGGCTTCATCACGCTGGTGAGTGTCGCCTGCTTCATTGATTTTGCAGCTCCCCGGTCTTTTGCTTGACTTCATTATTCGTTCGTCGCAGGGTCTTTCACGGACCGGGAAGCCTTCCCTCCCGCCTATCCCGGAGGACATGGTTCAGCGAACCCAGAACCGCCTACCTGTACCAGGCGGCGAAGGCGCAGAAGGACCGGAAGACCGCGTTGAAGCAGAAGAAGGCTCGGAGGACGGAGGAATCCTCCCAGCGCCGTCGTCGCCGTCAGGAGGCTGGGGAGCCGGAGGAGGACACTCTCTCCGACGAAGTCGAGGAGGATGAAGAAGAAGAATATTTTGATTTCACAGTGTTGGACCGGCCTCCTGTGGCCACAAAGCCCGTGGTGGGCGCCGACGAGCCTGGGAAGGCTCCAATGTGGCGCCCGCCGGTGGAAGTACCGGGGCTCGTGACCCGAGCTCCCAGGCGAAACTGCCGGGGACCGCGTCTGAAGGCGCGGCCTCTGGCAGCGTGACTGCCGGAGCCACGGCTCCGCCTTTCAGCGGCCGCGAGGGCTCGCTGGAGAGGCCGGGAACGGGCCCTGACCCGGCGCCCGAGCCAAGCCTGGCTGCTGCCGGCGGGACCGGGGAGATCCTGTTTCCGCGCACCCTCCCCTCTGACGCGTCGTTGATCGGCACAACGGCCGAAGGCGGGGGGAGCGGTGAGCGGAAACCGTCGGAGCCGGAGCCGGCCCGTGCCAAGACGCCGGAACTTGAGCTGGAGTCCTCCCAGACTCAAGCTTCCCCACCGAGGGGCGGCGACGTCGAGGCGACCCATGGCGCCCAGGCAGGGCCTCTGCCTCAAGGCGGTGCCGGCCCGGACGCCGCGTCGGCGCCCACTCCTCTGCTGCTGACTGCAGCCCACGCCGTCCGTCGTTTTGCCGAGCGCGGGGGCGGCGAAGAAGAGGAGGGTGGTGCCGAAGACTGAGGTAGATCTCTTTACCTGTTATTCCTTTCATCGGATATCTTGTTTAGCGCTCTGAACGTTCCTTTCTCCCTTCTCTGCTTCAGGAAACGTTCGGGGTCGGACCTCCAGGTGTCACACCTGAAGGTTCTAAAGGTGCAGGGCCACAACACGGCCGGAGGGAGCGCCCGGTCGACGGACGAAGAAAACCGTCCCCGTACGGGTCCGGTCGTGGTGTCCGAGGTTCCTTCCTCGGGAGAGGCCGCTCTGGCCGTGGCCGCCATCGTCGCGCCCGTCATCGACCTGGAGGCAGAGCCAGCACGATCTCCCGAGGCATCGGCCGTCAGTTCTGGAGGCGCCTCGGGAGCGCCAGCCGATGCCACCCCCACGGAGCTTGCCGCCGCGGGGTCGTCGGTCGTGGATGTCGGCGTAGGAGCTCCCCCCGCCCGTGAGAAGGGTCCCTGGGCGTTGGCCTTGAGGGAGCCTCGACCTCGGGAGCTAACCGCCTCCCGGATCGAGTGGGCGGACCGAGCGGATCCTCAGGCGCCGCCCGTCTTCTCGCTCCGGGATGACCTCGAGGCTCCCAAATGGGACGCCGTTCAGGAGCTCGGGTTCAGCTCGGCGGCGGGTCTCCGCGCGATTGTCGAAGTCCTCGAGAAGGACCTCCCGGCCTAGCTACCAGGTGAATCCCCGTGTCTTGTAACTTTTCCTGCGTATGAGCATTGTTCTTACCGTCTCCGCTCCTCTCTCCTTTCCAAGACCTTATGCATACCTCCCGGGACAAGTCCCGCTTCCTTTGCGGCTGGCTTGGGCTTTGGAAGCAGCTTGACCTCAAGGGGAAATCCCTTGCCCGTGCCCAGAACGAGCTCGCCGCCGTGACCTCGAAGCTCGCCGAAGCGAGTGTTGACAACACCATCTTGAAGGAGGAGGTCACGGAGGCGAGGGGCCAAGCCGCTGCCTGGGCAACACGGGTGCGGGAGCTGGAGAGCACCCTGGCCGAGATGACAAGGGAGCGCGGCGCCGCCCGAGAGCTCACCGCCGAGAAGACCTCTGTCGCTAAGGCCTTGGCCCTCGACCTGAGTGACACTCAGGAGGCGTTGCGCCTGGCGGTTGGCGCGGCGGACTCGGCCCGGAAGGAGGCACAGAAGGCTTGGGAAGAGGCTGGCGGTATGTGCAATGTCGTGCTTTTCGTCCTGTTCGTCTTGGTTGCTTGCTGCATCTTTGTTCACCTCCATGTTTTGCTCCCGCATTTCTGCAGGCGGCCGACTACCTGGAACTGCAGAAGGTCGCGCGTGCGCTGTGTGACTCCATCGGCGCCGGTAGGGAACCTTCGGGGTTCTCGCTCCGGAGCCGTCTGGAGGCACTCTACATCAGCGTCGGCGGCCGGGTCAAGGAGGCCTTACTGACAGGTGTCCAGAAGACACTGGCGGTCGTGAAGTCCACTATGGGAACTTCGACGCCGGCCCTGTCAGCGAATGCTTCCTTGAGGACGACGAAGCCGAGCTCCTGGGGCTAGAGGACTCGATGAAGGAGCCAGGAAAAGCGCTGGCGGGCCTCTTCGAAGCCGAAGTCGAGCTTCCTCCTCTGAATCTGCCATGAAGAAAAGCTGGGCCGTAGTGCCGTTGTAAAAGTAACTTTTCGTGAGTGGCTGAGAGAAAACAAACAAGTGGCCCTTCACGGCCTTTATGTTTATGTAAATATTTGCTGTATGTTTTGTTTCGTTTCGTGCTTTTTTCCTCAGGCGTTTATTCTTGCTGATCCTGTGCCCAGGCCATCGAGCCTCTGGGGACTTTATTCGGGTGTCGTAGCTTTAGCGGCATAGACGCTGCCGATGTCCTAGGAGTTTTGGCAGAAAGAAACTTCGGAAAAAAGGCTTAGTTATATCTTCCCGAGCCTCCTCCCTTTGCCGAGCGTAGATCTTATAAGTTTTCTTCCGAGCGCGAGTTAGCCTTCAGACGCGGAGTGGCGAGGGGAGATGCTGTAGCCCTGGGGCGTAAGCGGTCTCCTCGGCTCGACTGGCTCTGTCCTCTGGGACTTCTCTTACTCTTCCGAGTCTTATAGGTTCTCGCTTGGTTTTAGGAAAGAAGCGTGTTTTAGGGAGCAACGATTTCAACGAGTTTTGAAATTTTTGCGTTTTCAAAATCGTTGAGACTCGGGAACGTCCGGGGGTTCCCCCGTCCTAGCCCCCGAGGGAGGGTCGGCCTTTTCATAGGTTAGGTCGAGCCTCACTTTTCTATTGCGCAGCGAAATGAAACGTCATTTCACTTCCGAGTGTAGGATCGGATCGAAAATCCAAAAATCAGGTAAAAAGAGTAGAAGTTGGGTCTTTTTATTGATTTCAAGATTTTACAAATTGTACAATGCTCGAAAATTTAAGGATAGAAGCGACGTAGCTGTTCGATGTTCCAAGCGTTGTTGTAGACCTCGCCCTTCTCGTTCGCGAGCTTGTACGTGCCGGGGCGTAGCACCTCGGTGATGATTAATGGTCCTTCCCACGACGGAGCGAGCTTGTAGCGCCCCTTGTTGTCCTACTTGAGCCGCAGCACCAGGTCGCCTACGCTGAAGGCTCGACCCAGGACGCGCCGAGCATGGTACTTGCGTAGTGACTGTTGGTACTTGGCCGAGTGCAACAAGGCCATGTCCCGAGCTTCGCCGACTTGATCCACCGCGTCTTCGCGGGAAGTCTGATTACCTTGTTCATCATAGGCTCGGACCCTTGGGGCGCCGTACTCCAAGTCTGTGAGGAGGACGGCCTCGGCGCCGTACACCAGGAAGAAGGGCGTGAAGCCCGTGGCTCGGCTTGGCGTAGTCCTTAGACTCTATATCACCGCGGGGAGCTCCGTCAGCCACCTCTTGTCGAACTTATTCAATCTGTTGAATATTCTCAGCTTGAGGCCTTGGAGAATCATACCATTGGCACGTTCTACTTGGCCGGTCGTTCTTGGGTGGGCTACGGCCGCCCAGTCCACTTGTATGTGGTATTCATCGCAGAAGGCCAGAAACTTCTTTCCGGTGAACTGCGTGCCGTTGTCGGTGATGATGGAGTTCGGGACACCAAACCGGTGAACGATGTCGGTGAAGAATAACACCGCTTGTGCCGAGCTGATTTGGGCGATTGGCCGAGCCTCGATCCACTTCGAGAACTTGTCGATGGCGACAAGCAAGTGGGTGAAGCCCCCGGGCGCCTTTTGGAGGGGCCCGACAAGGTCCAGTCCTCATACGGCGAACGGCCAAGTGAGGGGGATCCTCTGGAGAGCTTGGGCCGGTAGGTGTGTCTGCCGAGCGTAGTACTGGCACCCCTCGCAGGAGCGTACCACCTCAGTAGCATCGGCCACGACGGTTGGCCAGTAGAAGCCTTGTCGAAAGGCGTTACCGACTAGGGTTCTTGGTGCGGCGTGGTGACCACTGGCTCCGGCGTGTATCTCTTCGAGTAGTCGTTTGCCTTGATTGAAGGGAATGCAGCGCTGGAGGACACTCGAGGGACTCTGTCGATAGAGGTTACCGTCAATCATTGTAAAAGACTTGGCTTTACGTGCCAACCGCCGTGCTCTGGTTTTGTCCGAGGGTAAAACTCCTCGGACAAGCCAGCTGACTAGCGGTTCGTGCCAGTCTGGCTTGTCGTCGTCCATCTCGGCTTCAATCTCCATCGCCTCGGCTTCGTCGCCGTCTTCAGCCAGGGTCTCGGGTGGCTCCCCTTTGTCAGAGGGGTTGGCAGCCTCCGAGGGGCTTGCGAGGCTTGAAGACGATCCAAGTTCTCCCTTGGGCTCGGGGGTCTTCTTCTTTCCCTTGGCCTCCGAGGGATCTGTGCTGACCGAGGGCTTGTGGAGGGTTGGCAAATACGCCCGTCGGGATCGTAGCCCTTTCGGACGCAATTTTTGCCAACTCGTCGGCCTCTTCGTTGTAGCTTCATGCGATGTGGTTGAGCTCGAGGGCGTCGAACTTTTCTCGAGCAACCTCACCAGCTTGCAGTAGGCGGCCATCTTGGGGTTCTGGCACATCGACTCCTTCATGACCTGGTCCATGACGAGCTGAGAGTCTCCTCGGACCTCGAGGCGTCGGATCCCCGAGCTCGATGGCGAAGTGGAGACCGTTGACCAGAGCCTCGTACTCGGCCACGTTGTTGGAAGCCGTGAAGTGCAGCCGCAGCAGGTATTTGAGCCGGACCCCGAGGGGCGAGATGAAGACGATGCCTGCGCCAGCACCGGTCTTCATCATTGACCCATCGAAGTACATGACTCAATACTCATCTTGGGTCGGGAGTGGCGGTAGCTGTGTCTCGGTCCACTTTGCCACGAAGTCCGCAAGCACCTGGGACTTAATGACCATGCGTGGCGCGTAGGTGATGCCATCACCCATGAGCTCGATAGCCCATTTAGCGATCCTGCCAGTCGTCTCCCGATTCTGGATCACTTCCTCGAGGGGGAACGATGACACCACGGTCACGGGATGGGATTCGAAGTAGTGCCGCAACTTGCGCCGGGCAAGGATAATTGCGTACACCAACTTCTGGATCTGAGGGTAGCACGTCTTGGTCTCAGACAAGACTTCGCTGATGAAGTAGACCGGCCGCTGTACCGGTAATGCGTGCCCTTCCTCTTGCCGTTCCATGACGATCGCTGCGCTCACAACTTGGTTAGTAGCAGCGACATACAGCAAGAGATTTTTCTCTTTTGTAGGAGGCACGAGAACCGGTGCTTTCGAAAGCAGAGGCTTAAGCCTTTCGAGGGCTTCCGGGGCCTCGGTGGTCCAGGTAAAGTGCTCATTTTTCTTAAGCAACCGATACAAGGGAAGTCCCTTTTCGCCGAGCCTCGAGATGAATCGACTCAAGGCCGCGAGACATCCCATAAGCTTTTGCACTCCCTTGAGGTTCCGAATCGGACCTATCTGTGTGATGGCCGATATCTTTTCCGGGTTGGCTTCGATGCCACTCTCGGAAACGATGAACCCGAGGAGCATGCCCCAAGGGACCCCGAAAACGCACTTCACGGGGTTTAGCTTTATATTTTCTTCTCGAGGCAGTCGAATGCCTTTTCTAGGTCGGCTACTAAGTCGCTGGCCTTCCTACATTTTATCACTATATCGTCTACGTAAGCCTCAACGGTCCGCCCGATGAGGTCCCCAAAAACTTTGAGCATGCAACGCTGGTAAGTTGCGCCCGCGTTTTCTAGGCCAAATGACATGGTTACGTAACAATATGTGCCAAAAGGAGTAATGAAAGAAGTCGCTAATTCGTCAGACTCTTTCATACGAATCTGATGGTAACCGGAATATGCATCAAGAAAGCAAAGTCGCTCACAGCCAGCAGTGGAATCAACTATTTGGTCAATGCGAGGTAATGGAAATGGATACTTAGGGCAAGCTTTATTTAAACTAGTGTAATCAACACACATTCTCCATTTTCCATTTTTCTTTTTAACCAAAACAGGATTAGCTAACCACTCTGGATGGAAGACCTCCTTGATGAATCCGGCCGCCAAAATCTTCTGCACCTCCTCCCCGATGGCCTGGCGCTTCTCCTCGTCGAATCGGCGCAGGCGCTGCTTCACTGGCTTGGACCCGGCCCGGATGTCCAAGGAGTGCTCGGCGACCTCCCTCGGTACGCCTGGCATATACGAGGGACTCCAAGCAAACACGTCGGTGTGCTTGCAGAGGAAGTCGACGAGCACAGCCTCCTATTTCGAGTCGAGGGTAGCGCTGATCTTCAGCACCTTGACGTCGGGAGAGCTTGGGTTAAGGGCACCTCTTTGACCCCCTCAGCGGGCTCAAAGGTGCCCGTGACCTTTTTGGGGTCAGGGACCTCCTTTGCCAGCCATTCGGTGTCGGCGATGAGGGCCTCGGACTCCACCAGCACGCCGGCGTACTCGCAACACTCGACGTCACACTGGTACGCGTGCTGGTATGAAGTGCCGATGGTGATCACCCCTTTGGCCCCGGCATCTTGAGCGTGAGGTAGGTGTAGTTCGGGATAGCCATGAACTTGGCATAGCATGGCCTTCCGAGAATGGCGTGGTAGGTGCCGTGGAAACCTACCACTTCGAAGGTGAGGGTCTCCTTCCTGAAGTTGTCAGGAGTCCCAAAGTAGACGGGCAGGTCGATCTGCCCGAGGGGTTGCACGCTCTTCCCCGGGATTATCCCGTGGAACGGGGAAGTCACCGGCCGGAGAAGAGAGCGGCTGATCCCCATCAAGTCGAGGGTCTCAGCGTCCATGAGGACTTTGGAGAGCCTTGTGTTGCCGACGACGGGGTCGACAACGAGCGGGTGTCGCCCCGGCGATGGGACGTAGTCCGGGTGATCGTCCCGGTTGAAGGTGATGGCATCGTGGGACCAGTCAAGGAAGCGTGGCGTCGCTGGTCCGACGGAGTAGACCTCCTGACGCTCGTGCTTTCGCTGGCGTGGCATGGGAGCGGTCCCGAGTCCGCCGAAGATCATGAGGTACTTGTCGATGGGCGGGAACTCGTCGCCCTTCCTGTCCTTGTCCTCCTTGTCATCGGTGGGCTTCTTGCCAGTGGCGTCCCGGAACGCCTGCCGGCCATAATGCTTTTTGAGCATCACACTGCCAAGCGTGTGATGCACCGTACCCTGGTGATTAGGGCACGGCTTGCTAAGCATCTCGTTGAAGCGGCCCCGAGAGGGTCGTTCCCTCTTGGGTTCGGTCGCTGCCACGAGCGAGTCGCTGCGGAGGGGGGCCTTTCCCTTCCCATTCTTTTTCTTGCTGTTTGGGCCTCGGTAAGAGGTGCCCTCAGGGGCCTCCTCCTTCCGTTTGCCCTTTGGGTCAGAGAAGAGGGCTCCCACCGCCTCGTCTCCCGAGGCGAAGTTGGTTGCTATCTTCATGAGCTCGGAAACGCTAGTGGGGGTCTGGCGTCCGAGCTCATGAATGAGCTCTTTGCAGAAAGTTCTTGCAGCGAATGCTCTGACGACGTTGGAGTCGGTGACCTGGGGCAGCTCATTGTACTGCTTGGGGAATCACCGGATGTATTCTCTGAGGGACTCGCCCGGCTTCTGCTTGCAGCTCCTGAGGTCCCAGGAGTTGCCAGGGCGCACGTACGTGCCCTGTAAGTTCCCTACGAAGATCTTGACCAGATCGCTCCAGTCAAAGATCAACCGCGGGGGAAGATGTTCTGGCCAAGCCCTTGCAGAGTCAGCAAGGAATAGGGGGAGGCTGCAGATGATGATGAGATCATCCTGCGCACCGCCAAGCTGGCACGCAAGACGATAATCCGCTAGTCATAGTTCGGGGTTGGTTTTCCCCGAATACTTGGCTATGTTTGCCGGCTGTCGGAACCGGGGCGGGAACCTGGCCCTTCGGATGACCTCGCTGAAGATGCGAGGACCCGAGGGCTCGGGCGAGGGCTCACGGTCCTCGTCCGAGTCGTAGCGCCCGCTCCGATGGACACGGTAGCCACGTGCAGCTCCGTCAGTCTTCCGTCGACTGCGGGCTTGAAGGATGGCTCGGACGTCGACGTCCTTGCCAAGCCGTTGGTGAACCGACGGGACTCTCGGGACCTTGGGATGTACCGAGGGCTCGCGCTCGTGGCGTGCCGCGCCACCACGTTGGTGGCTTTTAGTGCCACGTTGGCGTGACGCTGAACTTTCCGCCTGGAGGACGGCTGCATCCTCCAGGAGGTCCTTGCGCTGGTTCCGGAGCTGCCGTGCCTCCTCGGTGGAGGGATCAGGCAGGCTCCAGAGCAGCATTGCCGCCTCTGTGAGCTTGCGACTTGCTCGAGGCAGGGCTCCTGGTGTTCCGGCTCCATCGTCGGCGATGATACGAGCCTGAACGTCCTGGGCCCGGCGACGAGCTGCTCCACCGGTGCCCTGCTGCTCCTCGCGCTCAAGCGCGGCTCGCAGCTGGGTGCGGCGTAGGCGGCCCTCGTCCATCCGCGCCTCGAGTTCCCAGAGCTGCTCTAGCTCTGGAGACTAGTGCGCGGGGTGAGATGTCCTAGCCCCCGGGTCCTGCGGCGGAGCTGATTGCGCAGGCCGCGGAGTCACCAGAGGTGGGGTGTGCTGTGGCTGAAGCGGGGGAGATACGTCATTGTCGTCCCCTGAATGGACGTCCTCCACCCGTCCATCTTCGGGGTGCACCATGTGGTAGCATTCCCGAGTGGGGTTGATGTAGGATTGGTCGGAGTCGGTGGTGGCGCTCGGGGCGTCCTCCCTTGAGTCGTCGAGGTGGACGGTGAAGTCCACGCTCGTCCAGAACTCGTCGTCGTCATCGCTGAGGCCCCTTCGTGACGGCGAGGTCCAACCGCGACGATCCCACTCCTCCGAGTATTCTCGGGAAGTGAGGCTGTCAGTGGAGTCTGTCTCCTCCCCCCGCCATACGCCTGGGACTGCTCCTGGGAGAAGACGGTGGGGAGGCCACGTGGTCGCCCACGAGGTCATCTAGACGCTCGAGGCGGTGGACAGGTGTCTCCACCAGATCGTGCAGCAGAGCGCGGACCGCGCGGACGTGGGCGTCCATAGCGCTCTGGAGCCCGAAGAGAGATGACGGCGTTGTCCCCCTCCCGCCATGAGGGCGGAGAGAGAGACCCGTTGACGCCGCGATCCCGTCCCCGCCCGGCCTTTGGGCGGTTGACGGGTGTGCAGTTGCCGGCGCCGGAGGTGTTAGGGTGGCGGCCGGTGCCGGGTTGGCGTCCCCTACTGGGGGCACCTGGTTGGCCGCGCCTTCCGCGACCAAGGGCAGGTTGGCGTAGTTGCGCCTCCTCCTCCTGGTTCGCCGGGAGGCGCGGCGTGCGGCGTTCCCCTCGTCCTCTGGGACGGGAGGAAGCGTCGCCGTGGTCCTTTCCCCGGCCGCCTGATGGGCCGAAGTTAGGGCGATGATGGTGCGGGGCTCAGTTGGGCGCAGGTTCATCTCGAGCCCGTGGCCGGTGGCCACGAATTCAAGACTCTCGAACCGGAGCACCGCGCCAGCAGGAAGCGTCATGGAGGTGTCTGCCATCCATAACCTGAGTTAACACACAAAAGCCCCTACCTGGCGCGTCAACTGTCGGTGCTAGATTTAGCGAGTGCTAACGCCGGCTAGTAAACTTGTGTTTTGCGGTTGAGGTTACAGGTGGTGTGCAAGGGGGAACACATGATTTATACTGGTTCAGGCAATTAGTGCCCTACGTCCAGTGTGGGATCAAGTCATGTTGCCTTGTACCGGGGTGCTCGTAGTAGGGGTAACAAGCTCACACATACTCACACGCACTCAACAACAAACAGCAACAAGCAATCTGTACGCACTTAGACATTCATAAGAGACTTGGGAGCACTTTCCTCTCTCGCTCAGCTTGTAACCCCTACTACGAGCACCCCGGTGCAAGGCAACACGACTCGATCCCACACTGGACGTATGTCACTCATTGCCTGAACCAGAATAAATCCTGTGTTCCCCCTTACTCACCACCCGTAACCTCTTGTCGGTGCTAGATTTAGCGAGTGCTAACGCCGGCTAGTAAACTTGTGTTTTGTGGTTGAGGTTACGGGTGGTGTGCAAGGGGGAACACATGATTTATTCTGGTTCAGGCAATGAGTGCCCTACGTCCAGTGTGGGATCGAGTCGTGTTGCCTTGCACCGGGGTGCTCGTAGTAGGGATTACAGGCTGAGCGAGAGTGGGAAGTGCTCCCAAGGTCTCTTATGAATGTCTAAGTGCGTACAAATTGCTTGTTGCTGTTTGTTGTTGAGTGCGTGTGAGTATGTGTGAGCTTGTGAGAGAGAGATCCTTTAAGGCTGGCCTCTGCTCTCCGTTTTATAATTACAAGGGAAGGGCTAGAGTTACACATGTTGCCCTGTGTTACAGTACTCGGCATGGCGGAGTTGGTGATGACTGGTGGCAATCATCAGCCACGCCTTCGTCTTGGCGCCTCGGCGGCATGACATTAGTCATTCGGCTGATCCGCCACTGTTTCATTGGTGAGTTCCAAGGCGCCTCACAGTGCTTAGTCATGGTTGGCTACATGGCGATACGTCATGCCGTCGTGCCGTCCTTACATAGTGCAACAGTAAATAGGTTGACTTCTGGGTACAAGCCCCCGAGGCTCGGGAAGCCTTGGTGCCATCGGGGACCTGATGGGACAGAGCGAGGGAGAGTGTCCTCCCTCGGGCGCTTCTTTTTCCTTGTGTGGTACATTCCAGGGTGTTGGCAAGACCGGTCGTAAGGCTTGCCCATTCCCCCTGGTTGGCCGGACGACCGTCGTCCCCCATTTTCTGGTGTCACACGTGTGGCTGGGGTATGGCGGTCGCCGTCGTAGTCGGCGAATCCCCTTGTCAGCCCGGGGAGCCGTACGGTTGACTGTCCCTGTAGCGGCGTGGGAGGAGGAGGACCGTCAGATCGCCTGCTAGAGGAGATGGGGCAGTTGGTACGACGAACATGCGCGTTTAGGGCGCTGTTGTGTCGAGGGGCCCATTCGATGGGACTATGCCT
The DNA here is from genome assembly GCA_038502445.1 of Eremochloa ophiuroides. Lineage (NCBI taxonomy): Eukaryota > Viridiplantae > Streptophyta > Magnoliopsida > Poales > Poaceae > Eremochloa > Eremochloa ophiuroides. Next base: position 182,237 of record JAHLJS010000002.1, on the reverse strand, counting down.
GTAAAGTGGTCAGAGAGGTCCCTTGCAGTCCAAGATTGCTCTGCTGACGTCAACTATGCATGGGATGCCTTTGAAATATTGCGCTCGAGAGGGATGGTGAAGCTCGGACGAATCAGAGAATTGGCGCCCGAGGGTGCCGCTTTCCCGAGCTCTCTCGGGGAGGCTCGGGCGAATCGGAGAATTGGCGCCCAAGGGTGCCGCTTTCCCGAGCTCTCTTGGGGAGGCTCGGGCGAATCGGAGAATTGGCGCTCGAGGGTGCCGCTTCCCCGAGGATAGGTTTGTGTTGATGCATCATCGTCATGGGCCTCCGTAGGCGCGGCCTTCGTGGGCTTCCGCTGGTCTTACCTGGGCCGGATCGTGTTGAGATTATATATTTTTCATCGAAGTTGGGTACTCCATACTTCAGTACCTGACACATGGTTAGGGGTTAGGAGCACCAGGCGTGTGAGATTATGATTTCGTGTTGACTTTGGTTGGTCCCGTCTCCAAATTCCATGTACTGTAGGTTTCACAATGTTCGGTGCATGTAGCATTTGTTTGGTAGGGCAACGTGTGCCGTACGTGCTACCGCGTGTGTTGTCGTGTGAAGTGAATCTCCTATAGATGTAAGTATGGTTTGCTTCGATCATATGGGTATAGTTTCAGAACGTTTTGACTTTTCTAAATTAATTCGCTATGATATATATCATGTTATAAATTTTTTTATAATTTAGACTTTTGGAGCTGAAGGGTAACAGTTAGAATTAACTCTTTAGTTTATCTGTACAAAATAAGAGAACTAATAGATGAACTAATTTTTAGCATAATTGTTGACTAGGTGTTAGCCTAAGCCTATTAGTGACGACACAGCTAAATAGAGGACAACTTCATTGCTATGTGTATAAGCACCTATATACTAACTACTTCCTCTATTCAAAATTATAAATCATTCTTTCTCATCAAAATATCTCAATTTTGACTAAATTTATACAATAAAATAAATAATACTCATGATATATCATTAAATTCTTTAATATTATGTTTTTATGGTGTATCTATTTGATGTCACAAATGTTCGTAATTTTCTCTATATTTTTATTAAATTTAAGATGCTCTCTCTCTTAAAAAAGTTAAATAATTTATAATTTAGAATGTTCTAGTGGCTACGTAATCTCTCCGTCTAAGAAAACATGCAATTCTACCATAAAATATATTTTAGTGTATCAAGTCTGACCAATTATAAATAAAAAACTATAAATAATTATAATGGAAAATAAACATCAATAGAATAATTATATGAAGAAATATTATAATAAATTTATTTGGAGTTATAAGTATAATTTATCTGACACGTAATCTATATTGTATATTTTTTTATGGGGAATAGTTTTTATCATCGGGATCCAGAGACTAGCAGATAAGAATATCTCGACGTGCACCGACACGGTGCATGCACATGCACGGAGGGAGTCGTGACGTGATCTATGTTTAGACATGCATGCACCAGCAGTAGTACTGCAGGAACCAGCTGATGATCTTCTACAACTAAAAACTATGGAAGGGAATCGTCAGCCCGGCATCCATCCAAATCGTCACCTCGCCTCCCCCTGCCAAACTTGGCTCTGCTCGTGTAAGCTTAAAATCGTTTATTTTTCAGTCTTTCTATAATATTTTTTTCTCATAAAAAATCAACATCAGCATTTATTTTGAGCTGGTCTTCAGGTCGTGGGGAGCCTTACCCGGTTAACCTGTACACGAAGCCGTGCGATACTAGAGGTCCGGCATCCATCCAAATTCCAAAACCGCAGCGCCAGAAAGGGAAATCGAGCCCCCGCTCCTCACGCACGATCATTCACTCCGCACGATCTGCCCCCAATCCCGCAGGACCCGGCGTCGTCCGCCGCCGCGTCCACGTGCTCGTCCTCTTCCTCGGCCTTGCCCCTCGCCTGCACAGCGGCCGCCGCCTGCTGCAGCTGCGCGTGGAGCGCCGCAGCCGTGGACTGGCCCGCCACCGCTTTGGCTTGCCACGCCGTAGCCTCCGCCCTCTGCAGCGCGACCCGGCCCTCCAGGTGACGACCCTCCCACCGAGCTGAAGGTGGGGGAGGAGAGGGAGATCGGCAAGGAGGGGATGAAGAAGAAGCTGGTGAAGAAGGGCCAAGGACGGGACCGCCCCGGCGCCGGCGACGAAGTCGAAGGTGATTTTGATACTGAGATTCGCCTCTCCGCCATGCGTTCCGATTCTGAATTTCTAGTGACACGAGACCGTGGGTTGGATTGGGAGACGCTTGCTCACTGGATTGATTTCGACGGCGCAGTTCACTACACGGGGACGTTGATGGACGGCACCAAGTTCGACACCAGCAGGGATCTCGACTCCCCGTTCAAGTTCACGCTGGGCCAAGGTATCATCACACTGCTCTCGCTTTACACTGCCTCATTTGGAACTAGGATCATCACACGTTCAAGTTCTCTTTATGAATCAAAACATGTTATGCGGACTCGAGCAGGGGCGAATCTAGAACGCTATGTCACTGGGGTCAGTCACTAACTACTCAGGTTAAATATGCTTAATTACCATGATTTGCAAGCTTTGATGAGAAAATTGTAAAGGAATTTGAAAAAACCATCGGGGTCACCTGACCCCAATGATTACACATAGATCCGCCCCTGGACTCGAGTGTAGACTGGGAGGATGCTGTTGGGAGAATTAAAATAAGCATATAATCTGTTTGCTGAAAATTTTTCCATATTGTGCAGCTGAACAAAAGGTGTTACCTGCTCATGTTATAATGAGGATAGTTTCGACAGATTATTGTATGGTTGTTGAAGCTGGTTCTAGATGTGCTGTTTATAATGATTGTATCTTATTTATATGTTGTCCTTTTTAATAACAGCAATCGACAGTTTAAACTTATATTTGTAGCCTGTACAAGTAGTTCTGTCCACATTATGGCACTTCATAGCTTTGAAGGTGACTGATAGTTTGTTTTACAATCTCCAAATGTGGCATTAGTCTTACATTGATTCTGGTTGCAGGTCCTGTGGTATTTTAATATCTTGATGGAAATTGATTGTTTGTTCCTCTAGCTTTTGGAAAGCTGGACATAATTTTATAGGGAGCTCAGTTGCACCAGTGCTGCTTAACGTTGTCATATCTGGTGTTCTAATATTCCCCTCTCTCTAAATTTTTTTATTGAGTCTCAGATTATTGTAGTTAATAAGTTACTTATGGTTGTGTTGTAGTTTCAGATCAGATAGCTTGTTTATGGCTCTCTAAATTTCATTCAATAGATGTGTCGCTACCAATTTCTCAAACTGAATTCATGGCAGCTATCAGGTTTGAGAAAAAATGTGTTTTCCATGTAGTCCACCTGGCAGCATTGATTATAAGGTATGTCTAAATCCTAGAAAGTTATACTATGCTTATTAAAATATAAAAAAGCAAACCTTAGCTTCCCCATCTCAGACTATCTTGAGGTTAGTATAAATAATAATAAAGTTCCGAGAGGCAAGTTAAGGCAACAAAAAAAAGGTCTTCTAGATCATAAGTAATGAACCAGTATGGAATTAGCTTGCTGCCCTTCAACATCAAGAAGGCCAGCTACATAAATTCTAATTAGATTATGGTGGATGCCCAGATGTTTAGAGTTAATTTATCTTCATAATTTTGAGTGCTTTGGATAACACAAATTACAATGCATAGAGTACAATTGGTTCTTTCATGATCAACGCTTTGACATTGTGCACTATATTCCTGAATGTTCCAGATAAATATGAAAAGAGTTTCATGCAAATTTCAAATGTTGACCTGTGTTCATTAGTAAGTGCGCTTATTTATTTATTTTAAAGGAATACAGCAGTTCATGAGTTTTTTTTAAAAAAATAATCTGATTTCCTTGGTTTTTTATTTGGTTCAAACTAATGTACACAAACTGAAACTGTGGCTCACCTTTAAGGTTAATCAATCTCTTCTTCGGAACATCTTAGGTTGGCATGTATCTTCTAAATATTTCATCAATTGTCTAAGTTTAATTAACATTTTCTGTGGCTTCAGGCTGAATGTGCAGATGGTCGGTTAGCCGTAATGATCAATTTGGTAATCCAATCTCTGCAGGCTGCAGGCCTCGCATACTTCGATCACCTGAACACATCCACAAGACCACAGGCTGGATGTGCAAACGATCAGTTAGCCGTGATGGTTGAGTTGGTAATCCAATCTCTGCTGGCTGCAGGCCTCGCATACTTGGTTATCGATCACCTGAACACATCCACAAGACCACAGGCTGGATGTGCAGACGGTCAGTTAGCCGTGATGGTTGAGTTGGTAATCCAATCTCTGCTGGCTGCAGGCCTCGCATACTTGGTTATCGATCACCTGAAGCCATAAGATTAGAGACCAACTGGATGGATGCTTATGTAAATTCTCCTATCTCTTGATTTATAAGGTGAATCATATTTGGTCAGATTTTCGCTTTAGTAGTCAAATCTATTAAAATTTCTTGATTATTTTTTATGTGTTCTTGGAATTAAATTCTTTTAGTTCAGTTACATTAAGCCTTGGAGCAAAACATTATGCAAAAATAGGATTTGTTTCCATCAGTAATGGTTGCTTGGCGTTTTTAAATAAGTAGTCTACATGGATATCCTCTTGCAGTGATGAGGTACGGTTAGGTTTAGTTTGGGATGCTGATGTTCATTAAGCTACAATGCTATTTGTGCAAGGCAAGCTCAATATCTTTTTAGGTATAGTGTAACACATGCTTAAACATATGTTATCATGGTATTATAGTTTCCCGTTGCAACGTACGGGCATTTATCTAGTAGAAAAAAGAGCGGTGCAAACTACTATAGGTTACGACAAATTGACTAGGAGTTACTAGTCCTTTCGGTTGAGAAGGTCGCGAGACAGTCTTGCACGGCAGATTTTCCCTCGCGGTTTCACACTTCCGACCTAACCTTCAAATTTAGGCAGCCCTTGTAGTTCAAGCAAAATTAGGCCTGTTAGTGCCGTTTTCAACAAGAAATTTCAGACGGTTTTGTTTCCGTTGGTTAACAAAGAACGTGTTTGGGAAGGTTTCTCTAGGTGACTTCTCTAGAGGAGCTGAAGCCGTTTTGAAGCTACTACACTCAGTGATTCTTTTTAGAAAGGTTCTGGCTCCGATATTTTTTTATTCAAAATGGCTCCTTCGCTGAAACGTTTGGTAAATCTCCTTTCAAAGAGCCAGAGTCAAAACCGAAAAGAAGCCCTGCCAGGCCCAAAATCAAATAGTTTTGGACTTAGGAGAACTTTTGGTGTAGCGGGCGGCCGGAACTGGGATCATAGACGCGGTGGAGCTTTGTGTAGCATGGGCCTTGCAAGGTTGGTGGAATCGGTAGAGTTTAATAATCACTGGTTGCCCTTCTACTGCATTGGATCTTATGTATAACGAAATCAACAAAACGGATCTACCCAGATCAGTTCCCTTTCGGTATATACTGAATGATCCAAGCTTCCAAAATCCGAACTATTGCCTCGTCCGAATAACCTAACTAACTAATCTAAACAAAAAACTATAATATAATAACTATAATAACCTAACTAGTGTGAACAAGTGTACTTATGCTTCTAATCTAACTAACTGTCGGTGCTAGTTTTAGTGGGTACTAACACCGACTAGTGATTTTGTGTTTTGCGGTTGAGGCTCCGGATGGTGTGCAAGGGGGAACACAGGGTTATACTGGTTTAGGCCAACCGGGCCCTACGTCCAGTGGAGAGGAGAGTCGTGTTGCCTTACACCGGGGTGCTTGTAGTAGGGGGTTACAAGCTTAGTCGAGAGAGGGAGGGGCTCCCAAATCTCTTGTGAGTATGAGTGTTCGTGTGTGTTCTTGAGTATTGTAGATTGTATTGAATGAGAGTTATGGTTGTGAGTGAATGAAAACGTGCCTGTGATCGGCCTCTGCCCTCCCTTTTATAGTTACAAGGGAGAAGCTAGAGTTGCATGTGTTGCCCTGTGGTTACAGTGCTCGGCATGGTGGAGTCGGTGGTGACTAGTGGCTATCGTCAGCCACGCCTTCGTCTTGGCGCCTCGGCGGCATGGCATTAGTCATTCGGCTGATCCACCACTATTCCATTGGTGAGTTCCAAGGTATCTCATAGTGCTGGACATTGTTTGCTGCGTGGCACTACGTCATGCCGTCGCGTCCGACCCTGCACAGTGCAACGAGTAGATAATGTTGACCTTTGAGTATGAGCTTCCGAAGCTCGGGACACCTTGGTGCCGTCGGGGGCTTGATGGGACAGAGCGGGGGGAGCGTCCTCCTTCGGGCGCTTCTTTTTCCTTGTGAGGTACATTCCAGAGGATAGGCGAGACTGGTCGTAAGGCTTGCCCATTCCCCCGGGTTGGCTGGGCGACTGTTGTTCCCCATTCTCTTGTGTTATACGTGTGACCGGGGCATGGCAGTCGTCGCCGTGGTTGGCGAATCTCCTCGTCAGCCCGGGGAGCCGTACGGTTGACTGTCCCTGTTGCGGCATGGGAGGAGGAGGACTGTCAGATCGTCCGCCAGAGGAGGTGGGGCAGTTGGTATGGCGAACGTGCGCGTTCGGGGCGCTGTTGTGTCAAGGGGCCCTCCCGATGGGACCATGCCTGTAAAGTGGTCAGAGAGGTCCCTTGTGGTTCAAGATTGCTCCGCTGACGTCAATCGTACATTGGATGCTTTTGAGAGATTGCGCCCGAGGGTGCCGCTTTCCCGAGCTCTCTCGGGGAGGCTTGGGCGAATCGGAGAATCGGCGTCCGAGGGTGCCGCTTTCCCGAGCTCCCTCAGGGAGGCTCGGGCGAATCGGAGAATTGGTGCCCGAGGGTGCCGCTTTCCCGAGAGTAGGCTGGTGTTGATGCAGCGTCGTCATGGGCCTCCGTAGGTGCGTCCTTCGTGGGCTTCCGCTGGCTTTACCTGGACCGGGCCGTGTTAGGAACGTGTGTTTTTCATCGAAGTTGGGTACCCCATACTTTGGTACCCTTCAGTAGCCCCCGAGCCTGTGGTGGAGTGAAGGCACACCTCCACAGGTTCACTGCTGTGGCTTCCTGTCGAGGAGATAAAGTATAAGTTGTTTTTTCCGGCGGGTGCGCGCGAGCGCACCCGCCGGATGTAGCCCCCGAGGCTTTGGAGGGGTGTTATATCCCTCCAAAGGCTTAAAATCGTGACTACTAGTCCTCGGGTGTTTTTTATTTATTTTAGGGGAGTTGTTCCCTTGGAAGCGGAGCCCCCGAGCCTCCCATCGTGTAAGGGAGGTCGTTTGGTGGTCTTTCCAAGGTGCAGGGTAAGTTCCCGAGCCTCCGTTCTCGTATCGGAGATCGATCGGGTTCTTTCCTGTCTTTTTAATTCGACATTCACGCTCTTTTTTTAGGAAGAGGAAGGTTTGGTCCGGCTCTACTTTCCCGTTGGGGCACGAGTCAGGCATTTTCGGTGAGCTACAAACCAGTTGGTCCAAGTGGAGGTCCGTGCCCCGTTCGTTGGGGGTCGGCTAGTGGCCTGAGCACACTCCAAATGTTTCCCGAGGGTCAATTAGTGGATGTCGGGTCCCTTCGATGGGTCCCGAGGGCCTGATGCCTCCCACGGAGGGATTCCACGTAATCGACTCACTACTGGGATTTGGACACAGCACGGGATGTCCCTTGTGACGCTCGGGCGTCGGGATACTGGCCGTTTTCGTGACCCATCCGCTAGCTGTCCCTAACTCGGTTACCCTGGGGTGACTGTTCGAGCCAGTGTGGGCCAGTCTTCGATCCCCGTGGGAACGTAACGAGCGTCCTGAGCCCGAGGTTCATTCGTTGAGAAGGAGAATGTATCGGCGGGATCGAGGCGGGCGGGCGTAATGATTCGGCTCACCTTTTGAGGCGCGCAGCCTGACGGACGCGACGATTCGGGGCAGTCGAGGCGGTTGCGTGCGCGAGACTGGCGCAACGCTGGGATCGTGGCGGGCCCCGCGTAGTTAATGCGGCGGATTCCCCGCATCTCCCACGATCCGTCGCCTAGGGTATATAAGAAAAATTCGTGATTTTTTTCTTTCTACCCTAGCCATTCGCTCGTGCAGCCGTTCGCCTTCTTGCTTTCGCCGTCCACCCTTTCGCCTTCGTTGCTCGCTCGAGTGAGAAGCGCCGCCGCGGCCGACATCGTTGCCTTCTCACAGCTTTTCTTCTCTAGTTCGCCATGGCCTCCTCCCCTGTTCACACCGATGCTGCCGCCGCCGCCGCCGGTATTCTTAGGCTGGAGCCGTGGCCGCGCTGCACCGTCGCGGAGGAGGATCTGGAGCGGCTCGTGGAGCTAGGGCTCCTGCGTCCCCGCACCGACGCGGAGCGTCCGGAGTGGGTCGTGCGGTCGAGCAACCACGACGAGCCGAAACCCGACGAGGGGTACGCGGTGAGCTTCATCGCTTACCACGAGCGCGGGCTCGGGTCGCCGCCGAGCTGCTTCTTCCGGGCGCTACTCTTCAACAATGGGCTGGAGCTCCACAATCTCACCCCCAACTCCATCACGCAGGCGTCGATTTACGCCGCCCTGTGCGAGGGTTACCTCGGGGTATCCCCTGCACTGGAACCTATGGCGCCGTATCTCCCGCGTCGACTGGTACACCAAGGCGGCCGGTTCGAAGAAGCCGCGGGAGATCCCGCGCACGGGGGTTGTGGTTTCGTGATCCGCTCCGGCGAGTATATCCCCTGTAAGGCCCCCTCCTCCAACAAGGGCTAGCACCACGGCTGGTTCTATCTCCGTAACGACGGGGACGCCTTCCCCAAGTACACAGGAAGGGCGTTCATCACTCCCCTCCCTCAGTGGGATTGGGGGTGCCCGGCTAAGGAGGCCAAGCACCTTGATGCCTACTTCAGCGTGCTCCAGACGCTGCGCGACCGGGGCCTCACGGGAGCCGCCTTGGCGGCGCAGTTCCATGCGCGGACGGTGTTGCCGCTGATGGACCGTAGGCTGCCGCTGAACCAGATGCTCATCGGGATGTCGCGGGAGGGCACGGCGATGTTGCCCCAGGACATCGGCCAACAAGAGATCATGCGACGTGTTAAGTACATGGTGGGCGGTTACCATTCCAGGGACGAGCTGAACTGGATACCCATGCGCCCCCGCACGGGCTTCATCGCACTGGTGAGCGTCATCCGCTCTGTCGAGTTTACGGTTCCTCCGTCTTTTTCCTGATTTCTTTCTTCGCTCATCGCAGGGTCTTTCAAGGACCGGGAAACCTTCCCTTCCGCCTGTCCCGAAGGACAAGGTTCAGCGAACCCAAAACCGCCTTCGAGACGAGGCGGCGAAGGCGGAGAAGGACCGGAAGACTACGCTGAAGCAGAAGAGAGCTCGGAAGACGGAGGAAACCTCCCAGCGCCGTCGTCGCCGTAAGGAGGCAGGGGAGCTGGAGGAGGACACCCTCTCTGACGAGGATGATGAGGAGGATGAAGAAGAGGAAGACTTTTATGATTTCACGGTGTTGGACCGGCCCTTCGTGGGCACAAAGCCGGCGGTGGACGCCGACGAGCCTGGGAAGGCTCCAATGTCGGTGTCCGCCGGCGGAAGTGCCGGGGCTCGTGACCCGAGCCCCCAGGCAAAACTGCTGGAGTCCGCGTCTGAAGGCACGGTCTCTGGCAGCGTGATTGTTGGAGCCAAGGCTCCGCCTTCAAGCGGCCGCGAGGGCTCGCTGGAAAGGCCGGGAACGGGCCCGGACCCGGAGCCCGAGCCAAGCCTGGCTGCTGCCGGTGGGACCGGGGGGTTCCAGTTTCCGCGCACCCTCCCCCCGACGCGTCATTGATCGGCATGATGGCCGAAGGCGGGGGGAGCGGTGAGCGGACGCCGTCGAAGCCGGAGCCGACCGGCGCCAAGACGCCGGAACTTGAGCTGGGGTCCTCCCAGACTCAAGCTTCCTCCCCGAGGGGCCTCGGCGTCGAGGCGACCCCTGGCGCCCAGGCAGGGCCCCCGCCTCAGGGCGGGGCTGGCCCGGACGCTGAGGTGGCACCCACTCCTCCGCCGCCGGCGCAGCCCGCGCCGTCCGTCGTCTCGCCGAGCATGGGGGCGGCGAAGAAGAGGAGGGTGGTTCCGAAGACAAGGTAGGTGTCTTTACCAATTAGTTCCTTCACCAGAGATCTTGTCCTGGCGTTACCGACGTTCCTTTCTTCCTTCCCTGCTTCAGGAAGCGCTCGGGGTCGGACCTTAAGGTGTCGCACCTGAAGGTCCTGAAGGTGCTAGGTCAGGACACGGCCGGGGGGAGCGCTCGATCGAGGGCCGAGGAAATCCGTCCCCCCCGTGGGTTCGGTCGTGGCGTCCGAGGTTCCTCTTTCGGGAGGGGTCGTTTCGGCCGCGGCCGACGTCGTCGTGCCCGTTGCTGACGTGGAGGCAGCGCCAGCGCGGACTCCCGAGGCCTCGGTCGTCAGTTCTGGAGGTGCCTCGGGAGCGTCAGCTGATGCCGTCCCCACGGAGCCTGCCGCCGTGGGTTCGACGGTTGTGGATGTCGACGCAGGAGCTCCTTCCTCTCGTGAGGAAGGTCCCTGGGCGTTGGCATTGAGGTAGCCGTGGCCTCGGGAGTTGACCGCCTCCCGGATCGAGTAGGCGGACCGAGCTGATCCTCAAGCGCCGCCCGTCTTCTCGCTCCGGGACGACCTCGAGGCTCCCAAATGGGACGCCGTTCAAGAGCTCGGGTTCAGCTCGGCGGCGGGTCTCCGCGCGATCGCCGACCTCCTCGAGACGGAGCTCCCGGCCTAGCTTCAGGTGAGCCTCTGTGTTTCATGACTTTATCTGTGTATGAGCATCGTTTTTACCGTCTCCGCTCCTCTCTCCTTTTCAGGACCTCATGCATACCTCCCGGGACAAGTCCCGCTTCCTCCGCGGCGGACTCGGGCTCTGGAAGCAGCTTGACCTTAAGGGGAAAGCCCTTGCCCGTGCCCAGAGCGAGCTCGCTGCCGTGACTCCAAGCTCGCCGAAGTAGGTGTTGACAACACTATCTTGAAGGGGGAGGTCACAGAGGCGAAGGGCCGAGCCGCTACCTCGGCGACATAGGTGCAGGAGCTGGAGGGTGCCCTGGCCGAGACGACGAGGGAGCGCGATGCCGCCCGACAGCTTGCCACCAAGAAGACTTCTGCCGCTGAGGCCTTGGCTCTCGACCTGAGTGAAACTCAGGCGGCATTGCGTCTGGCGGTTGGTGCGGCGGACTTGGCCCGGGAGGAGGCACAGAAGGCTCAGGAGGAGGCTGGCAGTACGTGCAGTGTCGTGCTTTTCGTTTTGTTCGTCTTGGTTGCTTGATGCGTCTTTGTTCACCTCCATGTTTCGCTCCTGCAGTTCTGCAGGCGGCTTATGACGGCGAGGCGGCCGATCACCTGGAGCTGCAGAAGGCAGCGCGCGTGCTGTGTGTATCTATCGACACCGGTGGAAAACCCTCGGGGGTCTCGCTCCGGAGCCGACTGGAGGCACTTTACGGAAGCGTCGACGGTCGGGTCAAGGAGGCCCTACTGACGGGTGTCCAGAAGACACTGGCAGTCGTAAAGTCCCACTATGGGAACTTTAACATTGGCCCTGTCAGCGAAGACTTCCTTGAGGCCGACGATGCCGAGCTCCTGGCGCTGGAGGACTCGATGAAGGAGCCCGGAGAAGCGCTGGCGGGCCTCTTCGAAGCCGAAGTCGAACTCCCTCCACTGGACCTGCCATGAAGAACAGCCGGGTCGTAGTGCCCTTGTAAAAAATAGCTTTTCGTGAGCGGTTGGAAGGAAACAAACATGTGGCCCTTCGTGGCCGTAATATTTATGTAAATATTTGCTGCATGTTTGTTTTCAATTTGTTTCATGCTTTTTCTTTAGACGTTTTTTCTTGCCGATCCTGTGCCCGGGCCATCGAGCCTCGGGGGACTTTTTTCAGGTGTCGTAGCTTTTGCGGCGTAGACGCAGCCGATGTCCTAGGAGCTTTGCAGAAAGAATCTTTCGAAAAAAGACTTAGTTGTTTCTTTCCGAGCGCGGATCCTATAAGTTTTCTTCGAGTGCGAGTTAGCCTTTGAACGCGGAGTGGCGAGGGGAGATGCTGTAGCCTAGGGGCGTAAGCGGTCTCCTCGACTCGGCCGGCTCTGTCCTCTGGGGCTTCTCTTACTCTTCCGAGTCTTATAAGTTCACGCTTGGTTTTTGGAGGGAAGCATGTTTTAGGGAGAAACGATTTCAACGGGTTTTGAAATTTTTGCGTTTTCAAAATCGTTGAGGCTCGGTAGAGTCCGGGGGTTCCCCCCGTTCAAGCCCCCGAGGGAGGGTCGGCCTTTCCGTAGGTTAGACCGAGCCTTTCTTTTTAATGCGCAGTGAAATGAAATGTCATTTCACTTCCGTGTGTAGGCTCGGATCGAAAATCTAAAAATCAGGTAAAAAGAGTAGAAGTCGGGTCTTTTTATTAATTTCAAGATTTTATAAATTGTACGATGCTCGGAATCTTAAGGATAGAAGCGACATAGCTGTTCGATGTTCCAAGCGTTGCTGTAGACCTCGCCCTTCTCGTTCGCGAGTTTGTACGTGCCGGGGCGTAGCACCTCGGCGATGATGAATGGCCCTTCCCACGGTGGTGTGAGCTTGTGGCGCCCCTTGTTGTCCTGCCTGAGCCGCAGCACCAAGTCGCCTACGCTAAAGGCTCGGCCCCGGACGCGCCGAGCATGGTACTTGCGTAGTGACTAGTGGTACTTGGCCGAGTGCAACAGGGCCATGTCCCGAGCTTCGTCGACTTGGTCCAACGCGTCTTCGCGGGAAGTCTGATTGCCCTGTTCGTCATAGGCTTGGACCCTCGGGGCGCCGTACTCCAAATCCATGGGGAGGACGGCCTTGGCGCCGTACACCAGGAAGAAGGGCGTGAAGCCCATGGCTCGGCTTGGCGTAGTCCTTAGACTCCATATCACTGCCGGGAGCTCCGTCAGCCACCTCTTGCCGAACTTATTTAAACTGTTGAAGATTCTCGGCTTAAAGCCTTGGAGAATCATGCCGTTGGCACGTTCTACTTGGCCATTCGTTCTTGGGTGGGCTACAGCCGCCCAGTCCACTCGTATGTGGTACTCATCGCAGAAGGCTAGAAATTTCTTTCCGGTGAACTGTGTGCCGCTGTCAGTGATGATGGAGTTCGGGACATCAAACCGATAGACAATGTCAGTGAAGAATAACACCGCTTGTGCCGAGCTGATTTGGGCGATCGGCCGAGCCTCGATCCACTTTGAGAACTTGTCGATGGCGACAAGCAAGTAGGTGAAGCCCCCGGGCGCCTTTTGGAGGGGCCCGACAAGGTTCAGTCCCCATACGGCGAATGGCCAAGTGAGAGGAATCGTCTGGAGAGCTTGGGCCGGGTGGTGGGTTTGCCGAGCGTAGTACTGGCATCCCTCGCAGGAGCGTACCACCTCGCTGGCATCGGCCACGGTGGTTGGCCAGTAGAAGCCCTGTCGAAAGGCGTTACCGACAAGAGTTCTTGGTGCGGCGTGGTGACCGCAGCCTCCGGCGTGTATCTCATCGAGTAGGCGTTTGCCTTGACTGAAGGGAATGCAGCGCTGGAGGACGCCCTAGGGACTCCGTCGATAGACGTTACCGTCGATCATCGTGAAAGACCTAGCTTTACGTGCCAACCGTCGTGCTCTGGTTTTGTCCGAGGGTAAGATTCCTCGGACAAGCCAGCTGACCAGCGGCTCGTGCCAGTCCAGCTCATCGTCGTCCATCTGGACTTCAATCTCCATCGCCTCGGCTTCGTCGCCATCTTCAGCCAGGGTCTCGGGTGGCTCCCCTTTGTCAGAGGGGTCGGCAGCACCCGAGGGACCTGCGTGGTTTGAAGACGATCCAAGTTCTCCCGGGGGCTCGGGGGTCTTCTTCCCCTTGGCTCCCGAGGGATCAACACTGACCGAGAGCTTGTGGAGGTCGTTGGCAAATACGCCCGTCGGGACCGTAGCCCTTTCGGATGCGAAATTTCGCCAACTCGTCGGCCTCCTCGTTGTACCTGCGCGCGATGTGGTTGAGCTCGAGGCCATTGAATTTCTCCTCGAGCAACCGCACCAGCTTGCAGTAGGCGGCCATCTTGGGGTTCTGGCACATCGACTCCTTCATGACCAGGTCCACGACGAGCTGGGAGTCCCCCCGAACCTCGAGGCGCCGGATCCCGAGCTCGATGACGATGTGGAGACCGTTGACCAGAGCCTCGTATTCGGCCACGTTGTTGGAAGCCGTGAAGTGCAGCCACAGTAAGTACTTGAGCCAGACCCCGAGGGGCGAAACGAAGACGATGCCTACGCCAGCACCGGTCTTCATCATCGATCCGTCGAAGTACATGACCCAATACTCTTCTTGGGTTGGGAGTGGCGGTAGCTGCGTCTCGGTCCACTCTGCCACAAAATCTGCTAGCACCTAGGACTTAATGGCTTTGTGTGGTGCGTAGGTGATGCCGTCACCCATGAGCTCGATAGCCCATTTAGCGATCCTCCCAGTCGTCTCCCGATTCTGGATCACCTCCCCGAGGGGGAAGGATGATACCACGGTCACGGGATGGGATTCGAAGTAGTGCCACAACTTACGACGGGCAAGAATGATTGTGTACACTAGTTTCTGGATCTGAGGGTAGCGTGTCTTGGTCTCGGACAAGACTTCACTGATGAAGAAGACCGGCCGCTGTATCGGTAATGCGTGCCCTTCTTCTTGCCGTTCCACGACGATCGCTGCGCTCACAACTTGGTTAGTAGCAGCAACAGCAAGAGATTTTCCTCTTTTATAGGAGGCACGAGAACGGGTGCTTTCGAAAGCAGAGCCTTAAGCCTTTCGAGGGCTTCCTGGACCTCGGTGGTCCAGGTAAAGTGCTCATTTTTCTTTAGCAACCGATATAGGGGAAGTCCCCTCTCGCCGATCCTTGAGATGAATCGACTCAAGGCCGCGAGACATCCCAAAAGGTTTTGCACACCCTTGACGTTCCGAATCGGACCTATCTGTGTGATGGCCGATATCTTTTCCGGGTTGGCTTCGATGCCACGCTCGGAAACGATGAACCCGAGGACCATGCCCCGAGGGACCCCGGAAACGCACTTCTCGGGGTTTAGCTTTATGTTTCGCTTCTTGAGGCACTCGAATGCCTCTTCTAGGTCGGCTACTAAGTCGCTGGCCTTCCTAGATTTTATCACTATATTGTCTACATAAGCCTCAACGGTCCGCCCAATGAGGTCCCCAAAAACTTTGAGCATGCAACGCTGATAAGTCGCACCCGCGTTTTTGAGGCCAAATGGCATGATTACGTAACAATACGTGCCGAAGGGGGTAATGAAAGAAGTCGTTAGCTCGTCGGACTCTTTTATATGAATTTGATGGTAGCCGGAATATGCATCAAGGAAACTAAGTCGTTCACAGCCAGCAGTGGAATCAACTATTTGATCAATGCGAGGTAATGGAAATGGATACTTAGGACAAGCTTTACTTAAACTAGTGTAATCGACACACATTCTCCATTTTCTATTTTTCTTTTTAACCAAAATAGGATTAGCTAACCACTCTGGATGAAAGACCTCCTTGATGAATCCGGCCGTCAAAAGCTTCTGCGCCTCCTCCCCGATGGCCCGGCGCTTCTCCTCGTCGAATCGGCGCAGGCGCTGTTTCACCGGCTTGGACCCAGCCTGGATGTCCAAGGAGTGCTCGGCGACCTCCCTCGGGATGCCTGGCATATCCGAGGGACTCCATGCAAACACGTCGGCATGCTTGCGGAGGAAGTCGACGAGCACGGTCTCCTATTTCGGGTCGAGGGTGGTGCTGATCTTCAGCACCTTGCCGTCGGGGGAGCTCGGGTTGAGGGGCACCTCCTTCACCCCCTCAGCGGACTCAAAAATGCCTGATGCCTCCATCCATGAGGACTTTGGAGAGCCTCGTGTTGCCGATGACGGGGTCGACAACGAGTGGGTAACGCTCCGGTGAAGGGACGTAGTCCGGGTGATCGTCCCGGCTGAAGGTGATGGTGTCGTGGGACCAGTCGAGGAAGCGCAGTGTCGCTGGTCCGACGGAGTAAACCTCCCTGCGCTCGCGCTTTCGTTGTCGTGGCGTAGGAGCGGTCTCGGGCCCGTCGAAGATCATGAGGCACTTGTCGATGGGCGGGAACTCATCGTCCTTCCCGTCCTTGTCCTCCTGATCCCTGGCGGGCTTCATGCCGGCGTCGTCCTTGAACGCCTGCCGGCCGTAGTGTTTTTTGAGCATCACACACTGCCCAAGCGTGTGATGCACTGGACCCTGATGGTAAGGGCACGGCTTGTTGAGCATCTCGTCAAAGCGGCCCCGGTGGGGTCGTTCCCTTTGGGCTCGGTGGCTGCCACGAGCGAGTCACTGCGGAGGGGGGCCTTTCCCTTCCCTTTCTTTTTCTTGTTGTTTGGGCCTCGGGAAGAGGTGCCCTCGGGGGCCTCCTCCTTCCATTTGCCCTTTGGGTCGGAGAAGAGGGCTCCCACCACCTCGTCTCCCGAGGCGAAGCTGGTTGCTATCTTCATGAGCTCGGAAACGCTGATGGGGGTTGTTGGCGTTTCTTAGCGTCATTACTAAAGATAGACTAAAAGCCCATCCCTAGCAACGATACTAGAAACGTGTGTTGACATCCCTAACCACCATTACTTCAGAAAGGTAACTCTCAGCCCTTAACGGCGCCGGCCAAGATAATGCAGTCTGGTAATAACAGTTAGAAGTGCCTGATTGGCCTTCCCAACCATCATTACTTATGATATGCAAAACTGAAGCACGACGCCTTAGGGGTGCAACAAGAATTACAGTCCTTAGGTAATGGTACCTAGGTATGCCAATCATGATAGCTCAGTATAGATAAATCCGCAAGCGCACGGAACTATCATTGTAGCATTTCAACCCGTGAGTATTCAGGAGTGTCGTATTTATAATTTCCCGTAGGAGGGCAGGACGAATGCATCTAGCTTTGGCATAAACATGATCACTTATTGAATGCATAGGTAGACATAGCATAGGTAGGGGTAAATCATAGTTCAAAGATAGTGGACACACATCTGAGCCGACCTCAAGGATAAAAGAGAAATAAAGAATAAAAGAATATATCTAATTGAGCAGGCATTGGTCATATATAACTATGCAAAGAACTGTTAGTAAACATCTAACTAGCATGTCTAGTATCAGGACTAGGTTTGGGATGACAGGGAGATCCCCACAGCTGGTCTGTCAGCCGATAGAGACTTTACGAACTCCTACCCAATATACGAACGTGGGGAGTGCTAGGGATGGACAGGGCTATCACCACCTGCCCACCTACCCCTCTGCCCGTGGGATACCGACATATTCGCCGATCTCCGCATACCCGAGCACCATGCTCGCGTACTTGTAAACAACTCCTAACCCCCTAGGACCCCACCCCTTCGGAGTGACAGGCTAGGCTAAGAGCAACCAAGAAGGCACGACGAACCATCACCTCATCCCTAGTTCTTCCTCTATTCATACTAAGTCGATGAACGATGAAGAACAACGATGAACATATCAAGAACATAACACATAAACTATATGTTAGTTCATATATTATGATCATAACATGACCAAGACTATACTCTAGTTCATATGCATTGCTATATAAATAAGATAAGAACTGGAACTTGGAAGAAAACTGCATTGTATTCATACCAAGGTGTTCCTTCTTCTCCCAAGGATACAAGCTCTTCTCGCTAGCTCTTGCCTTGCTCTAATACTAAAACTAATCTAAATAATACAAGTGAGAGGTGAGGTAAATGGCTCCAAATAATGGTGTGTGTTGGAGGGGAGCTCTCCCTCTCTTTTATAGTCTAACAAGGACGGTTCGGGCACCAACAAATATGGAAGCAAGTGGAACCGCCTTGAAGGAACCGTCCTACGCACCGCCTGAGAAGACTGGGCCCAAGAGGCCCCACTAGGGGACCGGCCGCCCCTGGGACCGGCTGCCCCCCTGGTGGGTCCGTTTGGCCACCGCCTTCACGTGGTCGGTTTGTCTCTGGGCCTGGACTTCTCCTGTGGTTACGAATGGGCCCAGAATGCTAATGAAGGTGGGCTTCTCTTCTTCTTTGCGCCTTTTCTGAATACGAATTCAGGAATACGCTTTCTTTATGGTTTTTGTGCATTTCCACATGTCATACCTGCAAGTCAAGTACACACCAAAACTTGTGGAAATGTTAGTTTAAAGCCCTACCTACTATTTATTTTAGTAACATATTGGCGGTAAGAAATGGGCTCTAAGGACCGCCAACAGGGGTCTGGCGTCCAAGCTCATGAACGAGCTCTTTGCAGGAAGTTCCTGCAGCAAATGCTCCGACGACGTCGGAGTCGGCAACTTGGGGTACCTCATTATACTGCTTAGAGAATCACCGGATGTAGTCCCTGAGGGACTCGCCCGGCTTCTGTTTACAGCTTCTGAGGTCCCAGGAATTGCCAGGGTGCACGTACGTGCCCTGGAAGTTCCCTACGAAGATCTTGACCAGATCGCTCCAGTCAAAGATCAACCGCGGGGGGAGATGTTCCAGCCAAGCTCTTGCAGAGTCTGTGAGGAACAAGGGGAGGTTGCGGATGATGATGAGATCATCCTGCGCACCGCCAAGCTGGCACGCAAGATGATAATTCGGTAGCCACAGTTCGGGGTTGGTTTCCCCCGAATACTTAGCTATGTTGGCTGGCTGTTGGAACCGGGGCGGGAATCTAGCCCTTCGGATGGCCTCGCTGAAGACGTGAGGACCTGAGGGCTCGGGTGAGGGCTCGCGGTCCTCTTCCGAGTCATAGCGCCCGCCCCGATGGACATGGTAGCATCGTGCGGCTCCATCGGTCTTTCGTTGACCGCAGGCTTGAAGGATAGCTCGGACGTCGATGTCCTTGCCAAGCCGTTGGTGAACCGACAGGGCCCTCGGGACCTCGGGATGCACCGAGGCCTCGCGCTCGTGGCGTGCCGCGCCACCACGTTGGTGGCTTTCAGCACCACGATGGCGTGACGCTGAACTTTCTGCCTGGACGACGGCTGCATCCTCCAGGAGGTCCTTGAGCTGGTTCCGGAGCTGCCGTGCCTCCTCGGTGGAGGGCTCAGGGAGGCTCCGGAGTAGCAGTGCCGCCTCCGTGAGCTTACGGCTTTCTCTAGGCAGGGATCCTGGTGTTCCGGCTCCATCGTTGACGATGATACGAGCCTGAACATCCCGGGCCCGGCGACGAGCTGCTCCGCCGGTGCCCTGCTGCTCCTCGCGCTCGAGTGCGGCTCGCAGCTGAGTGAGGCGTAGGCGGTCCTCGTCCATCCGTGCCTCGAGTTCCCGGAGCTGCTCTAGCTCCGGAGACTGGTGCGCGGGCGAGATGTCCCAACCCCCGGGTCCTGTGGCGGGGCTGATCGTGTAGGCCGCCGAGTCGCCGGAGGCGGGGTGTGTTGCAGCTGGAGCGGGGAAGGTACGTCGTTGTCGTCCCCCGAATGGACGTCCTCCACCCGTCCGTCTTCGGGGTGCATCAAGTGGTAGCATTCCCGAGCGGGGTCGATGTAGGACTGGTCGGAGTCGGTGATGACGCTCGGGGCGTCCTCCCACGAATCGTCAGGGTGGACGGTGAAGTCCACGTCCGCCTAGAACTCATCGTCGGCGTCGCTGGGGCCCCGTTGTGACGGCGAGGTCCAACCGCGACGATCCCACTCCTCCGAGTATTCTCGGGGGGTGAGACTGTCAGTGGAATCTGTCTCATCCCCGCCATACGCCCTGGGTTTGCTCCCGGGAGAGGACGGTGGGGAGGCCACGTGGTCGCCCACGAGGTCATCTAGACGCTTGAGGCGGTGGACAGGTGTCTCCACCAAATCGTGCAACAGAGCACGGACTGCGCGGACGTGGGCGTCCACAGCGCTTTGGAGCCCGAAGAGAGATGACGGCGCCGTCCCCCTCCTGCCATGAGGGCGGAGAGAGAGGCCCGTTGATGCCACGATCCCGCCCCCACCCGTCCTTTGGGCGGTTGACGGGCGTGTGGCTGCCGGCGCCGGAGGTGTCGGGATGGCGGCCGGTGCCGGGTTGGCGTCCCCTGCTGGGGGCACCTGGGTGGCCGCGCCTTCCGCGACCAGGGGCAGGTTGGCGCGGTTGCGCCTCCTCCTCCTGGTCCGCCGGGAAACTGTTGGCGATCCTTAAGTCACATTTTATACCGCCAATAATAATATAAATCCATGGAACATCATAGAAAAACATTCTTTAATTAACAAGTTTCATGAGTTTTGGTGTTTTCCACTATGTTGCAGGAATATTCGAGTTTTCACAACATAAAAGTATCTCAAATAATAAAATAGACTACACCATTGCAGAGAGCTCATCGCGCTGATCAAAATGCATATATTATTTGCATTATTTGGAGTTCCCAATAAAAAGATATATAAGTTCGAATCCAATTTCGAACTCTATGAGTAGACCTGAGGATTTTGGCCATAACTCACTCATCCGAACTAAGATTGGGCTGAATCACTAGTCAAAATGAAGCTATCGACGAGGCCCACATGCTCCCAAAAGGCGGTGGCCAGAAGGCCCAGCCAGGGGACCGGCCGCCCCCCTGGTAGGGCCTCTCGGGCCCAGTTTTCTTCTGACAGGTGTAGGGCGGTTTCCAAAGGATGGTCCCACCTACGATCAACACAGATGGCAAGTGGAAACCGCCCTTTGGACGTCGGTTTGGATCTTTCCATGTGAGGATGATCCTTTTGCATAGAACCCCCTCCTCTCAAGCTATAAAAGGAGGCCTCCTCTCTACACCTATTCATCAATTGATTCACCAACACAAGAGGTCACAATGTAGAGAGGAAGAGCAAGCTCCATTGCATTAGCTTACAGCTAATTTAGTATAGGGAGTGAGAGCGGGACAAGAGCTGGAGAAAGAGCGGAGTCGAAGCAGTTCTGCCTCCGGGTGGACGAAGTGCCGGGCTTGTCGGCTCTCGATCCAACTTGTACCTCTACGATCGTCTTGCTACTTGAAGTAAGAAGTTCGTATTCAACTTTGGTTTGATTCATTAAGCATGTTACTTCCATAAAGCTACTTGTTTGTGGGATCGTCGTTCGTCCTTTGGACGGATGCTCTAGTAAGAGTACTCCTGATAGAGACGGATGTTCCTGTACGCCGCTAGAGTAGTAGTCGCCTTCGTAGACGTGGTGTCTAGGTCGGAGTCTACCTTCGTATGTTGCGCGCGCCCACGGGCAGAGGGGTAGGGTGGCAGGTGGTGACAGCCCTATCCACTCGTACTAGCATCCCCCCACGTTCGGACGCGGAATAGCGCTGATACTGGTATCGCCTGGCAGACCAGGTGCGTCAGTAGGCCTGAAGTAAGCAAGTAGTGAGGAAGTTTCCATCGCTTATATGCGTTTGACCTTAGAAGAACCTCTCTACCCAAGCTATCCCTTCCGTCTCTTCTGAGTAAACTAGTTTAAGAGACTAAGTACAAAGACTGTTTCTCTGGAAAATTATGATACTCTGAATACTTCCGGGTGAAGGCTACAACGGTACTTTCGTGCGCTTGCGGACTTTTCTGCTGACGCTAAGAAGCGCCAACAGAAACATGGCGTGCAGCGTTCCCCTCGTCCTCTGGGACGGGAGGAAGCAGTCGCCGTTCTCCTTTCCCCGACCGCTTGATGGGCCGGAGTCAGGACGATGATGGTGCGGGGACTCAGTTGGGCGCAGGTTCATCTCGAGCCCCTGGCCGGTGGCCACGAACTCAAGACTCCCGAACCGGAGCACCGCACCAGTAGGAAGCGTCATGGAGATTCGGCCATCCGTAACCTGAGTCAACACACAAAATGCCCCTACCTGGCGCGCCAACTGTTGGTGCTAGTTTTAACGGGTACTAACACCGGCTAGTGATTTTGTGTTTTGCGGTTGAGATTACGGGTGGTGTGTGAGAGCTTGAGAACTTTGAACCTGTCTAAGGCTGGCCTCTGCTCTCCCTTTTATAGTAACAAGGGAGAGGTAAGGGCAGCGCGTACATTGCCATGCATGTTACACTGGGGAGTTGTTGTCTCTGTGTGACTGTCGTTAGCTACGGTCTTGTCTCCGCGTCTCAGGGGTATGGCCGTAGTGGTTCGTACGATCTTGGTGAGTTCCAAGGCAGCAACAGTCGTCGAGATTACGGCATGGCGTGGTGTCACACCTGATGGCCGTCTACCTGCATGATGTGACGAGAGGGTGAGTCGCCTCGGGGCGTCGTCTCCTGAGGCTCGGGACTCCTAGAGGGGTGATGGAATGGAGTAGGGCGATATCTTCCCTCGGGCGCATTTCTAACTTTCGGACAGTGTTTCCCGAGGGTTAGGTGGGCCCGGATGGAAGGCGTGCTCGTCCTTTCGAGTGAATAGTGCAGTAGGTGCCCTTCCCGTTCTTGCGTAGCCCGTTTGTCAGGCGCTTGGACTGTCATAGTCGTAGTTGGTAGATCCCGGCGGAAAACGGGGCGGCGCACCGTAGACCATACTGTGGGGAAGATGGCCGTAGTGGGCCCGTCAAATCCGTCGCTAGGGATGTCCTGACAGGTGGTATGGCCGCCGTGCGCGTGCGAAGCACAGTCGCGTCGAGAATCTCGCCTGACAGGACAATGCTTGTAAAGTGGTCAGAGAGGTCTCTTGTGGTCCAAGATTGCTCCGCTGAGGTCAACTATGCATTAGATGCCTTTGAGGGATTGCGCTCGAGGGGGATGGGGAAGCTCGGACGAATCGGAGAATCGGCGCCCGAGGGTGCCGCTCTCCCAACCTCTCTTGGGGAGGTTCGGGCGAATCGGAGAATTGGCGCCCGAGGGTGCCGCTTTCCCGAGCTCTCCCGTGGAGGCTCAGGCGAATCGGAGAATTGGCGTCCCGAGGGTGCCGCTCTCTCGAGGGAAGGTTGGCGTTAATGCAGCATCGTCATGGGCCTCCGTTGTTGCGGCCTTCATGGGCTTTCACGGGCTTTGCTTGGGCCGGGCCGTGTTGGGAATAAGTGTTTTTCATCGAAATTGGGTACCACATAATTTGGTACCCGATAGCATCCAAACACCTCATAGCTAAACCTAACTAAAGTTTAGCTGGATGCTAAAATATACACAATCCAATTAGCTGTTTCAACCCAGCTAAAACCAGCTAAGAGGTGTAAATGACCAAACTATCCCCAATTAAAGTTTAGCTAGAGCATCCAAACACATCTAGTTAAAGTTTAGCTATCTAAACAATAGTATTAATAAGGGGTAGCATGGTTAAGATTTTGAATTAGCTAGAGCATCCAAACACCTCAGATAAATTGATCTTTAGCTAGTTAAATTTTACCTCTATCAATTAGGTAGCTAAATTTTAGTTGGCTGTTTCTAAACAGGCCCTAAGAAGGGAGAGAGGAAGACAAAGAAAGAGGGATATGGGGGGCGGAGGATGGAGCCGGAGGCGATGGGGAGCTGCACAGAGGCCGGATCTAGGCCGCACCTGCAGGGGCGACAAGAACGCTGGTTGGCACGGTAGGAGCGGGCCCCACGAGTAGTCAGTCACTTACTCACTGGGCTGACTTGCCACGTTGGTAGGCCTATCACGCCATCCCTCCTGGCGCGTTAGTGCGTTTTCACCGCGCGCTCACTTTAGGCACGATCAAAATGTTAGTTTTTTCAAGAAAAAACAACGGTGTTAGTAGAATTAAAAATAGTTTAAAAAGGGTTAAAGATAAAAAATTTTCTAGACCACACAAGTTAGCTAAAGTGGTCAACTAAAATTATAACATTTTAGTTTTTCTTACTTTAAAATATTTTCATTCTTCCAAATAAATTTATCACATGGAGTTCTTTATGTAAATTAAATTGTTGTATCACCATAAAATCTAATGGTGTAGGTTATTTCTTGGGACTAATATCATGAGTCCTGGTTGTATTCGAAATGGGCTCTTCCGTTCCAGAAAGGGTGTCATTATTGGCATGCGTGTTAGTAATTTGATGAGACTTGTAGAAAATATGTGTAATATTTATATTTTCAAATATCTTTTTTAAAAAATTAGATTCAAATATCTATCTAATGACATTAATTATGTATAATAAATTTTTAATATATTTTTATATAAATTTAGTCAAAAAAATTCTCGTAAAACGAGAATGACTTTTTTTTGAATGGAGGGAGCAAGTCATTACATCATCATAAATCAATTGGTGCATGTTCCTTTAAAATTTTTATTAATAATCTCAACATTGTATTAGATATATGGATTTGTTTTATTTCATCTATGCCATAAAATCATCATAAATCAAACTACGTAAGTTTTTTCCTTTCTTTTGGATAATGTCACAGGTTTTATTTAGATTCACTCATTTTGCAAAATAAGTTACTATAGTAATGTGCTAATTTTAACAATAAGTGTCCTAATCATACTCTAAATAGGTTTAAAACATTCATCTCATAATATTTTGCGAAGCTATCTTAGTTTCAGTTTTTATCAACATTTAATGCTCCATACATGTATCCAAAAATTAATGTGAAGGAATTTTTTTGTATTTTGTGGTATATCTAAAGAGGGCCATAGTTGGACTTGTACGAACTATTTCGTTTGATCTATGTTGTATTTTTATTTTATTTTTTTGATAAAAATCTCGTAATTCCAAGGCATCGTTGTGTACGAGGTCACAGGCAAACACTAATATAATTATTAATAATAATACCCCTAGATCCCCGGTAAGTAAACAGAGCAGTAGTCAATGCAAGTTGTTGGGCAGCTTGGGCTTTGCTTGTGTCACAATCCGCCCCAACTCATTTTCTCCTCAAAAAAATTGGAGGAGCCATCTCGTTTGTTGACTTGTTATACCATACCCACCCGCAGCAGTGTGGAGTCCCCACCGCCACTCAAGCTCGGGACGGCCTACTTCCACCAAAAAGTGAAGGGCGGCCCCAAAAGGCCAAACACAAAAACGAGAAAAGCTTCCACCTCCGGCAGCAGGTGGTGAGCTGCTGCTCCTCGCCCCAAGCTCTCCCTCTCCTCCCAGATCCCGCACACGCAGCGCCAGATCAGAGATCAGGCCGCGCCGGCCGTCTCGATTGCCCGCGGATCCTGCGATGCGATCTGGACCGAGAGGGAGGAGCGAGGGAGCGCGCGGGTAGAGAGGGCGGGGCGGGGAAGGAAGGAAGGAGCGCCGGCCGGCCGGCCGGAGCAGACGTCCGTCCCCCCCGGCGGGGCGGATGAGACCGACGATGAAGGCGCAGCACGGGAACGGGCGCGGGAGCAGGAGCCCCTTCCTGACGTCGTACGCGCTCACGCTCGCCTTCATCACCTTCGTCTCCGTGCTCTACTTCAAGGACTTCTCCTCCACGCTGCACCGCCCCTTCCTCCACCGCCCGCCGCCGCACCCGCACCGCCGCCCTCTCCTGCGCCCCCGCAGCCACGCCTCCGACTTAGCAAGCCAGGACCAGGAGGCCGGGCGCCGCGCGGCGGCAGAGCGGCTGCCGTTCGCGGTGGGCGCGGCGCCGGCGGGGTGCGACGTCGGGCAAGGGGAGTGGGTGTACGACGAGGCGGCGCGGCCGTGGTACCAGGAGGAGGAGTGCCCCTACATCCAGCCGCAGCTCACGTGCCAGGCCCACGGCCGACCCGACCGCGCGTACCAGCACTGGCGGTGGCAGCCGCGCGGGTGCTCGATGCCCAGGTACGCTTCCGGCTTTCCCCCTTTAGTCCCCCTCGCCGTGATTCAAGTGGTGGTAATTCTGAACCGCCGGACCGGTGCTGAATTAGCGTCAGGCTCCTGATCCAGACCGGATCGGGCTAGCGCGCTCGTTTCAATTTTCGTTTCCCTCTGATTGATGATGATGGTGATGCATTGATGCTAGCTCTTCCTCAAAAGCATCACCGTTATGCTTGTTCGAATTAATCTGAAAAAGAACGGAAAAAAGAGTCGGCCACGAACGACATGGGATCGGGACGCGTGCGAACGGCGAGGTCGAGGCTTGCTTGTCGTTGCACGCTTTCGTTTTTGGTCTTTGGACCATCCAAGCTCGCGCGGCCGGTAGCGAGCGCCGAGCGCGCGGTGCAGGCGCCAGGCGGCGGACGCGCGAGTGCCCGCGAGTGCCCGGGTTGGGCCTGGTGGCCCCGTCGGCGACTTGGGGTAGCCGAGCCGAGACCGAGACCGTAACCTCGCAGGTAGTCGTGTAGGAGTTGGTGAGCTGGTGGCCAGCCTTATTAACGCCTTGTATGGTGACATGGGCGGTGGGCGCGCGGCAGGACACGGGTCCATGCGGCGACGCGTGCGACTCGGCCTGCTGTGGACGGCAACGTCGGCGCGCAGGTGCCAGCTAGATGCATAGTACTCCTATTGAATTCTGATGTGGGCAGTTCGCTGGTTCGGGAGGTCGGAGGTGAGTAGGTGACCAGGCATGGGCCACGGCGCCACGCCGCGCCTTCAGGCCTCAGCTCAGGCGGTGCACCGCCAGCGCCACCATGGGAGGCGCCGCGCGAGATGTCTGCCTTGTGCCCTTGCCCGGTACGGTACGGGTTTCTTGGCTATTGATTGATGCCTACTGCGCCCTGCGTGGGCGAGCAAGGGTGCAGGCTGTCACGTGGGAGCACGAGGTTCGAGCAAGAAAGCCACGGATGGCGGCGCACTCATCGTCCTCTATTTTCGTTCTCTATGCATTCTAGTCATCAAGATTCTCTCCTCTATACTCGTTTCTTTCGTATCCATCATCCTCTATATCTCATAGTCTATACCAATTCATCAGTAGGTCTCACATATAATTTTATCTAAGGGGGTGTTTAGA
The DNA here is from genome assembly GCA_038502445.1 of Eremochloa ophiuroides. Lineage (NCBI taxonomy): Eukaryota > Viridiplantae > Streptophyta > Magnoliopsida > Poales > Poaceae > Eremochloa > Eremochloa ophiuroides. The sequence goes on along the minus strand of JAHLJS010000002.1, from coordinate 155,587 downwards.
TCTCCTCTAAAATCCCAATACTTCCGTCACATCAATTTTATGGCACATGCATGGAGTACTAAATGTAGACGAAATTTTTGTATGTTTACACAGTTTGCCTGTAAATCGCGTGACGAATCTTGAGTCTACTTGGGCCATGATTGGACATTTATTAGAAAAGATTCCTCACTGCTACAGTGTCAAAATCCCAAGGCTGTGTTCGGTGAAGCTGAAGTGCTGTAGATAAGCGCTGAAGTACTGTAGAAGTGCTGAAATCTTGTGAGAGAAAAATACTGCTGAAGTGCTGAAAAATAAGCGCTTATAAGCGCTTATACCCTCAACTGAACGCAGCCCAAAACTTTACACACCTAAACACCCCCTAAATATATCCATGTGAAAACTTATTTTGAAAAATTTATTGAAACAAATTTAATGGTGTACTCGAAATTTAATTTGGTTTTTTTAGCTTGTGAGATAAATCATTTTTTAGCCACTGCAAACAGTGGGCCCCGCTGCTGCACCCATCCCTGCACGCGCATGGTGCATGCTGCTGCTGCTGCATGGTGGGCCCGTGGCTTTAGCGTACAACCGGCAAACCACTAGAAATACCGGACGAGTGATGGTTCAGGAGCCAATACAGGACACCGCTGCAACCATTTTTTCCGCTACCTGCTCCTGGAGTAAGTTTTTTGCAGATGCACTGCGGATATAGCCGAACGGTGTGGTTCGTCTGGCGCGGTGGGGCCGTGCCCGTGCGTGCAGGCGGACAGCCGAGCCGAGACGTGGATGGACCGATGGAGACGGAGCCTCCAATTGTACGGGCTTGGTTTCACGCTCCTTTCACGTGGAAACATACGAATTGAGGTGCTCTGCTCCTCCAATCCTATGGGTTTAGGAAACATAGGAATTTGCTGAGAGGCCCTTTGGCAACACCATAGAAAAACAAAGGAATACTGTATCTTGAGAAGCATTTGTAATCTCATCTTATGGTTATCATCAGCATGAACTAAGCATATTTCAGTTAAGTACCTTGGCAGCGTTTCTCATATACACGAAAATAAAATCTAAATTAGACAAAAATAAGGCATGTTCAACAGTTAATAAAATCTATTAAAAATAAATCAGGAAATTAATTTCACAAAATACAATTGAGATCCAAATACCAGGTGTTAATTCAAGTGAAAAAAAAATGAACATCGGTAAAATGATTCATAGAATCGTAGCTCTGAATCTTTCCAGACAGATAGGATATGCATTCTCAGATTGGGAAAAAAAAGAGTAAGTTGCATTCACAGCAGAAAACTTTCTCATTTGCATCATGAAGAGCCATATGCACCGGTTGATAAATTGTAAAATGAATCCAAAAATAGTGTCGAGATCCAAAATTATCCCTGCCCTTTCCTTCTTCTCCCGTGAGCACACGAACTAACGTAACGCGGAAAAAACGGATCGAGCGGCAGAATTCCAATTTTCGCTTCCTAAAATCGTACCTCCAAATCGAGCCCATGGCTAGCCTTGGCCCGCTGCTAGGCGGCAGGGCCGCCTACCAGCTTTGGCCGCCTCGCCGCGCTGCTAGTGCTTGGCGGCCTCTGTGGCGCTCGTGAAGGGAGGAAGGGGGTCGCCGGTAGGCAAGAGCTGAGGATGCGCTGCTGGATCTCGCCATTGGAGCTCTCCTCTCCCTCCCCCACGCCCCACAGCCTCCCCCGCGCCCCACCGCCGCCACCGCGCCGGCCATGGTGGATCCGCCACCGGCGGCCACGCGGTTGGCGATGCGAGCCCTCCCATCCTTTGCTGTCCGCAGCTCCAGCCTCCACCTCCGCGCCGCTACAGACTCCGATCGTCGTCCTTCGTCACTGCAGGGGCCGCCCATGGCAGCTGCGAGGCCCGCGCACGGCGGTGGCGCTCGCCCGTGCTTGGCGCCGGACAGCATGGCAGCTTCGCAGGTGCGCGCGATTTATTTCCTTTTCGCGCCAGGATTCTTTCCAAGAGCTCCGAGCTCATGCTCGTTTTCCTCCGGAATTATGCGTAGGAACGCCTTCCTACGGAAGTTTTCCTTTGCTCTTCATGTGAACCAAAGGGCAGGATAGGAAAAAATCCTACAGAATTCCTATCCTTCACTTTTCCTGTGTTTCCCCCTCATTCCAAAGGGGGCCTAAAGATTGTGCAACAGTACTACTCCAGTTTTGGTGCTTTGCTGTGCGGTTTGGTGCTTTGTTTCTTTCTAACCTCGTTTTCTCAGCTTTCAAAAATCTCACTATGGCTTTGATTAGTTCATCCAAAAATAAATCTATGCCCTATCATATGGGATGTTTGACACATACATGGAGTATTAGATTATACTAAAAAATAACTAAGTTTACAGACAACGACTATTTTGTGAGACATTTTTTAAGCCTAATTAGTTCATAATTTGACAATGTGGTGCTACAGTAAATATTTGCTAATGATGTATTAATTAGGTTTAATAAATTTGTCTCGTTGTTTACTGATGGAATATGTTAATTATCTTTTTATCGGTATCCAAACATCCCATGCACACACACCCCACCCCATCTAACATGCCATGCAACACCCTAAAACTTTACCCCTGAAACTAAACAAGGCCTATGTCATTCATTGATTAATGTGGGAACCCGAGTTTGTGCCATGGAGTTTAGGTAACTTTTTTACTCCCTCCATTCTAGTTTAAGGCGTACAAGTATTTTTCATCAAGACCAAGGAATCCTAATAACTCGCCTTACTCCATTTTACTCTCGGCCTTGGGTTTTCCCACTTCATGCTGCTTGCCACAATATCCCAAGAGAGTGAGAAACGAGAGCATGCACAGGCCAAGCATGGGGCTGCATTTACTTCGCGCAAGAAACGAGCAGCCGAGCACACCGGTCCCGAGTAGAGAGTTGGGATTTGGGCCATGTCATTTGAGGGCGGGCCGCAACATGGTCATTTGGCACGACCCAAAGCACGGCAGAACGCGAAATATTTTGGGCCTTGTTGTGCCTTGGATCTCGGCATGATGGGGGTCGGGTTTGGGTGGCATGACATAAAAATGGCACATAAGCACATCTACAACCTTAAAGTGTATTTTTCTAGCATTTATTATACTACATCTCATCTAACTCTTTAGTAGATTATGAAAATAATTGAAACTTTCATGAAAATAGTACACATGAGTGGACAAAGAAAACTATTGGAGATATCGTGAGGGTCGTGCTTCGGCTGGCACGACCTGAAGGCATGCCACGGGCCGTACTTGGGCCGAAAAAAAGATTTATCGTGCCATACAACATGACCTGATGTGCCTCGCGTGCCTAAAGGACACGACCCGAAGCACGAGAGGGCCGGGCCGTGCTGTGCCGACACATCCTAAGTTGCACCTCTACTCTCAAGATCTCACGCTCCTCTCAATCTAGAATGGAGGGAGTAGCGTATTATATGACGACATTTTGTTTATAATATAGTCAGCATAATTGATACATATTTAGTACTATACTATGACATTAAATCTACTTGGATTACAATACTAGGTCTAAATCTATTACATCTGTAGTGCATGCACATTTTGTGTGTGAATATATTTTGAGTAACAGAGATATTTCTAGATGTGAAGATATAGCTCACACTTTGTTTATGAAATAAACCCTTTTTTGGCTTAGATGCAGATAGTGGCCACTGTCTCCAGTGATTAGTGAATAGGATTCACGAGTAAATATTTCTAGAACAATTCTAGCTATTCTTTTCTAACTGTCCTATTGAGTTTTTGTAGTAATTACTCATCTATGTGATGCACAATATCTTACAAGAAAATGTATTTTGTTGCAGCTTCAATGCAACTCTAATGCTAGAGATGTTGCGGGGTAAACGAATGCTGTTTGTTGGAGATTCTCTGAACCGCGGGCAATATGTATCATTGGTTTGCCTCTTGCATCGAATCATCCCTGAGAGCTCCAAGTCAATGGAGACATTTGATTCCCTTACAGTTTTCAAAGCAAAGGTATTCCATTTGTATCTTTCAGTGTGATGAATGAAAAGCTTAGAAACAGAGTGAAGCATTGAGGCATTGCTCAGAATCTGGTGCATCATTTTTTTGGCTGTTCACCAGACCATCTGTGATCACGAAAGATATCTTTTTTTTTTAGGGAACCACCAAAGATATCTTTGCTATACTTTCTACCCCGGCATTTGTACATTCTTTCTCCTTTTTTCCCCCTTGCACAGTAACTTTTTATGGTTGATATGCATCATTGCATGTATCCAGTAGTACTAGTATCTTCCCTTTGAAATTTTGCCTCAGAGAAAGGCCCTCAGTGGCTAGTGCTGTTAAGAGGCATAGAGCAAAGTCTGATTCAAGTATGTTAAATAATATATGTACTGGTAAAAGAAAAAATTATTTGATTCACACCTTTGCCTTTAACTGTTCTTTTCTAGCTTTAGTGGTACATCCTTCTTTATGTTCATCCATGCTGAAAACTTAATGTTTCATGTTTGCTAGGACTATAATGCCACCATTGAGTTCTACTGGGCTCCCTTTCTGGCTGAGTCAAATTCTGATGATGCTGTTGTGCACCGTATTGCGGATCGAATTGTAAGGGGAACATCCCTTGAGAAACATGCCAAATTCTGGAAGGGGGCTGACATCTTAGTGTTCAATACCTACCTATGGTGGATGACCGGACAAAAGATGAAAATTTTGTAAGTGTCTTCCTTTACTATGCCACAAGTGCTTTTTCAAACTGAAAATTTCCTCATTAAAAAATAGGTCGTGGAATTGACAGTTTGAAGATATAATGCTCTGTAGTTGGCATGAAGTCCCATATTTCTTACCTTAAAACACCTTTTGGTTTCAGGCAAAACTCTTTTGAAGATCAAAATAAGAATATCATAGAAATGGAAACAGAGGAAGCCTATGGGATGGTACTGAATGCTGTGCTGAAATGGGTTGAGAGCAACATGAACCCCAAAACATCAAGAGTATTTTTTGTCACTATGTCACCCACCCATACAAGGTAAGCCTGCCAGCCTGAATGCAGCAACCTCTTTCTATGATTCTAGTTTCAGAAGAACTGCACATATATGGCATGGCTACGATTAATACGGGTTTGTTCTTTTGTTAATAATAGGAGCAAGGATTGGGGTGATGATACTGATGGGAACTGCTACAACCAGACAACTCCTATCAAGGATTTGTCTTACTGGGGACCAGGCACTAGCAAAGGCCTGATGCGAGTCATTGGTGAAGTGTTCGGCGGCGCATCCAAGATCCCCGTGGGGGTTGTGAACATCACCCAGCTCTCTGAATACAGGAAGGACGCGCACACTCAGATATACAAGAAGCAGTGGAACCCGCTAACCCCAGAGCAGATTGCGAACCCTAAGAGCTATGCAGACTGCACGCATTGGTGCCTTCCAGGGCTCCAGGACACATGGAACGAGCTGCTCTACTCCAAGCTCTTTTTCCCCTGAGCTAATGTTGGGTTATCATCATCTTTATGGTTCCGATAACGCCAGTCGATGGCCCAGTCCCATGTTCCTTTTGATAGAGTGCAAGTTGCACGGTGAAGTACTGAGGTTGGGACTGGGAGCATTGCATAGCATAGCATCTGGGAAGCTCTCTGGTATTGATTGGTACGCTGAAGAATAGTTAGCTTGACACATATAGGTCCAACATTCTGAAGAAGGCACACGGTACACGGGAGATGGAGGCTCTGCTCTGCTAGGTCCAACATTCTGCTGGTATATGAGGTCGCCTGTCTATACTGTGTTGGCGAAGCTTGCACGCGGCATGGTATTTGTGGATGTACGATTCATTTATTGAACTTGAACATGAGTGCAGAGTGCTGGAATTGCGCCAGGTGATGTTTATATATGCCTGATCTGCAAGTTATTTCCCCACAACCACCTCTCTTTTATGATGATGCAGTTTATTTATGTGGGTAATTAATACTTTAATTTTTTTATTCTTTTCCTCCCCCCCCCCCTTCTTCCCCCTTTGCTGGGTACACTAGCATAAAATCTATCTGATACCCCATCAGCCCAACTAAATAAATGTCGTTTTCACTACCCAAAAAGTAACTTTGACTAATTTTATATAAAAATATTAATATTTATGGTACACAATTAATATTATTAGATTATTAAATTTATTTTTATAATTTAAAGATATAAATAGTACGTATATTTTTTTCTATAAATTTAGTTAAAACTTATGGTCTGAAAAAAAAGGTTATAGGGATGGAGCGAGTCGGCTGAACGCAGAGCTGGCCAGCCCAAGTGATGGGCCTTAGGCGGGAAGATTGCTTTTATGCTGCTGCCGTCATGCATCGGTCAAGGCCCACCATAGTTCTACTCCTAGTGGAAAAAGAACATACAGTATACTACTAGGAATTAGGAAATGAGGAGGAAAACCTTAGGATCGCCTGCATCTCTCTGCTTTGTTCCTACATCCTAGCTCTCTTGTTAGTTGTTATCGTCATTAGATAGTAGTAACATTTTACAGATCACGGTTACACCTGGGACGTTAACGCCGGCGGCTTCCATCCAACAACCGGTTCTGGTGTCCGCAGAGAGCAGACTAGAAGAGGAACTTGTTCTGGAATGGAGATACTCCTGCTGGTTATGTTGACTCTGCTGCATGCCGACACAGTTAACTGCTTCTGTACTCAAGTAGTTTAGCTAGGAGTAGTATAGTAGTAATAGGCAGCATCGTCCCTAACCTCTGTGACTTTGGTTTCGTTGTTAGGATTAGACCTCAGTCATAGCCTTTCTAGCCCGTGACGCGTACCCGGCACCAACCCCTCCCGTCCTACGTGACACATTTCTAACCAGCACACAGTAATGGTGGCCCTGCGCTACAGTTCTGGATCGTCCCTGTGTCCTGACCAGCGACTACTGGTAGTGAGAAAGAGCAGACGTCCTGTGGGACCGGGGGCGAAAAAGAGGGACCAAAACATTACTGGCTGATGTTCTAGTGAGAAAGAGTAGGAGTATGTTTTAGTTTTTCTCTATGACAAAGAAAAAAATAACTGGCTGATGTTCTATAGCAGGGGCGGGCAAGGCATCCATGACGACGAACAGACGCAGCAGCTTGATCCTGATCAGCGGCATTTTCAGCAGCGACCCGTACTGCGTGAGGACCCGTCTGCGGGCAACTTTTATAACGACAGGCGCGCACGAGTGCGTGCTGCACGAGCACGACTGCCTGCCGGGCGCCGGCGACCAAGTGGGGGTGTGTGTGCTCGCCTCTCTCTCCGCTGCGCAACCCCGCCTTATTCGCTTGAGCATCTCTTTTCGGTCATGAAATGATATTGGGCAAAATTAGTGTTTTTTTTTTCTGCCAGCCGAGCAGGGGCAGGCCAACGCGCACGCAGCGGCTGCGGGCGGTTAGCAGTCGCTGGTCGTCTGGTAGTTTAACCTGCAGGTGCTCGCGCATGCGCAGATTGATTGCGTGCACCCGTCACACACCGTCTCCCGGTCTAGTCTAACAACAGATTTGACATTTTGATGCCGAGAGAGAGAGAGAGAGAGAGAGAGAGAGAGAGAGCTGGTTGGTGTGAATGTGTGGTTCGCGCGCAGCGGTGGCTGATGCTAGTTTCTAGTGTTTACTGATTCTACAAAGCGAGACGAGCATGACACAGCTCATCCGAGCCACCAAGGCCAGGCCAGGCCCGTCCAGTGCCGTGCCGTCACAAAAGCTGGCTAGTTAGCGGTTAGCCAGGATAGTTAAGTGTCAGCGCCCAGACGCATCAGCAAGCACAGAGCGTGGTCACCACGGCAACAGGCGGCGCGGTCACCACGGTCTCTGGGGAGCCGAACATGGGACGCACGGCTCGCGCACGTCGACCAAGCGTGCGGCTGGCAGGACCAGAGTGGGTGAGGGCGTAAGACTACCACAGCTGCGTCTGTGATGCACGCGGGCTCAGGCCATGTATAAAGAGTGGCAAGCGAGAGGAAGAGGGGGGGGGGGGAAGAAGAATTATGCATCTGTAATACGCTAAGATTCCTCTGCTCTAATATTCCTCTCCGATTTCCTACCTCTTCTTCTGTCGTTCCCTTTATCATCCTTCTCCTACCTCCAATCCCTAGCAGATGCTAACAATTGGTATCAGCAGTCTGGAAATCTAGATTGCGTCTACTATTCTTCGATTCGTCGATCCGCCGCTCCTCGATCGGAATTGAAGAATTTCGCAATCTGGATCAGCCGCCGCCACCCCTTCCTTCCCCTTCCTTTCCGCCCAAACCACCCATCTCCATCACCTACTCCCGTAAATCCACAACCCCACCTACCATGAATTCCGATATCCAGATGCTTCTCCAGGAGATCCAGCAACTCGCTGCGACGCAAGCCTCGACGCAGAAGCAGATCTCGGATGTCCATTCGCTTCTCGACCGCCGTTTCGGCGATCTCAACGCGACCCTCGACCAGCGCTTCCTCGACGCCGACGTAGCTTTCGAGCGGCGGGTACTCGACTCCGAGCTTCGCCAGGATGAGCGTCTGGCGTCCATCGAGCAGGCCACATCCGAGCTCACGTCGTGGCGCCAGGAGCAGGAAGGCCTCGTCGACGATCTCCGTCTTCGCCTCGGCAAACTGGACAAGCACTGGAGCCGTTCAGTCCTGGAGTCATCCCATACAAACACCGAGCCGGTGATCCTCCTAGCGCCGCCGGTCGTCGGGGAGCAGCACGTCGCATCTTCACCTGCGGGCTATACGGCTATGAAAGGATCAAGGATGCCCAAGAGGGGGGTGAATTGGCAACTAATAATTTTTCGAAACACAATTCAACCTATCGCAATTTGCCCAATGTCACCCCACAAGTGCTTGTGACAATTCTATTCCTAAAACAAGTTATGAAACCTAGAGCCAAGTCCTATCACAAGTATGCTACTCTAGAAAAGTAGAGAACACAAAGGAAATGCGGGTATATAAAGGGTTAAAAAGACAAATCCGATTTTTCCCGAGGTATCGGAGAGTCGGCACTCCCCACTAGTCCTCGTTGGAGCACCAGCGCAAGGGTGTAGCTCCCCCTTGATCTTCGCAAAGACCAAGTACTCTCTACGGGCTGATCCTTTGCCACTCCGGCGCGGTGGATCGCCCACAACCGCTCACAACTTCGACTTGAGCCGCCCACAAGCTCTCCAAGCGGTCAGCAAGCCACCGATCGCCACCAAACCGTCTAGGTGATGCCGATCACCAAGAGTAACAAGCCTAGACTCTCACTTGACTAAGAACAAGGCCAAAGAGGGTGATGGATACACACAAGTCACTCTTGATCTCTCTAGGGAAGAAGCTCACAAGTAATGGAGTTCACACTAATCTCCTTAGGGCTCTTGCTCTCTCACAAGATCAACAATGGTTCCTTCAGCTGTTGGAAATGGCAAGAGAGGTAGAATGGAGGCTTTGGTGGAGTATAAATACTCACCCTCTCCAAAACTAGCCGTTTCTCACTTTCCTGCGAACCGTCGGACTCTGCCGAGGCTCGACCGTCGGACCAAACGCCACGGTCCGACTCTCACACAAACACTGCGCCCAGAACTGTGACAGAGGGGCATCGGACCGAACTCGATGGTCCGACGCTCCTCAGTCCGACGCTTCTGCGCTGCGGGCACAGTACCTTTCAACGGCTAGTACACGGAGCAATGGTCCGACGCACACCGTCGGACCCAGTCCGACGCTCAAACTTGCTCTGGGAACCTCTCTGGAAGCATCGGACGCTAACAGATATTAGTCCGACGCTCCCACTCGCGACGGTCCGACGCTCGCTCAAATACCTAGAGGCACCGTCGGACTCTGGCTAATGGTCCGACGCCCATCCGGCCAGGGTCCGACGCTCCCTGGCACGCTGAAACTCGTCCAGGGGCTGCCACGTGTCGTCGGACTCTAGCTATTGGTCCGACGCCCATACTAGTTAGAGTCCGACGCCTCTAATTCGATCAAAACTTCGCCGAATCGAAAACTTTCCAAAACGAAGTTTGATCCTCTCTCTCTCAAGAGTATCGCTGGGCTGTCTAGAGCTATGTTGGACAAGTGTGCATCACATCTACACTCTCTAATCTTGCTCTAAGTCAAGCTACCCATCCAAACCCCTCTTAATAGTACGGTCAAAGAAAAAAACAAAACCTAAGACTACGCCAAGTGTCTCTCAACTCCAAACGACACTTAGCACTAGCCTATCACCGTCTTGTCTTCCATCCTTTGAAAACCGAATCGATTTCCATCGCTAGGGGCTTGAACCTATATGTTATTATGACCTAACCTCTAGATTATCCTGCAAAACACACGTTAGTCATAATAATCGTCTTGTTGTCATTAATCACCGAAACCACTAGGGCCTAGATGCTTCAATCTCCCCCTTTTTGGTGATTGATGACAACAACCTCAAATAGATTTAGAAGGAATGAGGTTTTTAAAGGTTTGATTCATATAAGCATGTGACAATAAGAGCAAAAGGGTTAGGCATGCTTATACAAATCAAGACCACAAGGTACATATAAGATATGAAATAAGCACAAGTACCAAACGATACGCTCAAGATCGGAGTGAAGTGCGGAAGCTAAGACAAGAGCGTAACCAAAAGAGAATCAAGTGACACAATATATAGATAATCATGAAGCTCAAACACATGTCACAAGCAAGTCTCAAACATGAAAATAAACATAATGCATGATAATGTCACATCCAAAAGAACAAAAGAACCAAAACCCTCTCACGCGCTCCCCCTAAATCTATGCTCTCTCCCCCTTTGGCATCAAGCACCAAAGACCTAAGACTCAGGAGGAGGAGAAGAAGCTGCAGCGTCGCGGTCGGAGGAGTGAGGTCGAAGCTCAAACTGAGAAGGGTCTTCCTCGGACTCGGAGCTCTGAACAGCCTGACCCTCTGTCGGAGCACGTGAAGGAGAAGCGGTCCGGGTCTGCTGAGCTGTCTCTGTAGCTGCTGCTGTGAATACTACTGTCGCAGTCCCTGCTGAAGCCGGGAGAGGCTCTGAAGAGGCGACTAACGAAGGTAGTGTCTCTGTAGTCCCAGTGGCAGGTGGAGCTGTGGTGGTGGTAACAGGCAATCTGAACTCAGGAGGTGTGGGTATGCCTGTGATCTCACTGAAAGTAGCACCCAAGCTCCTGGACACTGAGGGGCCACCTAGGTCAGGTGTGAAACCGGTGTGGATCGGAGTGAACCCCTGAGTGCCTGGCGTGGTAAACCACTGCTGAGTCTGCTGAGTAGGAGTGACAAACTGACTCGGTAGTGAAGCTGTGCCCTGACTCTGAAGTCCACCAGACTGTATCGCTGGAGTCACTTGGGCTGCAGTGGCTGCCGGTCCAACCTGCTGGACTGGAGAGGCAGTGGCTAGAAACGGCGGGGCTCCGGTGTGCCTGATGATGTGCTCCATAAACCCAAATGTCTGTAACTGTATCTGCTGGCTCTGGAGCTGCATCTGGAGCATCTGCTGCTGGAACTGATCCTGCCTAAGCTGAATCTGAGTGAGAGCTGCAGCCTGCTCCCTGGCAAGCCGGGACTGCTCCTCTGCCTGTCTCTGCTGTGTCTGCTGTAAGGTCTGAAGAATAGCAAGCAGTGCAGGGTCTGTCTGTGAAGTCTGAGGAGCGGAGCTGGACCCACCGGCCTCCGATTCGTGAGCTCGTGGACGTGAAGGGATGGCCCGGTAGTCCCTGTCAGAGCTGGACGAGGAGGTGTCGACGGGGTCGTCGTCTGCAAGTAACTGCTCAAGCTCGCTATGGGCAACGTGCCTCATAGCCTCGTCATGCTGCTGAACCTCTGCCATGTCTGCCCCTGAAGTCTGACGGCGCTGTATTCTGTGTAAAGCTCGGCTGCCACGGCGTCCGTCAATCAGAGAGGTCATCCGATATACTGGAAACTCTGTCTCAATCTGGCGCAACTCACGAGAGATGCCTGTCCAAATCCGGTGCAACCTCCGCTCAAGGATGTGTGAGATCCAATGAGCGTAGGGGAGCTGTCGCAGAGACCTGATGCCCTCTGCTATGGTGTCCTCCATCTCACTGATAATTAGATCGGCAATGTCAAACTCGGACTGCTGGACCAGGGCACTAAGGAGCCATAGCTGTAAGTGTGTCAAACCCTCCTTGTACCCCTCCCGCGGTAAAAGAGTACGCCTCATCACGTCGTTCAAGAGACGAACGACGGGACGAAGCTCCGAAGGTGTCCTGCGGGAGCCGTCTCCGAACGGTGGTCGAAAGCATGCTGCTATATGAGCAGTACCAGGTGCCAGTCCTCCGTGAGCCCTCCTCGGTGGATCTGTCGTGGCATAGCAAATGCTGTGCAACCTGGTAGCTGACTCTGTCACTCCAAGCAGCTCTCGCAGAGCCTTCGCGTAGAGCCGGTATGGCTCTCCGCCGAAGGTGTACTGCAAGTACTCGTGGTCGGGGTCGATCCATAGGGAAGCATAGAACTCTTGGACCCACGACTCCACGTATCGGCCTGATCGGCCAAGAAGCTCCGCAAGTCCAGGCAGGTATGTCAGATAAGGCCTGATCTCCTCTCCTGCTGTCTGGACTATGTCCTCTAGGGGACATACTCTGTGCTGTCGCAGTCCAACTCCTGTGGCCATGAGGGCGGTGAAGAAATCCTCGTGAAGAGTAGTGTACCAGCCCTCAGAAGCTCTGGGATCTCTCTGATCCGGAAACCAGCTGGAAAGCGACGTCAGTCGGAGCTCTCTGACTCGGGCTGCAGAGATCCTCTGCAAGTCCAAGTGAACATCCGGCTCAGGCACCGGCTGAGGCTCGGAGGAAGCAGGCACCCTGGGAACTTGGTCGCCGCGCCTCTGACCAGCGGGCCGGGTGAAAGCCCATGTTTGGTTTTGGATAATTGATGAAACCTAGTTTGCTAACGATTGCTCTAAGTGTTTTATGAGAATTAATTAGCAAACAACAAGATGGAGCAAAGGACCGGGTCGGTGGAGGCCACAAGTGAAGGGCATTGACGGCATCCATGCAAATGGTATAAGTCCATCATCAAAAGGAGTCCACAAGCTTCATCAAGAGATGGTGAAAAAGCTAGGAGCTCAAGGCAAAGGTATAATCCATAGGAGCTCTTTTGCTTTTGGTGATCAAGACTCCATAGAGGGAGTGATCACATTTAGGATAGATAGCCGTACTATCAAGAGGGGCGAAATCGTTGATGAAATACGGTTATCAAGTGCCACTAGGTGTTCATGATCATTGCATATGCATATAGATGCTAGTGACACTAACTTGACCCATGAAAAACTCTTTGAAAAGGCTAACACACGTGCACCTAAGTGAGAGATACTTTGGAGTGTTAGTGCCTTAAGAAACGGGGTGAATTTCGGAAACGTTTCAATAAGAAAAACTAGCGTCGGACTCTAACTTGACTGAGCGTCGGACCATTGTCTTCGGTCCGACGGCCAACCCCTTCAGCAAGCGTCAGACGCTTGATTTCGGAGCGTCGGACCATTGTCCTCAGGGTCCGACGGTGCAGAGCCGCAGCAGGTCGACACGTGGAGAGCAGAGGAGCGTCGGACTCTCGGCGTTAGTCCGACGGTGAGCGTCGGACCAACGTCCGACGGTTTTCAGGGCTCGGGGAGCTCTCTGGAAACGTCGGACCGTGGTTTCATTTGGTCCGACGCGGCGTGTATTTTCAGTCCGACGGTGCAATGGCAGTGGGCGTCGGACCGTAAGGTTTGGTCCGACGGCCTACAGTCCGATGGTTCGTTTAGCGCGGGAAGTTAGCCGTTGTGATCCAACGTTCGACTTCAAACGGCTAGTGACACGTGGCGTCCATCCGGGGCGTTGGACCGTGCTGATTAGTCCGACGGTCTGGCCGTCGGACAGTCCGACGGTACGCAGAAAAGTCTAAACGGCTAGTTCTTTGTGTGTGGCTTATAAATAGTCACTTGGCCGGTTTGAGGAGCAGCTCTTGGCACTCCTGAACATCATAGCATACTTGTGAGCCTTCCCACTCCACTCTCACTCATCCTACTTGATTGTGTTCATCATTTGGTGAGTTTGGAGAGCATCAAGTGCATTGCATTGATAGAGATCATCTAGAGGCACTTGGTAGTGGTGATTCGCAGCGGTTTCTCTCATTACTCTTGGAGTTTGCCGACTCCTAGACGGCTTGGAGCTGCGAGGATCGTTGAGGGGAGTTGGTGATTGTCTCCGCCTCCGATCAAGGTATTGTGAGGGGTTCTTGAGCCTATCCCCGCGGGAGATCGCGAAAGGCATCTTTAGTGGATTGCTCGTAGCTTAGTGGATCCCCATCTTGTGTTGGTTGTACGGCACCCTTGAGAAGGGTTTGGCGTGTGATGCCAATTAGCGCGTGAACCTCCAAGTGGGTGTATCGCTACAACGAGGACTAGCTTGCCGGCAAGCAAGTGAACCTCGGTAAAAAATCTTGTGTCATCTCTCTACCGAGGATTTCCCTTGTATTTGATTGATTGGTTATATTGGACCTTATATCTTCTCTACATCGGGGGGTATTGAAATCACCTTCTCTCTTTACTTTTGTGTACTTACTCTCGTATGTAGCTTGTTAGTTAGTTGCTCACTTAGGAGTAGTGTTTAATAGTGACATAGCCTTTGAGTGTAAACTAGTGATCATAGTGTAGTATACTTGTCTAGGTGGCTTGCATAGCATAGTTTAGAGCTAGTGCTTTGCAAAGCTTGCTATTGTTACTAATCAGCTTGTTAAGTGTTGTTTGTAGATTTTTATAGGCTATTCACCCCCCTCTAGCCATTTAGGACCTTTCACCGGGGTGGCACCGAAGGTCGAGTGCGGCCCGAGCGACGAAGAGGTGGAGCCTGGGCCTGCTCCCCCTGAGTAACTGCCTCCTGCTGCTCTGGTTGCCTCGGCTCTGCCACCACTAGCTGTGCTGACTCAGTCTCCGGCTGCCTCTGAGACTGCGGCTGCTCCTCGGTCTCATCTCTACCCGATAAACTGACAGAGATGCCTCCAATGTGTATACCCCTGCCACGCTCTGCCTCCTCTGCAGCCTGTGCTACCCTGATGGCCTGCCTCTGCTCTGCTGAAAGCCTCTTTCTTTTCTTGCTGCTTTCGACAAGAGGGGCCTTCCCCTTGTCCAAAGGTGGACGAGGAGGAGGCCTCTCGTCTCCACCTGTGCCTCCCTGACTGCGGCTGACCTGCTTGCAACGAACCATCTCTGCCAACTGTCACTGTCTCTCTGAAGCTGCTAGCTGACACTCAGAGACTTGGCCTCGTTCCGTATTCGCGAGCTTGGCCCCGGATTCACTGACGCACTGCCAAACTCTCTGACCACGACAGCTGCAAGAGAGAGATAGACAGGGATACATAAGCATATATAATCAAGAGATGAGTGATCCTAGGAAGCAAGCATAATGAGATAAGAAGGGAATAGCAAGAAACCTGCGAGAAAAGGAACCTTTGAAGGGGTAAGAGACTCTGTCGACGCGAGGCACCACAGAAAATCACACTAGGTGTAAAGCACCTCCACAAGCCCTAGAATGCCCGAGAGAAGAGTCAAACTCAATATAACTGCAAGGAACGCGAGGAATAATGGTTAGGGCATTTCGTCGAACATCTTGAGTGCGAAGTAGATTTGAAACAGGGGATTCAAATGTAACCACCATGTGAGCAGCTAAGAAGTAGAGGGATGATGAGTTTGACAATGGGGAACTTCCTTAAGCCGCGGTGATGAGCACAACGGCGGCGAGAAAACCGGCGGTGGCGGTGCTGCTCGGTGGTGCTCGACACGGCGACGCGCGGCTGCAGCAGGGCGCGGACGCGCGCGCGGAAGAAGAGGAGGTGGGAACCCGCACGCGCGGGGAAGGCCTGGCTGCCGGCGGCGAGGGCGCGGGCGAGCTGGCGGCGGAGGGTTAGGGCGCGGCGCGGCGGCGGTTAGGGTTAGAACCTACGGGCGCGGCGCGGAGAGCGGCTTGGGTGAAAAAGACTTGGGACGAAGAAGACGACCGATAGACGGGCCCCACGTGACAGAGAGAGGAAAAGGACTGATCCGCGCCTTCAAACCGACCGTCGGACCATTACTGTGCAAGCGTCGGACCAATACTCCGCAGAGTCCGACGCATCCAGTAAGCTCCAGCGGCCGTCGGACTTAGTCCGACGCCCGTCGTCGGACCAATACTTTCGGTCCGACGCCGTGAACGCGGCGTGAATGCGGCGCGACACGGCGTGAACACTCTTACCCAAACGTCCGACGCCTGAAAATTCCCGGTCCGACGCTTCCTTCGGCTTTGCCACCCACCGTCGGACTGAGGCAGATAGTCCGACGCTGTGAAATCCAGCGTCCGACGCCTCGGACAACAGGGAAAGAGACCGTCGGACTGAGGCAATTGGTCCGACGCTGGGAAAATCAGCGTCCGACGCCTCGGTCCGACGCCCTAAAACCTGTTTTCTTTCAAAATTCTTCACGCCAACTTTTCCCAACTAAGTTCCAACCCCAATAAGAGTCAAATAAACACCAGTTGGAACTAGTATGAGATGCCCTCTCTCAAACCCTCAATTTTTCAAATATTTTGCCTTAGGCATATGTGAATTTTGAGAAGATAGACAATTGAAATCCATGAACAAAACGACAAAACAACAACCATGCAGTATGCAATGCAAATTCACGTAAATTAAACTAGTTGTTGTCAAGTTTTTCCTCGGGTAAGCTTCTTCACACGCTTTTAGGCGGTTATCTTAACCGAGTTAGACAAGCCCTACGTGCAATTCAATGTTAGACATGTTTTATGTTACAAGGCAATGCACATGACAACACAAGATCATCTTTTAGTGAAGTTGCTTAGATCAAGGCAATCGAGTTCATTTCTTAGAGTACAAAAGCGTGCCTCATCCAATGGTTTAGTGAAAATGTCCGCCAAGTTATCATCCGTTCTCACTCCCTCAAAGGAAATGTCACCCTTGGCAACGTGATCTCTAAGGAAGTGATGGCGGATGTCAATGTGCTTTGTGCGGGAGTGTTGAACCGGGTTATTGGCAAGTTTTACCGTACTCTCGTTGTCACACAACAAAGGCACCCTTTTTAAGTTGATTCCATGTAACACCCGAAAAATTGCATTCTTTTAAATAGTGGGAATTTGTTTAATTATGCAATTAGTTGATCCTTCCAATATAGGGAAATAATAATTTTTCTCAAATATAAAATCAAATCTAGGTCATACACATGTATGATGCATTCATGCTGGAGCATTTCTTCTTTGTACTGTTGTAGCTTATTTGAATCTCTCAAATATTTCAAAACCCAATTTGAAAATACTTTTGAAAATGGAAAAAGAAATTAGAGCATAGCCCTTCCCCTCTCCTTTCTGGCCCGAGCAGCAGCTTGGCCTGTTTTCCACTCCCTGGCCCCAGCAGATCCCGGTCGGATGGCCCGAGGACAGCTCGGCCGACCAGCTCCCTCCCTTCCCCTTACCCCATCTGACTAACGAGTGGGACCCATGGGTCAGCCCTTCCTTCTCCACCTCCCCCGCCGCGCGATCAGAGACGCCGCTGCCGTGTTCATCCACCGCGGCCGAACGCGCGCGAAGCGTCCCTCTGCCGTGACTGCCAGCCCGACCCCAGCGCTCGGTGTTACCGACCTGTGGACCCACAGAACAGCCCCTCCCCTGTTTCCCTCTGCTGCTCGCCGAGAGTCCGACGCGGGCAAGAAAGAAACGGCCGAAGCCGAGTTCGTCGCCGCGCCGAGAGTCCGTAGCAGAGAAGAAACGGCCGAAGCCGATTTCTCCGCTCGCCGAGTTTGTTTCAATCTCCGAGATTGTCGTCACACCTCGGGAGTATTTAAGCAACGCTACACCCCCCGTAGCCGTCACCTAACCCTAGCCGCCTCTTCTCGCCGCCACTACCGAGCAGCCGCCGCCGCGAGAACCGAGCAGCCGCCGCCGCGAGAAATTGGCTCGATTCGCCACCAATTCCTCTCGGTAAGCCTTTGAGGAGCTTCGCTGTGATCTTGTGAAGTTCCCGAGCACTTTCCCCCTTCGATTTGTGCACTGACACGCCTCCGCCGCCGTTGCAGAGATCCACCGTCCGCCGGATCACGCCGCGAGCAATCTCCGAGTCGATTTCCGACCTTCCCATCACCCTAGGTGAGCTTGCGATGCTCTTCCCGATCTATGGGTACCCTTCTCGACCTATTTCATGCATCGAAGGCCGAGTTCGCCTTCTCCGGTGGCCCTCTGGCCATGGCGCCGCCGTCGGCCTCTGTTTTCCGGCCGAGAGCACCGCCACCCCTCTTCTCTGTTAATCTGATCCGCCGATTTTGAATCGGACGGCCGAAGAGCAACCCATACCGATTCGGCCGGTGTTTTTGCGAATAACCCCCTGCAGTTTTTAATGCTTAGCCCGCAGCCCTTAGCGTATACAGTAGATTACGTATGAAGGCGTATTTATTTTCGGTATATATGAAAATGTGTTTTCAGATTTGAATTCAAAATTGTTTCATTTATAATTTCCACGTTTTAGTTCCGATTTGAACGATCCAAATTGCGTTAGATTCGTAATTTCATAATCTATCTGATGGTACCACTGTTTAATATATTTTCAACTTTGAAAATTTGAGATTATATTTAATCTATTATTATTCTATTATAAACCTTGTAAAATTCATATCTTCCTCGTTTTAAATCCGATTTGCGCAAACTTTATATCGATGTGATCGTAGCAACGTGTAGATTTGTTTTATAACCTTTTCAATTTATTTTCTCTCTGTTGGTGTACTGTTCTAATGAAAACTCTTGTTTGTATGCATGATTGCCCCTATATGCGTGTGTGTTGTTATGATGGATCGAGTATAGACGGTGAGCTTTACGTGGGTGATCAAGATCATTACTGCGACAACCCGGATCACCAGGAGTTTGCTGATCAAGGCAAGTATTAGCATGGATCATCCTTGTTGTCCTATTCACTAAATAACTAACTGCATTTGCATGTGTCTTCCTTGTTAACCATAGTTACTTCCTAGTTTTGTTATCCTGTTCCTTGCAACCTATGGGATTATGCATGTGGTAATTGATGCTAGTGCGTTATTGATATCATGATCACGTAAACTTGATTAATTGATTATGCAATATGATTAAAAGATGCCTTTTTAGCAACATGGAGCTAGAGGATTGGAGAATAGTTTTGTGATGCACCATATCCTTCCCCCTTGGTAATGATCTGTCAGCAAAAGCTGGGACTTACAGTGATGGCTCTGGTTTTAGCTCAGTATGAGGACCTTTTCTACCTTGTTAGAGGTTACCGAAAGGCGCAAGAGGGGCTTGCCGACTCGGGTATAGTGCGGCCTCTGTCCATATGTGTATAACCTGCGTGACCTTGTGCCATATGGATGGGGGGCTCTACATCTGCTTGCCGAGGAAACCTCGCGGCACTAACATGTTAGACGAACCTTTGAAAGGCTTCATAGTGAAACCCTGCTCTCTCACCTTGGTAGTGTTATGGGAGTAATTAACCCGAGCAAATGGGAATCACGGCTCATAGTGAAAGTGCACAACCTCTGCAGAGTGTAAAACTGGTATACTAGCCGCGCTCACGGTCACGAGTGGCCCGGAAAACTCACGGAGTAGTTATCTTTTGGGGTGATGTTTACTTGTTGCTTATCTATTTGTTGCTACTCATTAATTATGTTTACTATGATCATGAGAATGGGCATATTAACTTGTTGCTGTCCAACTGCATAAAAGATGATTAATTAAAAGCAACCTGCTGTTAAACCGTGTCAACCTTTTGAGCCTCATGAACCCATGCTAGTCTTGTTGAGTACGACATGTACTTACGCTTGTTTATTTTTCATTACTTGGTTAAAAATCCCGGATGGGTAACAGATGGTGATAGTGATGAGGACTACCCAGAGGACTACTAGACTTGTGCTTCACCAGTCGACATCCCTGTGCTATGGAGCTACCGCGAGAGTTATCTTTATTTTTCCGCTGTGTAATGACTTTGATATTATTCGCTATGTATTAAACATTGGTTATGATACAATTTATGCAATTTGTTGGCTTATGTGTGTGACTGATCTCTGGGCGCACATAAGATTATGCATCCCTATTTTATCCTTAAAATTGGGTGTGACATTCCATAATCAAGTAGGGTTTGTTTCATATAAAGAATTTGTGCACAACAAGCACCCGCGGCAATGTATTCCGCTTCGGTTGTTGACAAGGCAACACTATTTTGTTTCTTGGAGGACCAAGAAACTAGTGATCTTCCAAGCAAATGGCACCCTCCGGATGTGCTTTTCCGGTCAATCTTGCAACCGGCATAATCCGAATCGGAATAACCGACAAGAGTAAAGTTAGCTCCTTTGGGATACCAAAGGCCAATGCTCGAGGTGTGCTTTATGTACCTAAGGATTCTTTTTACCGCAACTAAGTGAGGTTCCTTAGGATTAGCTTGAAAACGTGCACACATACACACACTAAACATGATGTCGGGCCTAGATGCGGTCCAATACAACAAACTACCGATCATAGAACGATAGAGAGTTTGGTCAACCGATTTACCTCCCTCATCAAGGTCGAGATGTCCATTGGTAGGCATGGGGGTCTTGATGGGCTTGCATTCTTCCATCTTGAAGCGCTTGAGGAGGTCCTTCGTGTACTTCTCTTGCGACACGAACGTCCCCTCCCTCATTTGCTTGACTTGAAAGCCGAGGAAGAATGTGAGCTCACCAATCATGGACATCTCAAACTACTTGGACATCATATCACCAAATTCCTTGCAAAAATCTTCATTAGTCGAACCAAAGATAATATCATCAATATAAACTTGACAAATGAAGATGTGCCCTTTGTGCTTCTTGGTGAATAGTGTGGTATCAACCAAGCCGATTTTGAAGCCCTTGTTGATGAGGATGTCACGAAGGCGCTCATACCAAGCCCGTGGGGCTTGCTTCAAGCCATATAGCGCCTTAGACAACCTGTAAACATAGTCTGGATATCTAGGGTCTTCAAAACCCGGTGGTTGCGAAACATAGACAAGTTCATTTATGAAGCCATTTAAAAATGCACTTTTCACATCCATTTGAAAGAGTTTTAGATTGTGATTAGATGCATATGCAAGTAGGATACGAATGGCCTCTAATCTTGCAACCGGGGCAAAAGTCTCCCCAAAATCCAAGCCTTCAACTTAGGAGAACCCTTTTGCCACGAGCCTTGCCTTGTTTCTCACAATGTTGCCCTTGTCATCTTGTTTGTTGCGGAACACCCACTTGGTGCCTATGACTCTTGCTCCTTTTGGCTTCTCTTCAAGTGTCCAAACTTGATTACGAGTGAAGTTGTTGAGTTCTTCATGCATGGCATTCACCCAATCCGGATCTTGAAGAGCTTCCTCTATGCTAGTAGGCTCAATACAAGAGACAAACGAGTGATGTTCAATGAATTGAGCATGCCTTTGTGAGCGAGTCATTACCCCCTTGAAGGACTCCCTATTATGAGATCTTGAGGATGTGCTTGTAGGAGTGGAGTAGTTCTTTTATCAACCACTTGAGGAGGAGGTTGTGGAACATCAACATCTTGTGCTTGTGCCTCAATTTCTTCTTGTGTGATGTGGGTGTCTTCATGTGGATCCACCCCATCTTTATCTTCATCTTCTTGAGGCACATTTGATGAAGATGGTTGATCGATCACTTGCACATCATCACCATCATCTTTTGGCTTGATGTCTCCGGTTGGCATGTTCTTCATGGCTTTCCTCAAGGGTTCATCACCTACATCATCAAGATTCTCATGCTCTCCTTGAGAGCCGTTAGATTCATCGAACTCCACATCATATGTTTCTTCAACAAGGCCGGTGGCATTGTTGAATACTCTATATGCTTTGGACTTCAATGAGTAACCAACAAGAAAACCAATATCACAACGTCTTTGAAACTTTCCTAGGTGTTGCCGCTTTTTGTAGATGTAGCATTTGCAACCAAACACCCGGAAGTAGGAGGCATCCGGCTTCTTGCCAATGAGTAGCTCATAGGGGGTCTTCTTTAGCAACCGGTGAGGGAATAGGCGGTTGGATGCATAGCATGCGGTGTTGATTGCCTCTGCCCAAAACCTCTCCGGTGTGTTGTACTCATCAAGCATAGTCCTTGCAAGGGTGATCAACGTCCGGTTCTTCCTTTCAACTACACCATTTTGTTGAGGGGTATAGGTGGATGAGACTTCATGCTTGATCCCAACTTCATCACAATATACTTCAATGTTTGTGTTGTCAAACTCTTTTCCATTGTCACTTCTAATCTTCTTGATCTTCACTTCAAATTCATTTTGTGCTCTCTTGGCAAACTTCTTGAAAGATTGGGCTACTTCGGTCTTGTCATGAAGAAAGAACACCCAAGTATATCTTGAAAAGTCATCAACAATCACTAAGCAATAGAGCTTGCCACCAATGCTTGCATAAGTTGTTGGCCCAAATAAGTCCATGTGAAGTAGCTCTAATGGTCTTGAAGTTGACACAAATGCCTTGGATGGATGTGTATTTGCCACTTGCTTCCCGGCTTGGCAAGCACTACATAATTTGTCCTTCTCAAATACAACATCTTTCAATCCTCTTTCCATCTCCTTCAATAACTTCTTGAGTGTGCTCATCCCAACATGCGCAAGCCTTCTATGCCAAAGCCACCCAAGAGATTGTTTGGTGAATAGACAAGTCTTCAAATTTGCATCTTCCGAGTTGAAATCCACTAGATAGAGATGATTGTACCGAAAGCCCTTGAATATCACTTCATTGTCATCTTTCTTGGAGAAAACCATCTCTTCACTTGTAAATAGGCATTGAAAGCCAAGATCACACAATTGACCAACGGATAGCAAGTTGAAGCTCAAAGAAGCAACTAGAAGCACATTTGAAATGGAATGATCATTAGATATGGCCACTTTCCCAAGCCCTTGCACTTTGCTCTTGGAATTATGACCAAATGTTATCTTTCCTTGGTCTTCTACATTCTCTTCAAGGGAGGTGAACATACGAGCATCACCGGTCATATGTTGAGTGCATCCACTATCAATTACCCAATGAGAGCCACCGGTCTTGTAGTTCACCTACACACAACAAATCAAGCTTGATGTTTAGGAACCCATACTTGAGAAGGGCTCCGGACTTTCTCAACCAAAGCTTTCGCCACCTATAGTTGCCTAGGCCTATTCTTATTAGGGGGTCCTAGGAACATGACTTTCACTTTGCCCTTAGAATCTTTCCTTAGCATGTAATGAGCATCAAAGGCAAAGGGCCTAGCATGCTTGGGCAAAGGTTGTGGTGGCGGTGTCTTGCACTCATGAGCAAAATGACCTTCTTGACCACATTCAAAGCATCTCTTTGGCTTGGGTTTGGGCTTGTTCTTTGCTTTGTTGAGACGATTTTGAGCTCTAATATTTTGTACCTTCTCACCCATGTATCCAATCCCACTTCTATCAAATTTCATCACGGTGTTCATGAGGAGATCACTTTGGAGATATTGGCCTCTTGTGAATTTTTGCAAGCTCACGGTGAGATGACTCTTTTCTTGCTTCAACTTCTTGTTCTCTTCCAATAAGCTTGCAAGGTGACACTTCTCATTCTTGAGAATCTTGTTTTCTTTTCTAAGCACTTCAACTTCATCATCTTGTTGCACCGCTTCAATGACAATGCTATTTGTGGTTGATTGCTTCTCAAGCTCTTTCTTCAAGTTGTCATTTTCAATCTTGAGCTTCAAATAGTCATCATGGCAATCGGCCACCACCACTTTCTTGCCTTTGCTACTACCACCTTGCTCAATGATCTCATCAATCAAGTCATCACATGATGTAGCTATGTCACACTTAACAACATGGTTAGAAGCATCATGTGTTTCATTGGAAAGCAAGTCATAAGCCATAGTAAGGTTGTCATGATTCACTTTCACTTGAGTATAGTCCTCTTTTAGCTTGTTGTAGCTAGTGGTGAGCTCAATGTGTATCCTCTCAAGTTTATCATGTTTTTCTTTGAGCTCTTTTATGTTGGCTTTGAGCTCCTTAACCTTGGATGACACATTTTGATTTTCAACTCTAAGCTCATCACTAGCTTTAGTGAATTGTTCATTTTGAGCTAAAAGGTTTCCATTCTCAAGTTTTAAGTTTTCATTTTTCTTTGTTACCTTTCTTATAACTTTGGTATAGTCATTTAGCAAGCTAGCAAGTTCATCATAGGTGGGTGAATCATACTCATTGTCACTATCACTACTCTCATCATCACTTTGTACCTTCTTGTCCTTAGCCATAAGGCAAAGGTGTGTTGGAGATGAGGGTGGTGATGGCGATGGAGGAAGTGAAGTCCCAATCACAAGAGCGGCCACCTTCTCCTTTTCATCATCACTTTCTTCACCGGATGAGCCACTAGAAAATTCAATGTCGGTGAGCCAATCACCAACAATGTAAGCTTTGCCACTCTTCTTGCTTTTGTGAAATTGCTTCTTCTTGAGTTCTTTCTTCTTGAATGGCTTGGCCTTCTTCTTCTCATCATCACTCTCATCACTAGAGTCTTGCCTTTTGCCCTTGTTCTTGTTCTTGAATTTGTCTTTCTTGGGCTTTGGGCATTGATGAGCAAGATGCCCAAGCTCTCCACAATTATAGCAATCCATCTCGGAGATGGGCTTTCTCTTGCTACT
Organism: Eremochloa ophiuroides; assembly: GCA_038502445.1. Classification (NCBI taxonomy): domain Eukaryota; kingdom Viridiplantae; phylum Streptophyta; class Magnoliopsida; order Poales; family Poaceae; genus Eremochloa; species Eremochloa ophiuroides. Next base: position 131,021 of record JAHLJS010000002.1, on the reverse strand, counting down.
AGTGAAGAACTTCTTGTTGGAATCAAATTTGATTCCCTTGTTGTTGAGCTTCTTGAGCATCTTGGTGGTCTTCCTAACCATGAGAGCGATCTCCACATCATCATTATCATCATCACTTGTGGAGTCAAGAGAAGAGTACTTTGCTAGAGCTTTGCCTTTCTTGTCGGCCTTGAGGGCCAAGTCTTTCTTCTCTTCTTTCTTGGATGATGATCCATCTTGAGGAGTGATCTTCATGTACATCTCATGAGCATTGATCTTCCCCAATATTTGGGTGGGGGTTGCATTTGAGAGATCCGTTTGATGAAGTACGGTTACAATGTGACCATACTTCTCAATTGGAAGAGCATTGAGGATTCTCCTTGCAACCTCGGCCGGTGAGATTTGAGTGAGTCCAAGGCCATTTACTTCTTCTACAATGGTATTCAAGCGAGAATACATGTCATTAGCACTTTCATTGGATAGCATTTTGAAAGAATTGAGCTTGTCAATGATAAGATAATATTGTTCCTCTCGCTCATTCTTAGTTCCCTCATGGAGCGCACACGTTTTTGTGGTTCCTTACACGGTTGAACACCTCTTTGCTAAGGCCTCTAAATATGATGTTTCGAGCCTTAGCATTCCACTTCTCGTGCTCTTCCTCAACGGGTGTGAGGGTTGCACCGGGTTTGGGTGTGGGGTACCCTTGTGTGGCGGCTTTGTGAACACCAAGGTCCACCGCCTCAAGGTATGCCTCCATACGAATTTTCCAATAAGGAAAATCGTTACCGTCAAAGACGGGAGGGGGACCATCGTGACCACCGGACATCCTTCCTCTTGGCGGTTAAGCCAAATTAATGAGCAACAAGGCTCTGATACCAATTGAAAGGATCAAGGATGCCCAAGGGGGGGTGAATTGGGCAACTAATAATTTTTCGAAACACAATTCAACCTATCGCAATTTGCCCAATGTCACCCCACAAGTGCTTGTGACAATTCTATTCCTAAAACAAGTTATGCAACCTAGAGCCAAGTCCTATCACAAGTATGCTACTCTAGGAAAGTAGAGAACACAAAGAAAACGCGGGTATATAAAGGGTTAAAAAGACAAATCCGATTTTTCCCGAGGTATCGGAGAGTCGGCACTCCCCACTAGTCCTCGTTGAAGCACCCGCGCAAGGGTGTAGCTCCCCCTTAATCTTCGCAAAGACCAAGTGCTCTCTACGGGCTGATCCTTTGCCACTCCGGCGCGGTGGATCGCCCACAACCGCTCACAACTTCGACTTGAGCCGCCCACAAGCTCTCCAAGCGGTCACCAAGCCACCGATCGCCACCAAACCATCTAGGTGATGCTGATCACCAAGAGTAACAAGCCTAGACTCTCACTTGACCAAGAACAAGGCCAAAGAGGGTGATGGATACACACAAGTCACTCTTGATCTCTCTAGGGAAGAAGCTCACAAGCAATGGAGTTCACACTAATCTCCCTAGGGCTCTTGCTCTCTCACAAGACCAACAATGGTTCCTTCAACTGTTGGAAATGGCAAGAGAGGTAGAATGGAGGCTTTGGTGGAGTATAAATACTCACCCTCTCCAAAACTAGCCGTTTCTCACTTTCCTGGGAACCGTCGGACTCTGCCGAGGCTTCGACCGTCGGACCAAACGCCACGGTCCGACTCTCACACAAACACTGCGTCCAGAACTGTGACAGAGGGGCAGTCGGACCGAACTCGATGGTCCGACGCTCCTCAGTCCGACGCTTCTGCGCTGCGGGCACAGTACCTTTCAACGGCTAGTACACGGAGCAATGGTCCGACGCACACCGTCGGACCCAGTCCGACGCTCAAACTTGCTCTGGGAACCTCTCTGGAAGTGTCGGACGCTAACAGATATTAGTCCGACGCTCCCACTCGCGACGGTCCGACGCTCGCTCAAATACCCAGAGGCACCGTCGGACTCTGGCTAATGGTCCGACGCCCATCCGGCCAGGGTCCGACGCTCCCTGGCACGCTAAAACTCGTCCAGGGGCTGCCACGTGTCGTCGGACTCTAGCTATTGGTCCGATGCCCATACTAGTTAGAGTCCGACGCCTCTAATTCGATCAAAACTTCGCCGAATCGAAACCTTTCCAAAACGAAGTTTGATCCTCTCTCTCTCTCTCAAGAGTATCACTGGGCTGTCTAGAGCTATGTTGGACAAGTGTGCATCACATCTACACTCTCTAATCTTGCTCTAAGTCAAGCTACCCATCCAAACCCCTCTTAATAGTATGGTCAAAGAAAAAAAACAAAACCTAAGACTACGCCAAGTGTCTCTCAACTCCAAACGACACTTAACACTAGCCTATCACCGTCTTGTCTTCCATCCTTTGAAAACCGAATCGATTTCCATCGCTAGGGGCTTGAACCTGTATGTTATTATGACCTAACCTCTAGGTTATCCTGCAAAACACACGTTAGTCATAATAATCGTCTTGTTGTCATTAATCACCGAAACCACTAGGGCCTAGATGCTTCAGGCTGCTCGGCCAATCGGGCACGGCGTGGATCTTCCTTCCCGGGTGAATGAGCACGGGGTTGTCACCACCCTTACTCATTCCCCGGTCACGGGTACGATCGAGTCCTCTCGCTTCCTTCCTCGCATTCACGGCACAACCACTGATATGATCCATTTCCGAAATCGCCCTCCAGAATATGGCACACGGCCTACGGGCAAGCTGCCCAAATTACACTTCCCCTCTTTTGATGGCACCGATCTAAAATATTGGATCACTTGTGCCAAAGATTATTTTGAGATGTATTCAGTTGATCCGTCAGTTTGGATACAGTGCTCTTGTATGCAGTTCACAGGACCAGCTAAACGCTGGATCCAATCTGTGTCTGCCCAGATCAAATCGGTTTCCTGGAGTCATTTCTGCACACTGTTACATACACGTTTTGATCGTGATCAGCATCAGTTTCTGCTTCGGCAACTAAACCGTATCCGCCAGACTTCGTCTGTGATGGATTACGTTAACCGATTCTCTAAATTGGTGGATCAACTCATTGCCTATGACACTACCACTCATTCCTTAGTGTTCATCACTCGCTTTATCGATGGGCTTTTTCCTGACATACGAGCTGTTCTACTTGTTCAATGCCCTACTACTCTCGATATTGCCTACACTTTGGCTTTGCTGCAGGAGGAGGCGGCTGAACCCCTGCATAAGCGGGATAATCGTGCTTGGAATCAGCGTGGTGGTGCTCCGTCGGCTCAGCAACCACTGCGACCTGAGCGGCCTCTGATCAATACTGGTGAAAAAGCTGGTGCGCCCTTCAAGCCGGTGGACAAAAAGCTGGCTAATCTCAAAGCATACCGTCGCTCGCGTGGTCTGTGTGATCACTGCGGCGAGAAATGGAGCTGCGATCACAAATGCGCTGCTCAAGTGGGACTCCATGTCTTGGATGAGCTTTATGCTCTTTTCTCGGAGGAGGTTACTGTAGACAGTCCGACAACGGAACCTGAAGCTGATTCTCCCTCTGATGACATCTGTTGGTGTTTGGCATTGTAATACCCCGGGTATTACGGATTTAATTAATCTGCCATGTCATCATATTTAAATTAATCATTTGCATATGATTGTGATTAGGTCCCTAGAGTGATTTGAATTTAATTAGTATTTGTTTGTAAAATTAAATTCCCAAATAAAGGTTTAAAAATTTACTTTTATTAGGACCAAAACCTAATTCAAAATCTAAAAGGAATTTTGAGATAGTCCCTTAATAAGAGTTTTAGATCTTTTAAAATGGAACAACTTTTATTTTTGGAGATTTCAAAGTTCTGTGGTGGAAATTCAAATTTATTTCAAAACAATGATTTAAAACTTAGTTTTGGATTGGCATTTCAAAAATTATTTGGAATCTGGCAAAACTTCCTAAATAGAAGTTGTAAAGCTCATTGAGTAGAACAACTTTTATTTTGGCAACTTTTCAAGTTGTTGAGAAAATTTAAAAGTAATTTTGAAAATACAGTTTGAAATTTAAAACCCTATTCTACCCCCTTTTCTGTAGATTCAAAAATATTTCGAATTTGGATTTAGTTCCAAAAGCAAAGTTGTTCAGAATTTCAAACCCTACAACTTTGGTTTTGCAGTTTTTCATGTTTGTATGCAAAATCAGTCGAATTTGGTCAAAAACCGACAGCCCCTAGGGAATGAGTGCTACAGTACTTCGCCCCCTCTTCCTGTTCGCGAACAGAGCCGGCAGAGCGCCGTGCCGGGCGGGCGGCCGCGCGAGCCGTGCCGGCCGGGATCCTGCCCGGGCGCCAGTTCGGAGGAGGATCGGCGTGCGCCGCGACGCTCTGACCCTGTCCCCCTCTTCCCCGGCCTTCAAAAGGGCGACGAGGCCCTCCCCCTCTCCATTTTCTCCCTCCCGGTCGCCATCGCCACCTCTCGGTCGCCGGCCAAATTCGCCGTCGTCACACCACCACCACCCTCTCCATCTCCCTGCTAGCTCGCCAACTCCCTTGCGCTTTGTTTGCCACCGTTGGCGAGGGTTGTAGTGGTCTGTAGGTGCCGGAGTGCTCGTCGCCATTCCTGCGGGTGGCCAGAGCGCCGCCGCAACCATCTCCGACGCGACGAGCGTGTTGGAGTGAGTTTCTTCTCCCTCGGTCTCGTGTCTCGAACTCTCTATCACTCGCTGTTTCTCATGCGCCTGGCGGTTGGGTCTCTGGCACTCTAGGATCGCCGGAACGCGGGGTCGCCGTCGGAGCCGAGCTGCCGGATCCGCCATCACCGTCAAGCCGCCCTCTCCAAGCCGTTGCTGCCTTCACCGACTCGCCCGTTGGCTTCAGTGGTGAGCCACTGAGTCTTTCCCGTCCTCTATCCCTTTGTTTTGGCCGGCGCAGAGCCGCCGTGCCGTCGGCTTCCGCCATGGGCGAAATGCTCCTCACCGTGGGATGCTAGGCTAGAGCCTAACCTCTCGGGGGTGCTCGTTAGGAGTTAGGGTAGCCGTAGAGTCGCTCGGGTTCGTCGCTGGGGTCGCCGGCGGCGAGGGCCGTGCTAGCCGCGCGCGCGCGTGCGCGTGCACGGGAGCCGGCGGGAGGTAGGAGGAGGAAGCTGACAGGCGGGGTCCGCCCGTCAGGGTCTCGCCTCGCGTGGCCGTGGGCCGCGTGCGCGCGGGAGCGGTGCGCGCGTGCGCTTGGTCCATGTTGGCCGGCTCGGGCGCGAGCGCGGTCGGCTGGGCCGTCTCGGCCGAGTGGGCCGTTTTCATTTTTTCCAAAGGAATTTCAAATGCCTTTTCTATTTTAATTTATTTGAATAGTGCTGATGATTGTTATTTTCATATGAATTAATCTGTTGAATGGAAAAATGTGAGAATAATTGTGTATGCTCTCTGAAGTATGTAGTATTTGTTAAAAATATAATATAGGGTGTTCCAGTGCCTTTAATCTGCTGTATAAATCAGTGAAGTAATTAATAAATGCAAGTTTGTGTAATTTTAATTAATTCTCTGTAAATCCAAAAATCATGAAATTTATTGTGGCTCTGTTTGGTGATAAAACCTAGCTGTTGGTAAAGTTTGGTTGCAATTGAAGTTAGTTTGGTCAATTAATGAATATATGTGAAATTAGGGATTAATAAAGTAAATAGAAAAATGAATTTAGGTTTGTTGTGTGAATTTTGGGTTGAATGAAGACCAAGGATCTTTCGCTGTGTGATCCTTGGCAGTTTGAGAACTTAGTGCTTGGTAGTAGTCATAAAGCTGTGTAGCGGCTTTCTGTGACCGTTAAAAAGGTCAATAAAACAAAAGTAGGAAACATTACTTTTACCTTCTGTAGATCGTTTACAACTTTGCCGTGAAGGAAAGTTGTACTCAAGGTATTAATGGTTTACTTCCAAGCATTTCATTTGTTGCCCTCATGCCACGCTAAGCATACATCATTGCATACAGTGTAGTGCCCGTTCCCGAGGGGGTCCAGGTCGAGACTACTACTGAGGAGGCCACTCCAGAAGTCATCCAAGGATTCGACATCTGCGGGACTGATCCCGACCCGACGCTGTACACGATCCAAGGCAAGCCCCGGTGCATTCAGTCCCCTCTATTACAAAATATTTATAATTCGAGTTAATCTACTGCATAAGGTTGATAGGAGTTGATTGTCACCTATCCAGATGCATTGTCTCAAATAAATACCCTGAAACCTGATTTAAATAAAATGGTTTGAGAAATGCTTAGGCATGCTTAATGAACTTAGCTTTGCATAAAAGAAAAACTATTTTCTGTGCCATGACTATACTTATACTTTGATTGGTGAAGAACTTGTTATCCGCTGGTCGATGTGTATTTGGGTTGGAGTCCCAATGCATGGTCGCTTTCGGAATAGTTTGGAACTGGTCGATGTCTTTGGAAACGTGTTTCGTTGGGTGGCCAGCTCATGGGGCGGCGTTCCCTATGTCTCACTCACCCGACAGGCACGATAATAAAAACTGTCGGGTAGTCTTGTACTTGGGTTAGAGTCCCAATGCAGGATTGACGGCAGGAAGGAAGTAGGGACCGTTCGTTGTAGGTCTGCTGTGATCATGATGAACAGCCTAGCCACATACCAATGCGGAAAGCCTAGAGTTCGGTGACGCTATTACTGGAACCGACAACCACGCACTGGGAGTGGAGAGATGGCGAGAGTAGCTTGTACCCACGTGGCCGGCGTGCCTGGATAAGAGTGGAGTACTGTGCTCTCGGGTGGCGCAGGACCGGTTCCGGAATAGCAAAGCCGTGACGACGGGTTGGTATATGTATGCCGGCGTGCTGCATATGCAGTGTGGTTAGAATCCCCAGCTGGGTACTTTCTGGATTCGAATCGACGTGCTCCTCGGTTATGGAGACTTGATCCTCACACTCTACACCGAAAAGTGGTTCTCAACTAGGTTATCTGAATGAATAAAGAAATTTGAAGAATGATGATATTTGAGATTGAATGTCGGAACTATAGTTGTGATTATGATATTGATAAAATAAAATATGGAACAGGATAGATTGCTTTTCTGCAAACTCCTCATCCTCTGCTAGCCTTACCCATAGCCTTGCATTCCTGAGTCTCATTTTACACCCTTAGTCGGGTAAGTCTTGCGGAGTACCCCAAGTACTCAGGGTTTGTTAACCCCGTTGCAGGAGGACCGCAGTCGGAGATCTGTCTTGCCCCATGTTGCGTGACCGTGGTCGAAGAAGAAAGCGGCGATGAGTGAAGTGGAACCCGTGGGCAGGGTTCGAGTTATCTTATCTAGTATTGTGTAACTATTCCACTGCTACTGTTATGTCCTCTGGTCTGTAATAACTATATTTGAATCCTATTTGAACAACCGGTTTGTAATCTAAATGTTATGTAATCTTCCGCACTGTTACTCTGATGTATTTTATTACGAAATGTTGTAATCCTGTGATGATTCTGCAATGGTGATCCTGTCGGAGAAAAGGGCGCTAATGTAGCCCGACAGACCTGTCTAGATCATTTGGGACACGGGCCCGGCTGTCAGAAGTCGTTAGTGACAATGACAGGTGCCGGTGAGCCAGGTGATTTAGCCGGTTCTGTTACAGGCATTGGCCTTGGCTACACGTACTCTGCAGTTTCATGGCTCCTTCTAGTCTACTGACATGCTGATACTTCTGGATTCTGGAAGTTCATCATCATTTATCAGTGAGGCCTTGTTAACATGACTGGCTGTGCCTACCCAAGCTTGTGCTCCATTTTCAGTGCGGGTTGCCAACGGTGATATTTTGCAGTCCTCTGCTTGGCTGCCTGATGCAACATGGACCATTGAATAGTTTGTCTTCCAGCATGCTCTCAAGGTGCTTCCTCTTCCACACTTTAACATTATCTTGGGGATGGACTGGCTCCAGAATTTCAGCCCATTGCGGGTCGATTGGAAGCAACGGTGGCTTGTCATTCCACATCAGGGTACCTCAATTCATCTTCACGGCATACCTGATGATGACACTCGGTACAACTCGGATGTTCTGGTTCAGTTGTGCAGCATGACAGATTCATCTTCCAGCCCGTCAGCACTGCATCCAATCATTGCTGTGGTCTTGAACAAGTTTTCCACGGTGACTTCTCCTCCAGAGCAATTGCCTCCAGAAAGAGCCTATGACCACACCATTCCTCTGATTGAGGGTGCGCGTCCGGTGTCAGTTCGACCCTACCGGTATCCTCCAACTCTTAAGGATGAAATTGAAGCACAAGTTGATGTGATGCTCCAGCTGGGGATTATCCAGCCGAGCTCATCACCATTCAATTCTCCTGTCTTGCTGGTTCAGAAAAAAGATGGCACGTGGCGTTTCTGTGTTGACTATCGCTACCTCAACGCCCTCACTGTAAAGTCCGTATTTCCCATTCCGGTGTTCGAACAACTCATGGATGAGCTTGCCGGTGCCAAGTATTTCTCTACTCTGGACCTCGTTTCCGGGTATCATTCAGATACGGCTTTGAGCCGGCGAAGAGTATAAAACAGCCTTCTCCACTCATGTCGGCCATTATGAGTTCAAAGTGGTAGCCTTCGGACTGTCTGGTGCTCCGGCTACCTTCCAAGGGGCTATGAACACTACGCTCAAACCCCTACTCCGCAGATGTGCTATAGTGTTCTTTGACGATATCCTGATTTATAGTCGATCCTTCGAAGAGCATGTCCAAGCACTTGCAGCCAGGTGCTCACTCTGTTGGCCAAGGACCACTGGCACATCAAACTTTCCAAATGTCCCTTCGCCCAAACTGAAATTTGTTATCTCGGGCACATGATCAGTGAGAAGGGGGTTGCCACGGATCCTTCGAAGATCGAAGCCGTCACCAACTGGCCGGTTCCAACAAATATCAAAGAGCTTCACAGTTTCCTTGGATTCGCAGGCTATTATCGTCGTTTCGTCCGCAATTATCCAGTCATCTCACAGCCACTCACTGCCCTGCTAAAGAAGAATACCCTATTCTTATGGACTTCAATCCATGATACTGTCTTCCAGAGTGTCAAATCCTGTCTCAGTTCAGCGCCGATCTTGGCCTTACCTGATTTCTCCAAGCAATTCAGTATTGAGACAGATGCTTCCAAGCTGGGCGTCGGTGCAGTCATCTTGCAAGAAGGTCGTCCATTTGCCTTTCTCAGTCGATCCCTCGGGCCTAAGAATCAAGGGCTTTCAGCTTATGAGAAAGAGTACATGGCCATACTAATTGCGGTTGATCATTGGCGTTCCTATCTTCAGCTTGGTGAATTCATCATATATACAGATCAAAAGAGCTTGATCCATCTGACAGACCAGAGACTGCACACTACTTGGCAGCAAAAGGTTTTCACCAAGTTATTGGGTCTTCAATATCAAGTCATCTACAAACCAGGCACGTCTAATAGAGTGGCTGACGCGCTCTCCCGTAGGGGCCCGACTGAGACTCTGTCTGCTATCTCTGGGCCGGTTCCTCTTTGGTTGGGTGACATTAAAAACAGCTACACTGGGGATGCTAAGGCACAAGACTTATTGGCAAAATTGGCAGTTTCGGATGATGCTGATGCAGTGTTTTCTCTTCGCCAAGGGCTACTCCGCTATAAAGGTCGAATTTGGGTGGGCGATGACAAGTCATTACACACCAAACTTATAGAAGCCTTCCATGCTTCAGCTATTGGTGGTCATTCCGGATTTCCGGCCACGTACCATCGCATCAAATCTCTCTTTGCATGGCACGGTCTCAAGTCAGCAGTTCAGAAGTTTGTTGTTTCCTGCCCAACTTGCCAGCAAGCCAAGCTAGACAGGGCTCATTACCCGGGTCTTCTTCAACCGCTGCCGGTACCCACCATGGCCTGGCAAAGCGTTTCAATGGATTTCATTGACAGCTTACCATTCTCTGGTGGCAAGAACTGTATCCTGGTCATCGTTGACATGTTTTCTAAATACAGCCATTTTGTGCCATTGGCACATCCCTTCACTGCCGTCACAGTCGCTAAGCTCTTCCTGCACAATGTGTATCAACTGCATGGTCTTCCTAATTCCATTGTGTCTGACCCTGATCGAGTATTCACAAGTCAATTCTGGCAAGAGTTGTTTCGCTTGGCTGGTGTCTCCTTGAAAATGTCCACGGTGTACCACCCGCAGACGGACGGGCAAACCGAAAGGGTAAATCAGTGCTTGGAAACCTTTCTTCGTTTGTCAGTGCTTCACCATCTAAATGGATCGATTGGCTCTTTCTCGCAGAGTACTGGTATAACACCACCTGGCACTCTTCCCCGGGGTATTCACCGTTCTATGTTCTTTATGGACAGCAGCCATGGCATTTTGGCATCTCTGAAGTTGATGCAGTCACGGCTTCATCCTCTTCTCTGGAAGATTGGATTCAGGAGAAGTCTGTCATGACAACCCTCATTCAGCAGCACTTGGCTCGTGCTCAAAAGAGGATGAAATCTCAAGCTGACAAGCAACATTCGGAGCGTGAATTTGCCGTAGGCGACTGGGTCTACCTCAAGCTGCAGCCCTACGTGCAAACCTCAGTGGCTAACCATGCTAGCCAAAAGTTGGCATTCAAATTTTTTTGTCCGTTTCAGGTTCTTCACCGGGTCGGGGCCGTTGCGTACAAACTACAACTACCGGCCGAGTCGTCCATCCATCCCGTCTTCCACGTCTCTCAATTGAAGACGGCGGTGCCTGTTGGCATTTCTTAACGTCGTTACAAAAGATAGACTAAAAGTCCATCCCCGGCAACGGCGCCAGAAATGTTTGTTGGCATTTCTTAACGTCGTTACAAAAGATAGACTAAAAGTCCATCCTGGCAACGGCGCCAGAAATGCTTGTTGCCATTTCTTAACGTCGTTACAAAAGATAGACTAAAAGTCCATCCCCGGCAATGGCGCCAGAAATGTTTGTTGGCATTTCTTAGCATCACTATTAAAGATAGACTATGAGTCTATCCTTAATAATAATACTAGAAACGTAAGTTGACATTCCCAACCACCATTACTTCAGAAAGGTAACCCTTGGCCCTTAATGGCGCCGGCCTAGGTAATGCAGTCTGGTAATAGCAGTTAGAAGTGCCGGATTGGCCTTCCTAACCGTCATTACTTACGATATGCAAAACTGTGACACGGCGCCGTGGGGTGCACAAGAATTACAATCCTTAAGTAATAGTACTTAGGTACGCCAATCGATAGCTCAGTAAGAAGTAAGATTACTCTGCAAGCGCACAGAACTATCATTAGTAGCATTTCAACCCGTGAGTATTCAAGGGTGTCGTATTTATAATTTCCCATAGGAGGGCAATATGCATCAAGCGTGGTGTAAACATGATCACTTATTGAGTGCAATGGTAGGCATAGAGTAAACAGGAATAAAATATGATTTCAAAATAGTGGACACACATCTGAGTCAACCTCAAGGATAAAAAGAAAAAATAAAGAATAAAAGAATATAACTAACTGAGCAGGCATTGGTCATATATAATTATGCAAAGAACTGCTAGCAACACATCTAATTAGCAAGTCTAGTATCAGGACTAAGTTTGGGGTGATAGGGAGATCCTCGCAGCCTGGTCTGCTAGCCGATAGAGACTTTACGAACTCCTACTTCAATATCCGAACGTGGGGAGTGCTAGAGATGGACAGGGCTGTCACCACCTGCCCACATACCCCTCTGCCCGTGGGATACCGACATATTCACCGATCTCCGCATACCTGAGCACCATGCTCACATACTTGGAAACAACTCCTAACCTCCGCGGACCCCAACCCTTCGAATTGACAGGCTAGGTTAAGAGCAACCAATAAGACACGACGAACCATCACCTCATTCCTAGTTCTTCCTCTATTCATACTAATTTGATGAACAATGAAGAACGATAATGAACAAGTCAAGAACATGACACATAAACTATATTCTAGTCCATATATTATGCTCATAACAAGATCATAACTTTGCTCTACTTCATATGCATGATCATATAAATAAGATAAGAACTTGCTCATGGAAGAAGACCGAATTGTATTTATACCAAGATGATCCTTTTCTTCCAAGGAGACAAGCTCTCCTTGATAGCTCTTGCCTTGCTCACAAACTACTAGTACTACTCTAAAGATATAAGTGAGAGGTGTGAGGTAGATGGCTCCAAAATGATATGTGCTGAATGAAAATAGCACCATCTATTTATAGTTGAACTAGGACGGTTTGGCGTCTCTAAACTTGGAAGGAGATGAAACCGCCCTTGGGAGACCTCCTAGAGCACCGCCGCCGAAGACTGGGCCCGGGAGGGCCTCACCAGGGGGGCGGCCGCACCTAGGGGCGGTCGGTCCCCTGAGTGGGCCCGCTGGCCACCGCCTTCTGGTGGTCGGTTTCTCTCATGGCCTGCGCCTCTCCCGTGGTTACGATCAAGCCCAGATATGCATCGAAGGTGGGCTTCTTTATTATTCTTATTTGCGCATTTGCTGAATACGTCTTTGGCTTTTGCGCTTTCTTCATGATGTTTGTGCATTTCCACTTGTTACACCATTAAATCTGCAAAACATGAATACTAGGGGAACAAGTGGAACTTGTTAGTAGTAAAGGCATATGTGCTAGAATATGATTGTCTTTCTTCTTTTTAGTCTAAGTTGGCAGCATAGAAATGATCCATAAGGACTGCCAACACTAGCCCGTGTCTCATCAGGTCGCGCCTTCTTCCCACGCTCTCAACGGCTTGCAGTTCCCTGTCAAGATACTGCAACGCCGTGTCTGCGCTACATCGACAGCGATGGTGCCGCAAGTGCTCGTCCATTGGTCCAACTTACCTCGCGCATTGGCCACATGGGAAGATCTGGAGGGTCTCAAGCAGCGTTTTTCTCGCGCTCCTGCTTGGGGTCAAGCAGGCTCTCAACACGGAGGGGATGTCAGCGCCCAGACGCATCAGCAAGCACAGAGCGTGGTCAGCACGGCAACAGGCGGCGCGGTCACCACGGTCTCTGGGGAGCCGAACATGGGACGCACGGCTCGCACACGTCGACCAAGCATGCGGCTGGCAGGACCAGAGTGGGTGAGGGCGTAAGACTACCACAGCTGCGTCTGTGATGCACGCGGGCCCAGACCATGTATAAAGAGTGGCAAGCGAGAGGAAGAGAGGGGAAAAAGAAGAATTATACATCTGTAATACGCTAAGACTCCTCTGATCTAATATTCCTCTCCGATTCCCTACCTCTTCTTCTGTCGTTCCCTTCCTCATCCTTCTCCCACCTCCAATCCCTAGCAGATGCTAGCATTAAGGTGCCAACTTTTGACATGGTGCACAATGTTCATCCGAGAAAGAAAGAGAATCATTGCTTTGCATTGCATTGCATGGTGGGTGCTTCAGCTTGCACAGATTACTCGCGGTAGTACGAATGCTTTTGCAAGACTGTCTTGGCTGCGATGTGTGGTCGGCTGGTGATGATACTAGATGATACTACTACTAGTGTGCTAGTACTAGATCGATCCGGAAATGGGAAATGGCAGTGCAGCGGGGCGTCGGTCGATCTCATCTGGTAGCGCTAGCGCTACTTGCCACCAGACACCACCGTTCACGCTGGCGGCAAGGTTGAGCTGGCGCGGGTCCAGCGACAGCATTGTCCTGTCCAGGCGAGTTAGGCCCGTTTACATCCTAATTTCAGTTGCAATTCTGCATTATAATACGTTCGTTTGTATTGGACAACTTTTGTTCAAACATGGCCTAAGTAGACTTAAAAGATTCGTCTCGTGATGTACATATAAAAAATATAAAAATGCAAATATTTTATTCTACATTTAATGCTCTATGTATGTGCCGTAACGTTGATATAACTAGTTGTAATTGTAATCTAGAGTGAATCTAAACAGCGCCTTAAAAGTAGATGGAACCGCCGAGGCCTCGGGCCCACGCGCAGGCGTCCTCCGCCGCTGTAGACAGTCGACACGGCACGCACGGGACGATGGAGTCGCACTAGCTAGGCAGATACCGCCTACGGCCGATGGACGGGACGCCTGGCATGTCCGCTCGCGATCACCGTCGGTCGGTCGGTCGGTCGGTCGTCCTGCTAGGCATCCACCGGCCCGAGCCGAGAACGTACGGTTGGTGCGGTGCGGTGCAGTTCATGCGCACGATCGTCAAAAGGGAGTACTGTGGGCTGATCGGATCGGAGCCGGACCCGCCGGCCGTCGGCGACGCCGCAACGGCCGCCACTCGCCGGAGACACGACGTGCCTGCTGTGCATTTTAAGTAAAATATGGGGCCGTCTGGCTGTTGTTGGTTAGGTCGGCATAGTGATGCGTCTCTTGAATTTAGGAGGCAGTGGAGGCACGATCGCCTGCGCGCATCGGCGTTAACGCATACAACGAGGCTTCTTCCGCTTCGGTCTCCATCTCGGCTATGGATGGAAATCTAGTTGCCTTAGATTCATCTACAATAACGTGAGTATGCTTTTTTATTTTTTTTGACAGAGTTACAATAATATGGCTCTGTTCGCTTCGACTAATAAAGCGCTTATTTTTTTAGCTTTTCTACAGTATTTTTTTTCTCACAATAAATCAACTTAAGCCAAAATTAGCTGAGCTTTTTTAGCTCCAGCGTGTTTAGAGAGTGAACAAACGTCAGCCTTGGAAGTGGTAACAAATTGATCGAACATGCATGAGAGGCTTCTTTCCTGTAATGCGACGGCAATATCTGATGGAATTATTTAATCGTCGCCTTCGTTCCTTTTCCTTGTACGAGCACCTTTATTATCAGTATACGAGTATTTTTCTAACAACGGATCGCAGGACCGGGCCTGTGATGATTAATGAAACTTGGCTTAATCGTCTGTGTTGTGCTAATCAATATGGAGTACGGAGCGTGCAACAACTAATAGAGCACTGAGCGCGCGCCGGCAGGCAGCACGTTGCACGTTGCTCGTTGCTTTTCTCGGCCGCACGCCGCTCTTCTTTGTTTAGGTCTGTTGTCATGTCAGGGGCTCACAATGCAAACCCTCACCAAACGCAAAACATAACGCTACATATTATTCATTGGTGCCAACTGCCCCGGTGCCGTACCTTTTAAACCATCTTCTCGGCAAAACATATACTAGTATAAACTTTGCTTGCAAGTCACACGGAAAAACCGAGCCTTTTTTCTCGTACAATGCTTTACTCATGCGCCAGTGCTGGTCGATCTTGTTGTTGCTTTCAGCTTTCCACCATTCGTGCTGCTGGGCACAAATATATTCAGTAAAAGCATTCCGTCCCATATGCTAGCCGTGTTGTTAATTGGCACGTCAATCCACGGTTGTGTCTAACATTCTCACCGGATAACGCAGGATTTTAGGTACACCAGATGGAATGGTGTGAGCAAACAAAAAGGCTGAAGTTGACGACCAACAGGAGACGCTCACCTAAAAGTTTTCGTTTAACCGAAGCAACGTGCTGCATTACCTTCAACTGCACCGCTGAGTTATAGGTCCATTCCGCGACTCCTGTACGTGTGTGCTCCAGTGTTAATTTCATCGGGAAAATTTGTTTTGGAACGGATTGAATACTCCAGAGATTTGGTGGCATGTCGAGAGGCCCCAAACTACTTTTTTCATATATACGTATACTAACAAGGATCCTCGTCTGATACAACGGATTTACGTCTTGTTGTCTATCTTCATATATTCAGAATGGACTTCGTACCATGATTATAGATACACTAGTATATACCTCATATGACTATGGGTCTTGAGTTCGAGTCAAGAATGAGACAATAAACCAGTTAGAACTCTAATATCTAATTCACCTCATATGCCACTACTCTTAGTAAAACAGGCCATAGCTCTTAAAGCAACTCTACCATATCCTCTTTCTTATTTATCTTAAAAAACCTGCTATAGACGATTGAGAAAACAAGTTTTTTTTAAGGAAAACTCATTCTCTCTCACACATGCACCTCTCTTTCTTCTATCCCATATATGATACCAACGTCGCTCCCACCGCCGGCAGAGAGAGGGAGGAGGACAGAGCCCATGGCATACAGTGGATCAGAGCAGCTACGGACTTTGCCGGTGGAGCTACTGTGGTCTGTGGATGGAGCCCAAGGCATACGAGGTTATCGTTGAGCAAGGATCAATGAAATGAAATGTAACTTATGTGGGGAATCCCCCTAAACCTTCAAAAATTGTAACGGCCCATCGCAACGATGGTGCCAACGTGGTTGCACACACACAATCCTAGATCCAGGCACGGGAAAGAGAAAGACAAAGGGGATGTATATTGCTATCCTCTTTCTCTTAGGAATTTAGGTAATTTTTTTCTCATTTGAGAATAAATTTACAGTCTATTTGGATGTAGATATTTAGGGCTCATGATTGGCATTGGTATTGGTTGTATATCTCTGAATGCAGGCTTTTTGGATGGTTTGAAATTTGGAATTGGTATTGGTATTCATTCTCAGTGCCAACAGGTATTCATCAAGCATGTACTCCCCCATATCCAATACGAACCCCTCCTCCACTCTATTGGCTGGAATTAAGCCATTCTCTCCTTCAACTCGGTCAGCCCGCTGCTACTCTCCTTCCAAAGGTGCACCTCCCCTTCTTCTTCCCTATCCCCGGCCTCGCACCTCCCCTGCTTCCCCATGGTCGGCATCGCACCTCCCTTCTTCTTCCCCATGGCTTGCGACAGGAGCTCCTGCTTTTCTGTTCCCCATGGTTGGCAGCTCCACGCTCAACAGTGCGGCACACCACAATACCCATCGAGGCCAGGCCCACGCCCGTGGACGCCTCCTGCCTTCCGCCCTGAGGTCGCCACGATCGAGGCCGGGACTGGATCTACCTCCGTGTCCGACCTCGTCGAAGCCATATCTTCTTTCTTATTTCTCTTATAAAACCTGCTATAGGAGATTGAGAAAACTTGTTTTTAAGAAAACTTGTTCTCTCTCACATGCACCTCTCTTTCTTATATCCCATGTGCTACCAATGTCACTCCCACCAGTCTGCGAAGAGAGAGAGAGAGAGAGAGAGAGAGAGAGAGAGAGAGAAGAGGACGGAGGCCATGGCATACAGTGAATCGGAGCAACTACGAGCTTTGTCGATGGAGTGGATGGTGCCCATGGCATACGAGGTTGTCATTGAGTAGGGATCTAAATTAGGGTTGACTTTAGCTTGATCAATGATGGTTGCAATAAAATAAAAATAAAATTATTTGGGGAATCTCCCTAACCTTAAAAAAAATTGTAGCGGTCCATCGCAACGATGGTGCAAGAGCACATAATTCTAGATCGAAGCACACACATAATTTTAGATCAATGCACGGGAGAAAGAAAAAGGGGATGTGTGTTTCTATCCCTTTTCTCTGAGCAATTTAGGTCGTTTTTTCTCATCTGAGAATAAATTTAGGCAAAACGGACCAGAAAGGGTGCTTGTTGGAGTAGCTTTTAATATCAATACTCCTTTGTCACAATTATAGAAACATACGATTAAAGTTTTGTCAATGTAGTGAAGATGCTCTTATGCTGGAGAAAGGATGGACACACGGACAAGGAGAGAGAGTGGGTCGACCAAAATTTGGAGGAAGAAATTTTCACCTTTTGAAATTATAATATATGTCCTTTTTACTTGCCAAAAAGTTGCAAGATTCTTCATCACATCGGTTGTTCTTTACGCATGCATAAAGCATTAAATAAAGTAGCAGTTGTTGCATTTTTGTACTTTTTGTCTGTCTTTCTCGAGATGAATCTTTTAAGTCTACTTGGGTCATGATTGGACATTTATTGGAGAAGATTACTCGCGTGCTATAGTGAACTTTTCACTACCTTTTCGGCAACTAAACAGGGCCGTAATAAGTGTATAAAGTGTCACTGCAAACAATTTCCTCGTGGTTTAATATTTCTTTTTGACCAAGATATGTTCTCGCAACACATTATGGGTGTGTTTGGTTTGAGGACAAGAGCGGATAGGATATGCCTATCTATGGGTTTGAGGATATGAATATCCATGTTATCTGTTTGGTTGGACGGATGGGACGAGTTATTTTTCTGTTTGGTTGGATGGATGAAATTGAACGGGACGAGAATACTTGACTAATTATATCTATTATTTATAAATAATAACAACTATTTATAACCTAATTAATATGCACAAACACTAATTTTGTCATTATAATCACTAATTTAAAATAAAATATGTTAATCAGCACTATACTACTCTAATTACCACGTAAATAATGCGCTAATCATCATGTGGATATCCTCGTCCGCCAGATTTCTGAGGACCAGGATATTCAGCATCTAACCAGAATATTCCTTGCTATGGATATCCAGGTTCAACTTGTCCCTCCAACCAAACACCCTGTATCCAGGATATCCATGTCCCATCCATGGATATTCATGGAACCAAACACACCCTATAATTTCGGCAAACGAAGCCCTATAAGGCCGTTCACACTCGTGGTACTCTAAATTTATCCTCTAAAAAAATATTTCGTCTTGGTCATCGATATTCTCTCCTCTATACAACTTTCTCCCGCACCCATCCATCATCTATCTCTCTACTTTATACTTCTTTTTCCTTTTTTTATTCCCCTCCCCACTCTCCTCCCACCCATCCAGCGCCGCGCGCCCGCCCGCTCTCCTCGCTGCCGCCGCGCGCCCGCCCACTCTCCTCTCCTTCCTCCGCTAGGCGCGCGAGGTCGTCCTCCCTCTC
This sequence comes from Eremochloa ophiuroides, assembly GCA_038502445.1. Lineage (NCBI taxonomy): Eukaryota > Viridiplantae > Streptophyta > Magnoliopsida > Poales > Poaceae > Eremochloa > Eremochloa ophiuroides. The sequence continues at coordinate 112,414 of JAHLJS010000002.1, read as the reverse complement.
CTTCCCTTGCTGGTGGCGGTGGCGGGCGGCGCGAGCACGGCGGGCCTCACCCTCTTCTCCGGCGGGCGGCGCGAGGACGGCCAGCCGCCCTCTTCTCATCGTGCTCTCTCTCTCCCCCGGCTCTCCCCGCGCGGCGGCCTCCTTCCCCGGCCTGGCCTCTGCTCGTGCTTCACCTCACGGCCGGGGAGGTCGAGGGCGACGCGGTGGGGCCAGATCTAGCGGCGGAGGTCGCCGGGGAGGCCGAGGGCGACGCGGTGGGGCTGGATCCAGTGGTAGAGGTCGCCGGGGAGGCCAAGGGCGACGTAGTGGGGCCGGATCCGGCGTGCGGGCGGGTACGGAGGCGCGGCGTGCGGGCGGATGCGGCGGCCAAGCTCCCTCTCTGGCGCGCGCTCCACCGGCGTGCTCTCTCTTCTCTCTCCTGGATTCCCTGCGTGGCCCCCACGCGCGCGCGATGTTCCGTCTGCGTAGGAGCTCGTCAGTCGCTGGGCATAGCGGCACCCCTACCGTAGCCGACAGAATAGAGGGCCGTGGTGCAGCGCCTCCATCGGCCATGTTCTCCTGGAGGATGCGGTAGAGTACCGCAGCACAGACAGCCTAATTTCGCAAACGAAAAACCCCAACCGAAGCACGCGAATTCCCGCGCGATTGAGTTCCTATTACCCAACCGCAAGAATCTGCGGCCCCCGCGCCCCGCCCACTCCTCACTTAACCCGCCCGGTGGTGAAGGCAAATCTGACCGGCCCGTGCGGTACCAGCCGCGGCCCAGATTTGGACAATAAAAACTCCATTGACGAAAGCTTGCCGGTGTCGTCCTGCCCACGACGCGCGCGGTTGTTACAGCCAGTGAGAGCTGGTCGGTCGAGGGAGCCAGCGGCCCCGCCCCGGTCGGTAGAGGCACGAGCTTGCTGGACCCCTACCCCCCCTGGACGCCCAGCGTTATATCTGCTTCGCTGCACAGGGAGAGAGAGCCGAGTCCAGCTCGGCCGGTCAGTACTCAGTAGTGGATAGCTCGCCTCGCCAGCCAGCCGCTCTCCCCGCCCAGATCCCAATTCGCGCCGCCGCGTCGCTCTAGGCCACCGCGGAAGCTAGCCGCGTGACACGTGCAGGTGCGCCGCCGTGCAGCCATCAGCCATGAAGGTCCTCGCCGTGCTGGCGCTCGTCGTCGCCGCCGCGCCGTTCCTTCCGCGTCGCTGGCCAGGTACGTCCGCGCACCAGAGGCAGGCATGTCCTCCTGGGCTCTGCTCTGCTCTGACGGGCGCCACGCCATGTCGCCATGCATTGCGTGTGTTGGTGACCCTGCGTGCGTGCGTTCGTGCGTGCACACAGGGCGAGGAGGGGGCCGGCGGGCCGCTGCTGCCGTTCGCGGTGGGCGCGGCGCCGGCGGGCTGCGACGTCGCCCAGGGCGAGTGGGTGCGCGACGACGACGCCCGGCCGTTGTACCAGGAGTGGGAGTGCCCCTACATCCAGCCGCAGCTCACGTGCCAGGCGCACGGCCGCCCCGACAAGGCGTACCAGAGCTGGCGCTGGCAGCCGCGCGGCTGCTCGCTGCCCAGGTACGCTTCGTCCCTCCCTCCCTCCCCTCGCCGGCGCCACTCCGTCTGCGTCGCGAGGATAGCAAGCACGGTGAACATTGCGTGCGACGGTTGCAAGAATCCAATGCCCCTGCTGCCTTTTTCGTTTTCGGCGAGAAACGCAGGAAGCCAGGAACCGTGCCCCCGCTTTGCTCTGCCTGCAGCAGCAGTGGGAGCTTGCAAGAAACCGTGAACAAAGCTAGCGAGGACGAGGAGTTACTCCTCCTGCTTTGCTTTCTGTCTTTTTTTTTCTTTTTTTTTTACATACAAAGGTTAAAAGGACACACGCGGTAACACTCAAAGAGGTTATTATTCTACGCGTCATCATGGAGCATCTGGATCCTCGAGAGCTGCGCTCACTTGTGACTTGTGTAGGAACTTGGCCCTGTTTAGTTACACTTCAAAATTTTAAGATTCTCATCGCATCGAATGTTATGACACATGCATAGAGTATTAAATATAGATGAAATTTTTATATACATAGTTTAGTATGTAAATCATGAGATGAATCTTTTAAATCTACTTAGGTCATAATTAGACACTTATTAAAAATAAATTCCTCGATCAAAATTCTAAATCCAAATGTAGTCTAAACGGGCCTAGGACGCCAATAATGCGCGGCAGGGCCGGGGTACGTCGGGTAGCATAGGACTACACGGCGCAGGGCAACAGTTGGTAGTAGGTGAACCGGTACTTTTTGTTTCCACTGTTAAAAACTTTAAGGACTACGTTTGGCACAGCTTCTCCAGCTTCAGCTCATCTAAGGATTTTACTGTTCGTTACACTATAGCATGAATCCGTTTTCTCACTCCTCTTCACCTCTCACCGGCGTGAGCTGAAATACCAGCTTCACCGGCTCGTGAGAGGGAGGGAAGGAGAGGGAAAAATAGATTTGGTGAACAGCGTTTGCTACAGTAGAATAAATAGTATATTTGTCAGGTAAGCTGAAGCTAGGATGAGCCGTCCCAAACGGACCCTAAGTCCATAGGTAAATTGCGTGAAGCCTAGAGTATGGTTTAACAATTTTGTGCTATAGTAAATATAATGAATTAATTAGGTTTAATAAATTTATCTCGTGGTTTAAAAGCGAATTATGGAATTTTTTTATTTTTTCAACACAAAAAATTAGTTTTTTTTATTAGTATGTGAAAGACTGAAAGCAACGTAAAAATTTAACGTGACACCTAAAAATTTTTACCCCTCGGGTTTAAATACCCTCACGTTCACGTTCTGGATTTGTACAACCATCAATTGCAGTAACATTAGAGCTCCACGTTAGTTATTGTCTTATTGATCTCTAGTACAACTACAACCATCATGTTCATGTTGTGTTTGCGAGACATAACTGAAAAACCATAGCATCAGGATCAGCAAAGAAAAGGTTCTTATTCTATATGGGATTAGTATTCTATAGCGACACACTGCAACCACAGGGTTGACATGAACAGCGAGTAGTGTTCATCAGTAGTCTGCAGAAATCGAGTGTAACTGTGTAGCTAAGACCATCTGCAGCGGCGTCCGGTATCGGCTCCTGGAGGAGACCGATACCGGTAAAATCGCCGCAGCGGGGGCCTCTACGACGTCCGGAGTAGTTGCGGACCGGCCTCGATCCGGCCCTTTTGCGGGACGTACGGAGCCCCCGGTAAAGGACGGTGCGGGGCCCGCTCGAGGAGAGAGAAGGAGGTGCTGGGGAGGCCGCGCCGTCGTCGATCGGAGCTGGTGAGGACGACGAGACCGCCGGCGGAGTAGGAGAGAGGAGGAGCGCTGGAGCCGCGCCATTGTCACGGCCGGCGATGAGGAAGGAGAAGACCGGCGAGAGAGAGAGACAGGTGGGTGGGGGGAGCGCCACCGCGAGCCCTTGCCGTCGGTCGGAGCTCGAGTTCGTCGCCGAGGCTCGGCCCGCTCGAGCTCGCCGCCGGATCTCGCCGCCGCGCCGTGCCGAAGGAGGAGGGGCGTGCCGCGCCGGTGAGAGCTCGCAGCCGCCCGCCATGGGAGGCGCCGCCAGGAGAGGGGGGAGGGCCGCCGCCGTGGGAGGCCCTGCGGGTGCCGCGCCAAGGCCGCCGCCACCAAGCCCGCCGCCGTGCGAGGCCCCGCCAGTGCCGCACCAAGGCCGCTGCCGTGGGAGGCGCGGCCGGTGCCGGGGGACGCGCCACCGGGGCTGGAGGCCGCCGGAGCACGAGGAGGCCGCCGCACCTCCTCCCGTCCACCGCCGCGCCTGCTCCCGCCCATCGCGTCGCGAGTGCGGAGGAGGAGGGAGATGAGAGAGGAGGGAGGAGAGAATGGGGAGGGAATGATTAAGAAAAGAAAAAATTATAGAGTAGAGATATAGAGGATGAATGAGTGCGAGAGAAAGTTGTATAGAGGAGAGAATCTTAATGACGTAGGACGAAATATTTTTTTTAGAGGATTGATTTGGAGGACAACGAGTGCAGATGGTCTGAGACCAACTGCACTCGCGTCCGTCATTGAGTCCTGCAGGAGAATTTTAGCAGATGGGAGAGCTGCACCGCAGTCCGTCATCCGGTCCTGGACGTGAGTACCTCCGCCAAATTTGGCTTTGTACCGGACATCTGCTACATGCAGGCAGGGTGGGCCTGCACGCAGGCAGTAGAGGGCGCCCACGCGAATTCGTTTTCTGGGCGCGCAAACAGAGGAGGGAAAGGTGGACAGAAGGTGGGCCCCACTATTCAACAAATTAAAAAAAATATATAACTCACAGACCAAGAACTATTGAATTCGTTTCGATAATCCTTCGAAACAAGATGTCACATGAATATATTTAGATAGAATTACAAGTAGGGTCCACTAATGTTAGTTGGTATAGAGTATGAGATATAAAGGATGATGGGGGTGAAAGAAACGTATATAAAGGAGAGAATTGAATCTTGATGACTGAGGATGTATAGAGGATAAAAATGGAGGATGATGAGCGCGGATACTCTAATAACCCGGCCCTAGCTAGTTTCCGCGATTCAAATCCCCAACCGATTAAAACGTGGTTCATCCATCAGCGCTCGGGACACGTCGTAACGAGATCTTGATCAGCAGACAGCGAGGCCCATGCATGTTTTGTGCCCTTGCGAGCCGTCGCACTCCAGCCTGACCAAGCAGCACTAGGAACCATGGTGGCATGCGATGCGACACAAACCAAACCTACGACTTGGCTGGGGGCCCCAAGATCCAGTGCCTGGTTCGGTCCACTCCACTCACTAGTCACCCTCCAGGATGCTAGGCTAGCTGCCGGGACTTGTCAGTGCGTAGTAGAACAGTTGGCAGCGCAAAACGTCTCGTGGTCCTGACGACTCCTGTAAAATATAAGTAGAGGCAAAGATCGATCTGGTGAGACGTCACGCATCGCGTAGTGGACTCGGGTCGTCGTTGCCTTCTGCAGTGACCGCACCGACAAGCCACAGGTGACCATTACTATCATGACAGCTATCGCTAACCGGGTTCTGAATTCGAATAAGATCGTTACTGTCATCATTCATAGCACGAGTTGAAATCCAGTGTTTGATCAGTCGTGGAAATTAATTAATTCATTCACTAACTAAAAAAATAACTTAAGCAGCTTCAACGCGACGCTGATGCTGGAGATGCTGCGAGGGAAGCGGATGCTGTTCGTGGGCGACTCGCTGAACCGGGGGCAGTACGTCTCCCTGCTGTGCCTCCTGCACCGGGCCATCCCGGACGGCGCCAAGTCGTTCGAGACGGTGGATTCGCTGAGCATCTTCCGGGCCAGGGACTACGACGCCACCATCGAGTTTTACTGGGCGCCCATGCTTGCCGAGTCCAACTCCGACGACGCCGTCGTGCACTCCGCCGCCGACCGCCTCATCCGCGGCGCGCCCATGGACCGGCACTCCAGCTTCTGGAAGGGCGCCGACGTCCTCGTCTTCAACTCCTACCTCTGGTGGGTCGCCGGCGACAAGATCCAGATCCTGTGAGTACACACTACATTATGTGATGAGCTGCTGCTGCTTGTAATCCATTTATGTGATGAGCTGATGAGCTTTTAATCCATGATGAATTGTGCAGGAGAGGCGCGGACAATGACCCGAGCAAGGACATCGTGGAGATGAAGTCGGAGGAGGCCTACCAGCTGGTGCTGTACCAGGTGGTCCGGTGGCTGGAGCGCAACGTGGACCCCAAGAAGTCGCGGGTGTTCTTCGTCACCGCGTCGCCAACGCACACAGAGTCAGTATCAGTAGTCCTCACTCAGCTCTCATCTCGATCGTCTGCTCCAGCCTGCAACTGCAACTAACACAACTGCTCATCATCGGTCATCGCTGCAACTGCAGTAGCAAGGCGTGGGGCGACGAGGCGGACGGCGGCAACTGCTACGGCGAGACGTCGCCGATCAGCGACGGCGCCGCCTACCGGGGCAGCACGAGCCGGGAGATGCAGCGGGTGACGGAGGAGGTGCTGGCCACGTCGCGGGTGCCCGTGGGGCTGGTCAACGTCACGCGGCTGTCGGAGTACCGCCGGGACGCGCACACGCAGACGTACAAGAAGCAGTGGGTGGAGCCGACGGCCGAGCAGCGCGCCGACCCCAGGAGCTACGCCGACTGCACGCACTGGTGCCTCCCCGGCGTGCCGGACACCTGGAACGAACTGCTCTACTGGAAGCTCTTCTTCCCCAGCAACGATCAGTTCCTCTGATCACGCCTGCCTGCCTGCATCTGCATAGGGGCTAGCCCAATCCAAAGAAATGTAGATGGAGGACAAGAACTGAACCTCGTGTAAGTGTAATTGGTGTACATGCATGCCTGCGCCATGCTCTCCGTCGTTAGTTCGTGGTTCATGGAGCATAAACCTTCCGTGATGTAATCAGTTTTTCTTTCTTTCTTTCTTTTTTCTCGGGTCGTTTGTAAGAGGCTCCTTTTGTTTCAATTTCAAGAAAGAGTTCACAAAGGACATTCTTCTTGTACGTAAACAACACCATATATAGCTGTAGCTGCTTAATCCACACCACATGGATCCTTTTCACAAATTATGCTTATTGGTTGTCTTCATCCGTAATGGAAGATCAGACCATTGTGCCTGCCGAGAATGCAGGTTATGCAGCACATGAGTAATGGAATCCATTTCCGTTTTCATTTTTTTTACAAGATAAAAAAACAACATTTCATTTTTTTTTTTTGGAAAAAAGATGGTAAGAAAACCAATGCTATTCCCAACCTAATTCTTGCACAAGTCACGGGATGCAAGCCCATTACGGATCAAACGAACAAGCGAGCCACTGTGCGAGCGCGAACGTGGGCCATAAGTCACTCAATCTGAGTCCTTCCTTTTCTTCGATACACTACTAGGCCGTTTTTTCCCTTCTTGGGCCAACGAGGAGACACGGAACATCTCTTTCACCGCTTTTCCCTTTTTTAAAATCTATTATTATCTGCTGCTATTTTGTATTAATTTTCCTTTAACTTCTTTTTTTCTCTATATTTGGTAATATCATCAATTTGAGCTTCTTGAGAAAAATGTTGTAATTTCATATGAACTAGTCACTGCACAGCATTGCAGCAACAGCGTCCGTTCCATTGGACTAGTCCTTACTCTCTGATGACTGCATTGTTATTGTTTTGTTTCATCATGAATCTGAAGCATCACAAACGGGATTAGTTCGTACAAACTGGTGACCAGTTCGTCCATGAATTCGATTGTGGAGAATCGGAGCTGGTACTGGGGTTTCAGGAACTAGAACATCTCTGATGTAGCTTCCCAATGCTACTAAACCATGCATGGTAACATACCTGAAACAAGACAAGATGCTCAATCTGAAAACAAATAGAAATCGACATCCACACTCTTGCACCGGCAGGCTCCTCCAATGAGCTGCCAACCAAGATTATTGTCATATGTTCATAACCGATGGCAGGTGCCCCAAAAGCAGCTCCCTGCTTTCGGTCATTGGAGATTCCAAGGTTATGTCGATCTTCGCTTAACGGGCGACTCCCTGCTTTCAGTCATGACAACTTCAGCAATCAGCAGACACGAAGAATTATGCAGGTTGCCCTGAAAAAAGTCCAATGATCAACATCGCATCCCGTGACAGCGAGATGCACAGCAGTTGACAGTACAGAAATGATGTGGACAACGAAAGGCCTTCTTCCAACACCTTTTATGCTCGAAAGGCCATGGATTTGATTTGAGTTTCAGTTCCGCCTTTTGTGCTCGAAAGGCCTTCCAACACCTTTTGTGCTCGAAAGGCCTTCTAAAACCTTTTGTGCTAGTCTTTCGTCTCTTAGAAGGGAAGGAAGACATGGATTTGATTTGAGTTTCAGTTCCGCCGTCCAATTAACCTGACTGGTCTAGTTCTTGTGCTTCCAAATTCCTTTTGATTAACTCTTAACTTTTTGTCTTTGTTTATTTATTTATCTATACTCCGTGCTCTGCAGGCTGCAGTTCATTGGCCTGTTTCCACAAACATGATGAATGTGCAGCCGAAAGAGACACTGCGTTAGCCTTTTAGTGTATGCTTGACGAAAGGAATATGCAACGAAAACCGTAACTAATCGGACGCGACACTACTATGTACAAATGCACTGTAAGTAGAACTTAAAGTTAATGAATGAATGCGTACTTCCCAGCTATTGGTCTACAATTAGTCTCTTGCAGTTAGGGCTTTGTAGGACAGGAATTTACTAGCGCTGATTGGGTCTCACCACAATTGCGCTAGTTAGATGTCATCTGCTCCACATACCGGAACTTCTTCAAAAATTTTATGAACCTCTTGCAAACCAGATGGAGCAGATCTGACTTTGCAGATACATTACTGGTACTATAATGAACAAATTGTCTTCAGAAACACAAATACCAAGCCTGTTTCAGCTGTTCTCCACTTCTTTGTGTATCGGTCAGAACCACCTCGTAACTTCTCCATCTCCAGTGTTTATATATGGGCAATGCTAAGGTACACCCTTACCTAAATCTTACCTCCCTAGGAGGTAATATCTTAAACGAATCTAGACCGTTAAATATTATGATTTATTGAATTATTTAATAAATTAAAAATCTGAAAATTGATTTTTATTTTCCTTTTTTTACTCCTAGAATCTAGATAGATAATTGTAAATAATTTGCATGTCCTTAATTTTAGGGAGAAACATATCAAGCAATCAACGCGAAATCGCCACGTTACTTGCCCGCTTCCGCGCCCACGACTCTCTCCGTGTCGTCGTGCCGCTGCCCAACCTCACAGCCCTTCAACGTCGCGCCGCCGCCCGGACGTTACGCCACCGACGGAGCATCACCCGGTTCGCCTCCAGTTCGCTGCCGTAGAAGGCATAGGCGCGGACGCCGGTGTTGGTGCGTGGCGTGCAGCACCGCCTCGTGCAGGCCCACGCCGCCACGAGCGCCTCCTGTGGTGCTGCACCACGTACTCGCCGTACGACGACGACGAACCCGCCGGCAGCACGGGGTGCGTCCCTTCTGCAGTATGTTTCTTATTCCCATGTTTTCGCTGGCGATTGAACAAGGAATCGGCCCCAATGTAAGTCTTGCTGGTTTGAGTCTCACCCCTGCATTCCCCGCCTAGGACGCACGGAGTAGTCCTGGAATCGCCCCCAACAGTGCCCACCACTACATCGATTGGTCAGATCAACTTACGGTGAGAATCACTTGAGTCCTTTTGTTTCTAAGAATCAACTTTGGAGTCCTGATCATTTATTTGCTATTATATAGCTTGAGTTATTATTTAGAGGGCATGGTAACTGATTTCTCTGTGCTGATTTATTCTTGGATGTTTGGTGTTACTGAAACAACAGTTTACAGAAGCAGCAGCAACTTGAAACAATAGTTTCAAGCACAACTACTTTTTGCCTCTTATTCTGGTAGTTAGGTGTTGTTGCATTTGTGGTGTCCGAGATTGATAGGTGACCTCATATCACTTGCAGTCAGGTTGAAATGGAAGAAATAAATTTTCTCGCAAAATTTAGACACCGTTTCTTGGCAGCACTATTAACATTATTTTTTTTATCAGAATTGAATTCAGATTATTAAAGTTGGTGAAGTGTGGTCCCTACTCCCTACCTGCTATAAAATGGTATATTCGTATGACATAACATACATTGTATGAGGATGTGCTTTACATTATATTTGTTTTTCTTATTTTTATATGATTGATAACCAGGTTCAAACCGTGTGTATGCCCACTAAATTTGCGGACATGTGCAGCACTTTGACAGAAGAACAAAAGCTTATCGTTACAAAAATCGGATTAGGTGGTCTGCTTAGTATCCCTTGCATGCCTATTCAACGCATGCTACTGGAGTCTCTTGCTGAAAAATTCAATGAAACAGATAGAACCTTCAATATTCGTGGCCATGTGGTTCCTGTTTCATATCGGAATGTGTATTGTATCTTAGGTTTAGTTGATAAAGGAGATAAGATTGAAATTACTAGAAAACTACCTGACCCCACATTGTTTAATATTTATAAACAAAAGGGAGATACAGCCATCACTTTCAAATACATGGAGGAAAGGATTCCAAGGGAGGCCGATGAGGTTCATTTTACTAGACTTTTCGTGCTCTATGCAATTGGTACAATTTTGGCCCCTAAGTCTAAGGAATATGTTGGTAGCAACTACCTGCACCTTGTAGAGAAAGTATCTAAAATCAAGGACCTTAATTGGGCGAGATTTACACTAGACTATTTGTTGGAGCATTTAGCTATGTTCAAGAAGAGTAGACGAACTGGACTTTCTGGAAATTTGGCGTTCCTTCAGGTAGTTATTTTTGAAAAAGTTTAGCTATCATTTGTTGCTTCCATTGAAAGGTAAAGTCTTTCCTAATGTGTTCAGGTTTGGTACTTTGAGCACTTTCAAGCGAAAGGTGATTGCTTTGACTATGAGTTGCATGAGCACCCTTTAATAAAAAATTGGCATCAAGCAAAAGTTTTGAAGCGGGCACGCCTCGAAGGCATAAAGAAATTTGGGGCTGAAAAGGTAGATTTAGTTCCTTGTGTGTTGATATAAGTGATGGGTTGTAAAATGTTATTTTGGCATGCTGCAGGTAGTAATGGAACTCCATCCAAATGAGTCTAAAGTGTGCACTAGTACTAATACCTTTGATCAAATGGACTATGAAGGTGTCAAGGTAATTATTCGTATTATTATTTGTACATAGGTAGCTAAATGTGTGTGCGAAGGTAATGTTTTCTCTGTTTTTGATAGGTTGAAACGGAAGACATAAATGTTGATGGGCTGCATGATGCTGTCAAGGTAATTATTTGTATTATTATTTGTACATAGGTAACTAAATCTGCGAAGGTAATGTTTTCTATGTTTTTGATAGGTTGAAAAGGAAGACATAAATGTTGATGGGCTGAATGATACTAATGAGGATGACCAGCAGAGAATGAAAAAGGTACACACAAATGCCTATAGATAACCGATTCATGTAAATTCATGTCAGTGTCAATAAATTACAGGATACCATGGAAGCATTTAAGTTCCTATTGGAAAAGAAAGATATGTTACCAGAAGTGAATATGATTTTAAAGGTAAATATTTTTACTTGGATGCGTATGTTTTTTTTTCATTGAGTGTATGTATTTTTCTTAGTGTAATCAGGTATTGTTTTTAAGATAAAAATTTTGTAATCGCAGGTGTTCATGTGGAATTTTTACAATAAAGTATATGCAATACTGGAATGGGCATGACATAACAACTCCGTTCTCACAGAATGACATGGAGACATTTAGAAAGAAGATGCCTGCGGAAATAATCCTTTCGCCATTAAATGTGCTAACGAACGTTAAAGATGTTGTAAATGCAAAACTTGTAGCCTCTGTCTGAGATTGCTGACTCACTGGCGGCTAATGCATTGGTAGTAGAAGGTTTCTGTACAATATTGCCGTGCCTAATGTGTAAATTTGACTTGGCCAATTGAGTTTACGAGGGCCATTCCCTACAAATCGTCAGGTTTTCATTTTGAATTTCAATAGCAACCAATTTGTCCAAAACTTGACCATGTCACAGCATGGAAATCCAAACTCTGCGTAGATACTTGGCTGATGCTGGAGTGCTGTTGGTATACAATGCGCTCTAGCATTACGGCACCATAACGCCGCAGCAGCTGAATTCACAAGAGAACCAGGAAATCAATTACATAATTAGGCATCAAATCATGGACATTACAGTAATACAGAAAAAATAGATAAGAGTAGACTAATAAATCCTATGTGGCACTATGAACACTATGAAAACATGCATGCTGTGATCAGAAAAGAAATAGTACATCAAACTTGAAGTTGATCAAGCAATTTCTTGGCATCACCTCCTGCAGTAAGGTAAGTGGGGTTGGGGTTAGCATAACAGTAACAAATTATGAGTTTGAATTACAGGTCAAATGATATTAACCTCGTCCTTTTTGGGCAAGTCCTCTTATCATGATCAGTCGCCTTGCATTGTGAGCATCTCCTTTGCTTAGGCTTGTCCAAGAAACTTTTCATCTTTTTGGGGGCACCTTTGCTTTGGACTGGCTCAGGATCTAGAACATTTGTGGCATCTTCATCGCCTTGCTCATTATTCTCTTGCCCATCAGGATTACTTGATTTCTCATCCATTTCATTGCTTCTCCTTATCTGGTTGCGCTCATGTTCAAGAATCTGCTTCCACCTTAGAAAATCTTCCATTGAGCATGATGCTTCTTCCAATACTGGTTTTGCCAAGATAAGCAGCTCTGTCAAACGTGTTCCTTTCATTGACTTCACAGGGTCAGTTGTGTCCCCAATGCTAACTGACTTGGCATCACGTGTCCACCTATTTAACACACAACACTGTGGCATTGTGGCGCCAATTTTAATCAGCACTTTCATTATATGGCAACATGGTATTCCTTCACACTCTAGTTTCAAACAGCTGCAAGTCACATTATCAAGGGTCACCTCATCATAGCAGTCCACTTCGAAAACCTTCCTACGCTCTATTGGTAAGACCATGAACTTGGTGTAACCCTCATTTTCCAAAATCTCCACAATCTCGACCTCTTCAGCACTTTGTATTTCCCTTTGGACCAAATAAAAGTTAGATGGAGTGAAACAACTCGCTGCAGAGGTTTCCAAAACTTGATGTTCTGTAATTGATACAGGTACAGACTGTGAGGCTTCACAATCTAGTCGTCTTTCATTTCTTCTAATTCGGGAGACACAGTAGAAATAATGCTCAACCATATCATACAACGTCATTTTTCGGTCTAGGTGTTTGTGAAGTCTAGAATTTAAGCTTTCACTACGTTGGTTAGTCTTTGCATCCAGGAAATATTTATTCTTCAAAAAACTAGCTGCCCATAATCTCCTAATGACGTACATCCTCGAGAGCCACTCATGGTACTTACGCCGCCTGCGTCGTTTACCAATCTTGTGCTTCTTCATGAAGGCTTGCCACCTTGCCTCAAAAGCTTCTGGACTACCACGCATATACATTAACACCCGAAATCCAGGTATCATAGTATAGTGAAGAAATTTGGCAGCATTCCTCTCAATGTGCCAGGTACACAAACGATGTGTAGTGTTAGGTAAAACTGCCCTTATAGCCTTTCTCATTGCATGGTCACCATCAGTAATTATGGACCTAGGTTCCTTGTTGTACATTGCTACTAATAGGGTTCTCAACAGCCATTTAAATGATTCTACAGTTTCATGAGAAACCACAGCACAAGCAAATATTGTAGTGGTGCGATGATGATTCATGCCTACAAAGGGAACAAATGGCATCTTGTACCTATTAGTTCAGTACGTGCTGTCAAAAACAACTAAATCCCCGAATGCCTGGTAGTCTAGGCGTGACTGACCATCACACCAGAACAAATTGAGCAAACGACCATCTGAACTAGTCTGATAATCATAGAAAAAATCAGAATCCTCTAGTTGCTTTTTTTTCATATATTGAAACACTGCATTTGCATCACCATCTGCAATCTTTAGCCTTTTATTGAAACATGAAAAATTATATAAATCCTTAATTGTGTAGCCAACGTTATGGGGACCCCCATACTGCTGCTCCATAACATCCATTATTTGGCATTTCCTAAGGCCCGCAGTCTGGTATGCTAAGATTTCCTTCTTTTGCCGGACCGATATTCTACGGTGTGAGAACATAAAACCTACTTCAGTCAATCTGGCCATCTCATGGTTATGCGCGTCCACATACTTGTGCACATACCATACTTTCATGCCTGGGTTATACTTAATGACCACTTCAAATGGACAATCAAATCTTGTAAGTGGTTTTGGTCGCCTTTTCATATTCTCTATATTCAAGAACTTATCTCGCCTGACCCCTTCCTTTGAGCAGATATACTGTCGACTTATTATATCAACTTTGTTTGATGCATGTTTGACTTTTCCCTTTCTTAAACTAAACCCTTTATTTCTAGCAAAAGCATTGAAAAACTCATAACCTTCGTCCTCTGAATGGAAGTTCCTCTGTATGACATGCTCATACTCTGCTAACTCTTCAAGTGTTGACATGTTACTTTACTGTTAGAAAATCAATTTAAAAAGTCAGACAAAACTGATTAATCAAATGCATAGTAAATCTAATCCCATATTACTCTTCTAATAATGTGGATTTCCATGATAAGCATTCATGCATACTGCTGGAAGAGTGCAATTTGCTTTGACAGTGAATAAAGAGTGCTCTGTGCACCAAAAATTAGAGGCCTACATAAAAAGGCTAGACTAAACCGGCTCAAATAGACCGTTCGCTTCACTAGTTTCGAAAATTAGAGACCTAACCTTGAAACGAAATGAAGCCAAATCTATCAGATCGAGCAGATCTGACCCATGAAGCGACACAAATGCATTAGGAGAACTTACCAGTGCGACGATGTGGGGCCGCGACGGCCGCGCGAGGAGAGGAGGACGCCCGCCCGCCGGATGATGGGGACCGCGGCGGCCGCACGACGACGGGAGGACGCCCGCCCGCGCGACGATTGGGGCCGCGGCGGCCTCGCGGCGAGGGGAGGACGACCGCCGCAACGATGATGGGTGTCCGCGACAGCCGCACGACGAGGGGAGGATGCGCGATCACGCGACGATGCGGGCCGCGGCGGCCGCGCGACGAGGGGAGGACGCGCGCACGCGTGGTGATGGGGGGCCGCGGAGGCTGCGCGATGAGGGTACGCGTCGCGACGTCGGGGGACGGCGGCGCCTCACGACGACAGGATGGCGGCTCGTGAAAAAACCAACGATGACCAAGACACGGGGAAATTAGAGAAGGTGAAGACAGAGGGGCAATTTTGGAAAAAAAATTAAAAAATGACCTCAAATTGAATAATACAAAATTTAAAAGCTACACTAATGAATTCAAATGCACAAAACATCAACTAAAATTTTCTGTAAATCGGGATCTATAACTTTTGTTTTGATTGTTTGTCCACTCGGATTTGTTAGAATAATTTAAAATTTTAATTTTAAAAATAAAAAATTTTATTCAAATTTATCAGGGCATAGTCATTTCAAATGAAAAAGTTATCAAATACAAAGTTGAATAACTTTTTCAGATCTACAACTTTTATTTTGGTCAACTTTTCATCTGAATTACTTTTCTCAATTGAAAATTTGAATTTCAAAACATGCCAACTTCCAACTACATTTTGAAAGACTAAATCACTTCAGTTCGAATAGTCGTGTACACAAAATTATCACAACTCATCAAGATCTATAACTTTTATTTTGGTCATTTGATCATTCGAGAAAGTGATAATAACATTGTTCACAAATTTTAGATTCTCCTTTAGAGTTCATGAGACTACTAGGGAGAAATGTAAAATTTATGAACAATATTACTATCGTTTTGTCGGATAAGCAAATGCTCCAAATAAAAGTTGTACATCTTAATTAGTTATACAACTTTCATGTTTATGATTTTATTAACCGATGTCATTTACTACGTCAAAATGTTGTTTAGACTTGCTATTTTTTCAAATTTTAAAATTCAAATTACAGAACAAAGTCTAATAAATAAAGAATGCTTCAGATTTATACAGAATGATTTTAGAAAGATTTACAAAAAAGAATCGTTAAATTTGGAGCTATCACGAGGAAGAAAGACTAGTTATGAAATTTTATTGTAGATTAAAAGAAAAAAATACAATTATTATCTCCAACCTATCAAGAACACTATCTAAACTTAGGATGAACACTAACTTAACCCCCCACCCTTACACGTGTAATGTTTAAAAAAAAAGTGAGATGCAATCCACGTGAGGTGCAATCCACGCCTAGGGTGGGGTGTTTCCATAAAAAAATGCATGCATGCAATGATATCTACTAATACATGGAAACAAATCTATAAAGGATTTTCTATATCCTAAATAATCATTTTTATCTTTTTTAAATATTAAATAAATATATAAAAATGTATTTAAGATATTACCTCCTAGAGGTAAGATCTGATCGTGACCGTCCGATCGAATAAAATGGACGGCTCACAGTTATTTGGGTGTACCTTAGCAATTCTCTTATATACACACACGCACGGAACTAATAATACAGTACGTTTCACGCCATGTTTTGGAGATGAATTGAGGCGTTGATGATGCTGCTTAGGTGCACCAAAACCTACGTGGTCAAGGGGCACCAACTCTCTGAGTCTCAACTAAAAAAGAGGAATCTTTTACCACAAGCGATCGATTGTTAGCACCTGCTGCAGTGCCAGTGCAGTACACGCACTGCCTACGCAGCACGAGCACCATGCAAGCTATTTTAATCGCGCGTGCACTGCCCACTGCTTGAGAGCAACCGGCGGCCGGGCCCTGCAAATCTCCTCGGTGCGCCGAATCCCCGATCAACGTCGTCGTCGTCCCAGGTGTGAAGATGACCGGGTGCACCCCGCCGCGGAAGGGTCGGAGCTCGTCCGGCGCCGGCGGCGACGCACTCGAGGAGGCGTGGCTGGTGGCGGAGGCGGCGCCGGCGAAGAAGCCCCACGCGAGGGCGGCGGCGTGGGGCGTCACCGTCAGCTTCGGCCACCGCGGCCACTGCAACACGTTCCTGCTGCTGCTCCTCGTCTTCTTCGTCGTCCTCGCCATTTCGGTCACCACGACCAAGAACGACAGCGGCGGGCCCGAGCAGCCGGAGACAAAGACGACGACGACGACGACGACAGCGCCGCCTGCGGATGACGCCGGCGAGTGCGACATGTCTTCCGGGCGGTGGGTGTACGACGCCGCGGCGTACCCTTTGTACGAGGAGAGCGCGTGCAAGTTCATGTCGGACCAGGCGGCGTGCGGCAAGTTCGGGAGGACGGATCTCAAGTACCAGCACTGGCGGTGGCAGCCGCACGGCTGCGATCTTCCCAGGTTCGACGCGGTGAGGCTGCTCCAGAGGCTGCGTGGCAAGCGGCTGGCCTTCATCGGCGACTCGCTGAACCGGAACCAGTGGATATCCATGGTC
Organism: Eremochloa ophiuroides; assembly: GCA_038502445.1. NCBI lineage: Eukaryota > Viridiplantae > Streptophyta > Magnoliopsida > Poales > Poaceae > Eremochloa > Eremochloa ophiuroides. The sequence goes on along the minus strand of JAHLJS010000002.1, from coordinate 95,447 downwards.
TGCCTCATCGACACCGCCACCCCCATGCTGCGCAAGTCCATGGCCGGCGGCGGCAACAGCTCCCTCGTTTCCTTCAGGATCCATGTACGTATACACATGCATGCATGTTCGCGTACATATAATTGTCAGCTGATCAAATTTTGCGTGCAGGAGTATAACGCGTCGGTGGACTTCTACTGGTCACCTCTGCTGGTGGAGTCGAACTCCGACCATCCGGTTCACCACCGGGTGGCCGACCGCGTCGTGCGCGCCGGCTCCATCGACATGCACGCCAGGCGTTGGGCTGACGCCGACGTGCTCATCTTCAACTCCTACCTCTGGTGGCGCCGCCCGACCATCAAAGTCCTGTGAGTTTCTGTGGTCTCTTCTGTCTGTGTCACCGTCCGACTGACGACGATGACACTGACCGTGCATGCGTTCGGTCAGGTGGGGGACGTTCGAGTCGGCGGCGGCGGAGGGCGTGGAGAGGGCGGCGTACGAGGTGACCGACAGCCTGCGGGCGTTCGAGCTGTCGATCAAGACGTGGTCCGAGTGGCTGGAGCGCCACGTCGACCGCGGCCGCACGCAGCTCTTCTTCACGAGCATGTCGCCGACGCACCTCAACTCCGACGAGTGGGAGACTGCCGGCGGCGGTGGCGGCGGCGGCGGGAACCACCAGTGCTACAACGAGACGCAGCCGATCGTGGCGGAGGGGCACCGCGGGCGGGACACGGTGCCGGCGTTCGCGCGAGTGGTGGAGGCGCAGGTGGCGCGGCTGGGCGCACGCGGCGTCGCCGTGCGGGTGCTCAACGTGACGCAGCTGTCGGAGCACCGCAAGGACGCGCACCCGTCGGTGCACCGGCGGCACTGGAGCCCGCCCACGGCGGCGGAGATGGAGGCGTGGGCGCGTGACCCCAGCAGCGGCGCCGACTGCATCCACTGGTGCCTCCCCGGCGTGCCCGACGTCTGGAACCAGATGCTCTATGCGCACCTCGTTTCATCGTCCTAGTCGTAGCATACCCGCTCACCAATTTCGCAGCTCATTTTATTTTTTGTTAGTTCTCCAATTTTAGGATCTTTTTGACTGCATCTCTGACAAGAGCCATGTCAGCAAATTCTATTCCCAGCCTCTCCAAGTTCAGATGTTGCATTTGAAGAAGAGGTGCCCTCCGTCTTCATCCACCGATTCACCGACTGGGCATTTAGTATCAGTTTTCATCCCTCGGTGTGCCAAGTTTCTTCTCAGCGGGTGGCTGTTATGTTATGTGTAAGCCGCCAGAAGGAATGTTTAACCTTGCTTGGCACTCTCAGTTTCCAGATATCCTTCCAAATTTTAGCAGGTGTATTGGTACTGTCTCCTTGTGCACCTTCGTGACTTCTTGTAGATGAGAAAGCAGTTGTCAAATTGCCATGCAATAAAATTGTCTCTGCCTTGATGTACTGGTAATGCCAAGATGATATTTGCATCTTCTTCCCAGAATATTTCTTTCACCAATTCACTGTCCCATTCACCAGAGGTGGGGTTCATCAGCTCCGACACGTGTTAGCAGGCATCCCCTTTTGGGCGTGATCGATCTCCTTGAAGCACCTCTCGGGTATCCATGGGATCATGGGTCTCTCCAAATACGGTAATGATACTGTGCGAGCGTCCGACGCGTCCGGACGCATCATCAGTACTCGCTCGCCTCGTCTCACCACCCCCCGCCTCCTCCGGCGCCGCGCTCCCACGCTCCTCCCCCGCGTGAGCCACCCCTCCTCCCTCCCCTTACCCTCCCTCCCTCCGCCCCCTGCCTCCCCTGTTATGACACGCACGCCCTCCTCGTGATAGGAGTGCGAGCGACGGCGACGGCATCCGGTGAGTCCGTGCACTTCCCTGGTCCCCCTTCCCTTCTTGGTGGTCTCGCCCTCGTGGGCCGCTAGCTCCATGGGCTCCGACGAGGTAGGTGGGGAGGGATCTGGATCTGAGGCACCCCTCCCCCTCATCCCCTCTCTGGATCTCGATCTGGTCTCCTCTTCCTTCCCCTCCTCCCCCTCTTCCTCGTTCTCCTCCCCCCTCTAGATCTAAGGTTTTGATGGTGGTTGGGGTTTATGGCGATTCAGATCTACACTCAACAGATGATGCGAAATGCTTTTGCACGATTCTCTGATATTGCAGTAGTTATTTTTGAGATGTTGCAGTAGTTATTTTTGAGATGTTGCAGTTGCTCTTCTCTATTGTTGCAGTAGCTTCTTCTCTTCTGTTGCATTTTTTTCTTTCTCCTTTGGTGCAATAGTTTTTTATTTGTTGCAGTAGCTTCTTCTCCTTGTTGCAGTAGCTTCTCCTTTATTGCAGTAGTGTCGGTACTAGTTTTGGTGGGGCTAACACCGGCTAGTAAATATGTGTTTTGCGGTTGAGGCTACGGATGGTGTGCAAGGGGGAACACAGGGATTATACTTGTTCAGGCCAAGCAAGCCCTACGTCCAGTGGAGAGGAGAGTCGTGTTGCCTTGCACCGGGGTATTTGTAGTAGGGGGTTACAAGCTAGGCGAGAGAGGGAAGCGCTCCCAGGTCTCTTGTGTGTGTCTAAGTGTTTACAAGTCGTTTGCTATGGGTACGTTTGTGTGGGTGAGAACTTAGAACTTCTCCGTCGTCCTAAAGCTGGCCTCTGCTCTCCCTTTTATAGTCGCAAGGGAGAGGCAAGGGCAGCTACGTATTTTACAGTGAGGAGTTGTTGTTCCCCGTTTGACTAGCTACTGCCTTTTCTCCGCGTCTCCGGGGTATGGCTGTCTTGGTTCGCACGATCTTAGTGAGTTCCAAGGTGGGAACAGTCGTCTGACTACGTCATGTCGTCAGCTACGGTCTTCTCTCTGGGTCTCTAGGATATGGCCGTCGTGGTTCGCACGACCTTGGTGAGTTCCAAGGCGGCAACAGTCGTCGGATTACGACGTGCCATAGGGTCACACCTACCGGCTATCCTTCCGTACGATGTGACAAGAGGGTGAGTCACCTTAGGGTGTTGTCTCCCGAGGCTCGGGACTCTGAAGGCGTGATGGGATGGAGCGGGGGATATCTCCCCTGGTCATATTTCTGGCCTTTGAACAGCACCTCCCGAGGGTTAGCGGTCCCGGATGGAAGGCGTGCTCGTCCTTTCGAGTGGACAGCGCAGTAGGCGCCTTTCCTGTTCTTGCGTAGCCCATCGTCAGGCGCTTGGACTGTCACAGTCAGAGTTGATAGATCCCGGCGGAAAACGGGGTGGCGCACCGTAGACCATACCGTGGAGGACGGCCATAGTGGGCCTATCAAATCCGCTGCCAGGGAAATCCTGACAGGTGGTATGGCCGTCAGGGGCGTGCGAAGCACAGTCGCGTCGAGAGTCTCGCCTGACGGGACAGTGCTTGTAAAGTGGTCAGAGAGATCTCTTGTGGTCCAAGATTGCTCCGCTGACATCACCTGTGCCTTGGATGCCTTTGCGAGATTGTGCTCGAGGGGGATAGGGAAGCTCGGGCGAATCGGAGCTTTCCCGGGGAGGCTCGGGCGCTCGGGCGAATCGGAGATTTGGGGCGCCGAGGGTGCCGCTCTCCCGAGCTCTTCCAGGGAGGCTCGGGCGAATCGGAGATTTGGGGCGCCGAGGGTGCCGCTCTCCCGAGCTCTCCCAGGGAGGCTCGGGCGAGTCCCGGGGAGGCTCGGGCGCTCGGGCGAATCGGAGATTTGGGCGCCGAGGGTGCCGCTGTCCCGAGCTCTCCCGGGGAGGCTCGGGCGCTCGGGCGAATCGGAGATTCGGGCGCCGAGGGTGCCGCTTTCCCGAGCTCTCCCGGGGAGGCTCGGGCGAATCGGAGATTTGGGCGCCGAGCGTGCCGCTCTCCCGAGCTCTCCTGGGGAGGCTCGGGCGAATCGGAGATTTGGGCGCCGAGGATGCCGCTCTCCCGAGCTTTCCCGAGGAGGCTCGGGCGAATCGGAGGTTTGGGCGCCGAGGATGCCGCTCTCCCGAGCTCTCCCGAGGAGGTTCGGGCGAATCGGAGCTTTGGGCGCCGAGGATGCCGCTCTCCCGAGAGCTCTCCCGGGGAGGCTCGGGCGCTCGGGCGAATCGGAGGTTTGGGCGCCGAGGATGCCGCTCTCCCGAGCTCTCCGGAGGAGGCTCGGGCAAATCGGACGTTTGGGCGCCGAGGATGCCGCTCTCCCGAGCTCTCCGGAGGAGGCTCGGACGAATCGGAGGTTTGGGCGCCGAGGATGCCGCTCTCCCGAGCTCTCCCGGGGAGGCTTGGGCGCTCGGGTGCTCGGGCGAATCAGAGATTTGGGCGCCGAGAGTGCCGCTCTCCCGAGCTCTCCCGGGGAGGCTTGGGCGCTCGGGTGCTCGGGCGAATCGGAGTCGTGGGCCTCTGTAGACGCGGCCTTTGTGGGCTTCCACTAGCCTTACTTGGGGCAGGCCATGTTGGGAATGAGCGTTTTTGCATCGAAGTTGGGTACCCCTAACTTTGGTACCCGACAAGTAGCTTTTTTTTTCTTTTCTTGCAGCAGCTTTTTTCTTTTGTTGCAGTAGCTTCTTCTCCTTTGTTGTAGTCGCTGTTTTTTGATGTTTCAACTATTTTTTCTGTTTTGTTTCATTAGGTGGTTTCTGATGTTTTAATATTTTTTTTGGTTTTGTTTCACCAGTTTTCTCATGTTTTTTTTTTCATCTTGTTTCATTAGAAGTCCTTCGTCGCAGTAGTGTTACTTTGATGTTCTAGTTCCTTCACCTTACTCTTTGCAGTGGCACGGGGATGGGGGTGGCGAGCTGGGGGGTTTGATTATGGTGGTGAGCCGGTGATGGGGGGCGGAGGTGTTGGGGTCGGCGAGGCTGCGGTGGGAGGCAGATCCATGCGGGGCGGAGCGGAGCGAGGTTCGCCGGTTCGCGTTTCCGTTTCGATTGCAGGGGCGGGGGCGCGGCCGAAAGACATGCGTGCGGGGTGGGACCGTTCATTGGGACTAAGTCCCATCGAACGTTCTGGCGCTAGCAACGCCCCTCCAAATATTTAGGTTAGTCTTTTCATCAACTCGCCATATTATTCCTTTCTTGAAAATTTCCAACCCTCGGAGATTACTACGCCAAGTGTAACATGTTCAACTTTGCCTCAGCTTCAAGTACCGAAGAGTTGGTATAATACTTCGCCTTTAGCACTCGAGCTCACAGTGACTCTGGGTTCTCCAACAACTACCAATCTTGCTTTGATGCTGTTTTTTTTAGGAGAGATAGATACAAGGCGATTCTTCCATTGGAGGCAGAGACCGGATATTACTTATCTTCTTTGTGGCGACGTGCGTTCGCCATGCCAACGAAACAGACAATCCAAAAATTGGCCATCGGGGATGGGCCATATGTGTTTCCACTTTGCAGGTAGCTGTTACAAATGGGCATCGCCGTTGTCACAACCAGCAAATCGCGTGAACCCAGCTGGGTGTATCTTTGCCCGGCAGCCCAGCCCACTGGAGAAGTGGCACCTGATAGGAAAGCCCACAGGCCACAGAGATGTCACCATTGCATCCTGTTAAGAAAAAAAATAACCGAAATTTCTAATCATCTCAGTCGAAATAATGAAGTTCTTGCATTTCGAGAAAACTAGATGTTTTCATGTTTGACTAAATTTATCTTAAAAAAATAAAAATTCTTTCGAAGTGAAAATACCATTAGAATCGTTATAAAATATACTTTCATAATATACTGATTTGGAGACATAAATCTAAATACTATTTACCGTAAAATTTAGTCAAATTTGGATAACTTTAACTTTAACAAGCATAAAAACCATAGTTGCATCCCTTCGCGGACGGAGGGAGTAGATGGTAAACCCAAAGAAGGGGGGGTGCAAATAGTGATGACCTAGGGTTAACTAGGGTTAAGTATTACATGATTTTGATGGGTATTATCGATTTATTGTCTTGATCTGCGCATGCATCTTCATCAGATTTTCTTCTTTGGGTTGGTTTTGCCTTCCTTTTGTCCACATTTTTGCCCTTCTTAGCCGGAAGACCTTATCTTTATTATTATTATTATTATTATTATTATTATTATTATTATTATTATTATTATTATTATTATTATTATTATTATTATTTTGTTGTTCGATTCAAGCGTTCCTCTTTCTTGTCCCGCAAGACTGTTGTGTTTTTGAGATTAAATGTTGACCTACATGATCCTTTGTTAATGGCTTTTGGTTTCAGTTTTCCTGCCACACTTTTTTCTTTCTTTGTTGGTCACTTCTGTTTTAAGAAAATTTGTTTGTCAAAAAATGCAAAATCAGTCGAATCTTTGTTGTTCCTTCAATGCCCATGTGTACTGTTGTTCTTGGTTGAAAAAAAATGACCGAAACTCAAATTGAAAGCAATCGAATGATGGGTAGTCAATTCCCAAAAAAGAGTGAACCAATTAACTGATGCATATCATATACTCTAGAATATCGGACAATGAGCAATATGCTAGGATTGAATTTTACAAAAGTTAGGAGTATGGCAGTACAAATTATTGAGAGTCGTATTTTGTTCATTGTCAATTGGGTTCACGCGATTTGCTGGTCTTGAGTTGGTGACAACGGTGAGTACGGAACATATATAGGATAGGGCAAGTGACCAAGTGTTCACCGGATGTGGACACCATCTGAGATACCGAGACAGCATCGGCTCTGGGGTCCGAGGTGTTGATAGCAGCGAGAGATTAATAAGGCGGATTTGATTACAATGCAATCTAGCCACCCATTGCTTGCGCTTGAAACTACTCTTTTCGTATTTCTTTTTTTAATCAATAACGAAACTGGAGTGCACCAGGAACATGCAACAGTAGTCCAGCAGCCGGAGCCATCGGAGTCAGTAAACCTGGCGAGTTTGGCTGCTCCATGCAGCATCGAAGTTGCCACAGTCAGAGGCCAAGGCTCCAATAACCATGCTCCATGCAAGGAATGGGTAGTGGGCTAGTAGATCAGGAGGACTCGTATATTCATGCTAGAGCCATAGACTGCACTTCTTTAACTGAGCTATTATTGGCGATTGCGTGCTCACTGCTCGAGAGCACACGTATAATTGCTTGGCTGCTTGTATGCATAGTACTGTACACAAGTCTAAGGCTAGCTAACACTACCTCGAGTGAATTTAAATTGTATCTATTTCAAAATTCAAACATACTACTCCCTCTGTTTATAAGAGATAAAGAACAAAAAGATAACTAAGGAGTTGCTTGGATTCCAAGGGCTTCTCACATAGTATATTTTGATGTTAATCAGAAGAACTAAACATGAGATAACTATAAAATTAATTGTAGAAGCTTAAGACTAATTCACAAGACGAATCTATTAAATCTAATACATGATTAGCATAATCATAGCCTAATTAGGCTTAATATAGATCTGTCTCACGAATTACCCTAGGGTTATGCAATTAGTTTTATCATTGATCTACATTTAATACACCTAATTAGCGTCTTTTTTGCTTTAGCTAAAAATATTTTTAGCTGATGCTGATTTAATTTGTTGGGAGAGACCGAAATAAGCGCTGAATGTAGGAGTTCACTCGAGGGAGGGAGTAGGGAGTACCCCAAGTTGCGCCTCCCGGCGTGCTCTCAAGATTCCTGCGGGCTGCAAGTGGCCAGGTGCACGACCACGACTGCATGGTACTAGCGCGCATGCAATGCAATCACCGTCTCATTACGAGCTGCTAGCCCTAGCCCTAGTCTTTTTGGCTGCGTTCGGTTGAGGGTATAAGCGCTTATTTTTCAGCACTTCAGCAGTATTTTTCTCTCACAAGATTTCAGTACTTCTACAGCACTTCAGCGCTTATCTACAGCAGTTCAGCTTCACCGAACACAGTCTTTCTGCCTGATAGATGTTCATGGCCGGCCTTGGGCCATCGGTCCTCAGGAAAATGGGTCGTTCAACCTCCAGCTCCAGCTCCCATGCGTAGCGTAGGGGAGCTAGCTAGTGCTAGCTTTCCCTGGGACTGAAGAGTGGTAAGTACCTGGGCGGCTGCTCCGCTGCCACACCACAACGTGGAGTAGGAAGGATCGAGTAGCTATTGCTAGTGGCACCGGCACCAGCTGACCAGTGCTTGTAGTGCATGGCGCATGCTGGGCCATGCCACTGCCCACTGGCATGCCACGCGCTCTGCGGTCTGCGCCAGCACGCAGTCGTCGGCGTCGCAGTACTGGTTGGACGAGACGAGACGACGACGATCGATCGAATCTGGAGCTGGAGCAGGAGGAGCTGGCGGCGTCTGCGTGTGCGTGCCCGTCAGTCAGCCAGAGCCCAGAGCCCAGAGCGGCAGAGGCAGAGGCAGGCACTAGCAACTGCATGCCTGGCGCGGCGTCTCCCGAAGGCCGGACACACATGGCCAAGGGGAAAGCCCCCGGAAAGCGTTGGCGTGCTGGTGCCCTGCCACTGGCCGGCCAACCTGTCAGGGAATGCCGCTCGCACTCTGCGGACTGCGGCGACCACGGTGCAGTCGAGGTCCCATGCCAGCCGCCAACCCTATTATTTTAATTTCTTACAAACAGCCCCACGGTTGCGCTAGGTTTTGAATACTAGTACTAGGCCCCGTTTAGATCACAGTTGCAGTTACAATTCTGCATTATAGCACGTTCGTTTGTATTTGATAACTTTTGTCCAATCATGGCCCAAGTAGGCTTAAAAGATTCGTCTCGTGATGTACATGTAAAAAGTACAAACATGCAAACATTTCGTCTACATTTAATGCTCCATGCATATGCCGCAACGTTGATATGACTAGTTGCAATTGCAATTTGCAGTGAATCTAAACACGACCTAGAAAGTTGGATTCAAAGAAAATAAACGAAGGACGCCTTCAATAGTAGTCAGGCAATGACACTTAACAGCAACTTCAAGTATATATATACTCCCTTTATTGATAGAAATGGCGTTTTTCTTCAAAAAAGACCCTTAAAAACAAGTTTTTTTAGTTATATATTCTGGTTGAGTTGCTCTAAGATATTACTGTCTCTGTCACATGAAAATGCAACTTTTAGAAACATGACAATTAAAGTGAAAGTTTACAGGTGTGGGTAGGGGTGCGCGTGTCACGGTGTCAGTGGGCGCGAAAGCCCACGAGCCGCCACAGGGTGAAGGCGTCGTCCCTATTCCTCCTTTCACAACGGAGTAGGCACAGGTTCCCAGGTGCTCTGGCCCAAAAAAGCCCACCAGCTCGCTGGATGCTTTCCACTCCTACGTGCGCGTTTTCGCTGAAATAAGAAGGTTCTCCACTTCACAAATTTGTATTTGTTGGCTTTTAAAGCAGGAGGCACGTCCCCGATTACAAAATATATTAATATTTCTAGATATACACTTTTTATTATTTCCTTCACTTACTTGACCTTATATTATTAAAAAAATATCCTAAAATAAATTATCTTCTCACTTGCCAATACAATTTTCTCTTCTCTCAACACGTTTGGAATTTGAGATTTCTCTCTACTTCCTGTTTTCCTATGAATATAAATTCGTTTTATAAAATTTTAGTATGAGTCTTTTATAATTCTTGTGTTATTATTCAGATATAAACGTGGTATCCAACGGCAATGCTATATAGAGACTATCACTATGCCAAAAACGCTTATCAGTGACGTCACGTTTCGTGACTCAAGAAAGAAACGCGTCACTAATAATCTATTCGTGACGCGGATCAACAAGACGCGTCACTGATTAGCCATTGCCTATGCCCTAGGGACAAGACGCGTCACTAATAACAACATATCAGTGACACTTGAATAGAATACGCGTCACTGATAATATTTGTGACGCATATTGTTATGACGCGTCACAGATATGTGGACATATTGGTGACACCGGTAAAGAATATGCGTCACAAACAAGTTTTGTGACGCGTTTTATGTAGATGCGTCACTGATTGCTTGGGATATCTGTGACTCGTTTTCTTTAGACGCGTCACAAATAAATCGCGCGAAAATTTCCCCCTTTATCAGATCCAATCGCTGTTTTTCCTCCCGGCGGCGCTCTTCTTGAGTCCCGGTGGCACCAAATCATCCCGTCCCCGTGCTCGTGACCACGAAGCCCGTCGCGACTTCGCCGATTTGGAGCCGTCCCTGCCTAGCGCTCTTAGTGGAGCCGTCCCTGCCTCAGCCGGACTCCGCCACGCCGTCCTCGTGACCCCGCACACACTCGCCCTCCGCCACCTCCTCGCTCCGACCCCTACCTTTCATCGCCGGAGTGCCTCGCCAACGGCCAGCCCTCCCTCATCGACGTGCCGCAACCTGGCTGTGTTGGACAGCTGTGTGCAGACCCACAGCGCGTGTGTGCAGCTTGAGTGCTCGACGTCGTGCGCTCCTAGCACTGCTCGTCAAAGCTGACGGGTCGATCTATCTTTCTCTTTGGTTCTGCAGGAAAGCAGCAACACTCCATTGCAGGTGCCGCTCCCTTCCTCTCTCTTTGGGTTTCATTCCTGAGGAAAAGATCAATTGACTGCTCAATTAGAGAACAGCTCATGCTATTTTTTGTGACATTGGTTTCTTTAGCGGTAAATATGGTACAAATTTTGCACTGGGTATTGGCTGCCATAGTTGGGGGCAGGAGGTAGGGGTTCAACACTTGCATTTCGTTATATTTTTATGCCTGCCTAAATTTAACTATAGGAAATAATTTATTTATTTTACAATATGATGCAAGATGTAGTGGCTATGGCCTTCCATGGGGAAGTTCTTTTTAGGATTTTAAGTTTCTGGAGCCATACTGATTTTTTTATTTTTAGTAGTACAGAGTTCTAGATGTTGCCTAGCTAGAGGGAGATTGAACACTTGTCTTCTTTGAATTCATAAAACTCAGCAGGATAGTAGCACTGTTTGATCATGTTTCTATTATTTAAAATTTTGATTTCTGATCAATAAAGCAGTTATGTTTATTTTCATCTTGTCTAGTGTCAACAACCCATCCTATTCTCTATTCCAGGCTGTAAGTTTTAGGATACGACAACAACACCTATTTACCATCTATCAATAGTAGCAAATTGTGTGGAAGAGTTTTCATGTTTGCATTTCATACTACTTCATTGCAATTGTCATAGAGCTTCGGCTAGTCATGTTTCTTTGGAGTGTCACTTTGGTGCAATAGTAAATTTACTATTCTCATTTCATACTTTTGTAGACTATGGAGGATCAGAGCTGGATGTCTCTTCGCAATCGTGCATGTGCAGAATACTTAGATGGTCTGAAGTCATTCATAAAAGCTGTAGAGGTAGATATGTTGAATCAGCACAAGACAACTATGTGTTGTCCATGCATAGATTGTGAGAATCAAAAGCAGTACTCAAGTTCATTATCGGTCCATGCTCACCTGATCATCCGAGGATTCATGGGTGACTATAGATGTTGGAACAAGCATGGAGAACAAAGAGTTTATGAACGAGACCTGCAAGCTGGTCCTATGGACCCAGGATTCTCTAGTTTCCTACGTCGGGATGATGGAAATCATCATGATGCTGGTCAGGACAACGAGAAAGGACCCTTTTTCATCTCGGATCTCAATGATGATAAGTTAGCAGATATTAGTGCCAATTATGTCCAAAAGGTAGAGGATCTTGAGGAGATGGTGCGTGATGCCATAGGGTTTGATGAGTATACCGAGGCAGATTTGAATAAGTTGAAGAGGCTGGTGGCAGATATGAGGAAGCCACTCTATCAGAGTTGCAAGGAGAAATATTCAAGGTTGTTTGCTACTCTCAAGCTTCTCCAGTTGAAGGCGACACATCATTGGACTGACCGGAGCTTTGATGATTTTCTACATCAAGTGGAGGATATCCCGCCTGAGGGGAATGAGTTATCCAAGACCACATATGAGGCCAAGAAGATTGTTTGCCCTATGGGATTAGAGGTCAAGAAAATTCATGCTTGTAAGAATGATTGCATCCTGTATCATGGTGATAACGCTGATTTAACTGAATGCCCCGAGTATGGAACCTCTCGATACAAATGAAGAAATGACGGGGGTGATGACGCCAAGAGACATGGAGTGCCTCGGAAAGTGGCATGGTACTTTCCTATAATTCCTCGCCTAAAGCGTTTGTTTGCAACTGCCAAGGATGCACAACTGCTGAGTTGGCACAAGAAGGGACGCAAGATTGATGATTACCTACGGCATCCAGCAGATGCTATTCAGTGGCGCATCATCGATTCCAAGTATGGATTTTTTAAAGATGAGCCAAGGAATATTTGTTTTGCTCTGAGCACAGATGACATGAACCCATTTGGTAACATGAGTAGCTCACACAGTGTTTGGCCTATGTTGTTATCTATCTACAACATTCCACCGTGGTTGTGTAACAAGAGGAAATACATGATGATGCCACTTTTGATCTCAGGTCCGCATCAGCCAGGGAATGACATCGATGTATATCTGAGACCGGTTGTGGATGAGCTCAAGACGCTCTGGTCAGAAGGTGTTAAGGTATATGATGGGTTCAAGCAAGAGTCATTCAAGGTGCATGCCATGGTGTTAACCACCATCACCGATGTTCTGGGACACCGTTGCTTATCTGGGCAGTCCAAAGGAGAGAAAGATTGCTTTCAGTGCTTAGATGACACCGAGTCTCTTTGGCTGAACAATTCAAAGAAAAGGGTGTACATAAGACATCGTCGTTTCCTTCCCCGATCCCATCCTTACCGACGCATGAAATGCCAGTTTGACGGCACCATTGAGACAGGATCTGCTCCGAGGCACTTCAGTGGGCTTGATGTGTATGACCAGGTAAAGGATCTCAATGTCTCATTGGGGAAGAACAAAAAAAAGAGTGCCCTTGGAAAGAGAAAGTGCAAAGAAAAAGGTGCAGATAAGAAGAGGTGGAAGAAGATGTCAATTCTATGGGAGCTGCCTTATAGGAAAGACTTAGCGGTTCACCACAACATTGATGTCATGCATGTGAAAAAGAATGTTTGTGTGAGCTTACTTGGAACACTCTTGAACAACAAGGCGAAAACCAAGGACCATGCAAATGCACGAGCAGATATGGAAGCTCTGGATATAAGGCCCGAGTTGCATCCCGAGGGCCCCAGTGCTCGACTACCATTATCTGCCGTAAATCTAACTGGGGAAGAGAAGCAGGAGCTGTATGACTTCTTCCGTAGCGTGAAAGTTCCGTCTGGATATTCTGCAGACATCAGGAAACTTGTGGCAGCAAAAGAGAACAAAATGCTCCCCATGAAGGCTCATGAGTGCGATGTCATGCTCACAACAATGCTTGCGGTCGGGATCAGGAATATTTTGCCAGAAAAAGTCCGAATGACAATCATGAGCCTATGCTTCTTCTTCAATGCAATATCTCAGAAGGTTCTTGATGAGAGGTCATTGGCCAATCTTGAGAGGACATTCTTTGATGTATCCGTTCATCTCATTGCTCATTTGGTTAAGGAAATAAAGTACCTTGGTCCCGTGTTCCTCCATCATATGTATCCATACAAGAGATTCATGAGCACTTTGAATAGGTATACAAAGAGTTGGGTTCATTCTGAGGGAAGCATGGTCCAGGGTTACTCTACTGAGGAGGTAGTTGATTGGTGCCTTGGTTACATTGACCCTACAAATCCAATCGGCATATATAATTCTCACCATGAGGGAAGGCTAGCAAGGATCGGGACTCTTGGGGAGAAGACATTTAATCCAGATCCAGATGATTTTCAACATGCTCACTTTCTCGTGTTGGAACACACAACAGAAGTGACTCCTTATATTGATGAGCATAAGGAGCAGTTGCATCAAGAGAATCCAGGTCGGAGCGAAGCTTGGTTAGCGAGGGCACATATGAAGGGATTCAACATTTGGTTTAGGAATAGGATCCGCAGTTTGAGCTCTTGCACCGATGAACGCCTCCGGACCCTAGCAGAAGGCCCTTTGTTCACAATCACAAGTTACCAAGGATATGACAAAAATGGATACACATTTTACACCTTGGCTCAAGACCAGAAAAGCGTGTACCAAAATAGTGGTGTTCGTATAGATGCTTTGGACAACACTGATGTGCAGAAGGATGCATACTATGGTCAGATAGAGGAGATTTGGGAGCTCACTTATCCTGACGTGCCCTGCTTCAAGGTGCCCATTTTTCGTTGCCATTGGGTTCAGGGCACAAGGGGTGTCATGAAGGACAAATATGGATTCACCATAGTTGATTTTGAACAGATTGGGTACAAGCATGAACCATTTGTACTTGCAGCTCAGGTTTCCCAAGTCTTTTATGTGCTGGACACAAGAAACAAGGAACGCCTTGTAGTTCTCCCTGGTAAAAAACGGGTTGTCGGAGTTGAAAATGTTGTGGACGAGGAAGAGTACAATCAATTTGATGAAGTCCCTCCTTTTGGTGACTGGATCCTCCCTGTGATTCTGTAGAGTGAGAAAACTCCATACTTACGACAAGGTCATGTAGAAGAGGCCACCTTGGCAAAAGGCCGCCGAAAACGGCAAGTGCGCAAAAAGTGATGCAGATGCCATTCTGGAGAGGAGAGTGAGAAAACTACCGGTACTTATCTGTTGCAGGTACAGTTAGAAATTACTTGTTCTTTCAGTCATTTCCTTTGCTGCTTGTACAAATTGTTCTGTTATTCAGTAACTCATTTTTGGGGAATAGTTGTGCATGATAATCCTGTATTTGGGTCACATAGACGAGTATGTTATCTATTGCTAGCTTATCTCAAGCTAGTCAGGCTGATTAAGCTTTACAATCGCTATGAGTTGGATCCTGCTGTGTGCTTTTATCAGCTTGCAAGTAACAATGAATATTCTTATTCATATGTTGTGCCTTGCAGAGTTTTTTTAGCTACAACAGATCGAAAAAATCCAGGCAGTGATGTCATATTAACATGTACTGTGTCATAATGCTTGCAAAAGTAATAGTTGACCTCAATGTGTAAATGGAGCTTGAAAACACAGAAACTGCTTGCTGTTTAGCAACAGTAGTCAATAACTGCTTCCTGGCAACTAGTCCTGTTCACAGTTTGGTACTCAATTAGTCAATTCAAGCAGTTTCAACTTGACACGCTACAAGTTTCACAGTAGTAAGATTCATCCTGCAACTTACTCCACTCTGCTAGTGTTTTTTTGTTAGCCGATCAGATATTTGAGGTACTGAAGCTATGGCTCGCTAACTAAAAACTTTTACATTCCTGCAACTTACTCCATGTTTTTTGTTAGCCACTCTGCTAGTGTTGTTTTCTGTTTTGGAATCTATTCAACCCAGTTTGATATTTCTTTTTTTTTGCAGATAAAAACTGTCATTGCTGCTACCATGTTTCTTAAAGGCTTTGGTGGTCTTTTATTCATATTCAGCAGCTCATTTCCTCCTGGTGAGCAACTAAGTATTGGTTTTTCTGCTTGCCCATGCCTAATGTGCTGTGCTAAAAGATGAAGGGCTTATAGACGTAATTACAGAAAAAGGCACTAAAGATACTGTCATGTGTATTTGACTAATTGAGTACCATCCAGATGAGTTTGTTTCTTGTAGCATGTCTAGTTGAAACCATTCAACTTGCCAATCCAAACCAGACAGGACTAGTACAAGCAGTTTCACAGTTTCACATGTTTGTCTATCCTTTAATCTGCATTACAGAAAGCTCTCTTTCCTGCAAATGTTGCTGTGGACTTTGTAATATCAACTTCCTATCATCTAGTAACTGTTGCAGTTCTGAAACTGTGAACTACTAGTTCTTTTTTTTTCTGAGATGATCCATTGTCAGTCTTACAGTCTGAACTGCATATCTCAGTAACCCTATTGTTCTTGTACCTGATTATTATATATGCTCTGTATACAGGCTGAGAAGAATGCTAGGATCCGCAATAATAAGCCTGAGCAAGGTGCAGCTAAGGTCGCTGAAGAGCTTCAGAAGTGTAAGTTCTTAAGGCATGGTGTCACTCCTATCTAGTGTTTGCTCTGGAATGTATTCCAATTTTTTATGGTTTTTGAGCTGTGAATTTGATCGTTTCACTGTACTTCATTTTACTTGAATTCTTAATTACGAAATTTGTTTTATAATAAAATATGTTCATTAGTTTTATACAGTTCAACACAACTGATGGCTATTTGCTGTGCTTTGCATATAGAGGTTCAGTCTTCAGTGCCCTCCTTTCAGTAGGCAGAGCAGAGGCAACTGGTCTGTCCTTTCTGTTTGGGCCTACAGGCCCAAATTAACCATTGCATCCTCGCAGCCCTCCTCCCTCTCCCTCTCCCTCTCTGCCTGTGAAGTGTAAACCCTCGCAGCCCTCAGCCCTCCTCCCTCTCCCTCGCTGTGCCGTCGTCGACTCTTGAGCAGGCGACACCTGCTCGTCTCTAAGATGGGTACATCACGGTCAGCGAGCAGCACGGCGCCGTGCTCTTCTCTACTAGTTCTTCGAGGCTGAGAAGGACCTGGCGTCCAAGCCCCTCGTGCTCTAGCTCAACGGGCGCTCCCCCATTGCGACTGCTTCGTCGTGTTCGTGGAGGAGAGGACAGATCCGCCGGTGACGTCCATCTCCCTCCTCCTCCCCCACCCCCACGGCCCGCTGCAGCCACTCAGCTCACGGCCCCGGCGTCGCTGCCGGCATTCTTAGTCTTCGTTCATCTCCCTAGATAAGAGGACTCCCGCCACCATTGATTGAACGGTAATGTTGCTGTCTTCCTAGATCTGCAGCTCCACCTTGCCTTGTTTTAGCAATTTTGTGTAACAACCCTAAAAATCCACACAACCTAAAAATCCCAACCAATTAAATTTTTTCATTTATTTATTGTGAAAACCCATTTTTCTTGTGCAAGCATATAGGTTTCATTATGAATTTGGTAAATAAAGGAGTATAGTTTGCATTTTAATTCCATTCACATAGAATAATAACTTATGCATCACATTTGGGATTTATTGCAATTTATGTTTGTATTTACTCAATATTTAAAATGGGCAATATATGTATATATACACTAAAATGAAAATAGAAAAGGAGAAAGAGAGTTAGGCCAGCCATTCGGCCAGCCAGCCCAAGCCAGCCCGGCCTTCTTCTCCTCACCTCACCCGCGCGCGGCCCACGTTGCGGCTCGGCAACGCGCGCGCACGACCGTCACACACGCGCTCGCGCTCGCGCTCGCTGCCAATCCGGGCCCGCATGTCAGCCGCCTTCCCCTCCACTGTTTCTCTTCCTCACGAAGGCGACGCGCCTGCCGGAGACGAGTGCACGCAATTCGCGTGACCCCGGACCCACGGCCGACAGCACCACGCCCCGCAGAGCTGTCCCCCTCCTGTCCCCTCCTTTCTTGGCCGCCAAGCGAGCCCGCGCGAACCACCAGAGCCCTAACATCGAGCGCCCGTAGCCCTCTGATCTACCGAGATCAATCGCGGCCGTCCGCCATGGGAACCTGCCAAGCTCGCCTATAAATTGGAGCACCCGAGGAGCCCTAACCCATTCCCACTCGCAGCCGCCACGCTGCGGCTCCACAAGCCACCGCACCCCACCGCATAGCCGAGGGAGAGGGAGAAGAGCGGAGCAGAGGAGGAGGAGCTGCCGGAGCGCCGCCGCCGCGGAGCACGCCGAGCCGGACACGGAGGAGAAGCCGGAGCCCCGTCGCGGTTCGGCACGGCACTGCGTACGCTTTGCACGGCTCCGACTCGCCACTGCACCGCCATCCTAGCTTCACCGAGACCACGGTGAGCCACCGCACGCCATGTCCGAACCTCGCCCTGCTTTTGCCATGGCGTTCCGCCCACGGGACGCGCAGGCACGAGCCTTTACCAGCTCAGGAAGATCACCTGCACCATGCACTCATGCGACCGGCCGAAACCCCCGGACTACAAGCTTGCTAGACCGAGAACGCAGCACGACGCGCTCTCGGCGGAGCGCGCTCACCACCGACGTGTTCCGACGCCGAATCACCCGTTCCGAGCAATCCGACTAGCACCCGTATAGGTTAGAGCGTCGTGGAGCACCGCCACGACCCCTTGAGCTAGCTACGCGGATCTAACCGCTAGAGGAAGCCTGAATCGCCTTGGCCGCGTGCGCCGCGACCTTACCGGAGCGCCGCCGCGAGCCGTCGCCAAAAGAAGGTCATGCCATGGCTAAAATTCGCCACTAGAGTGTTGTATGCTTCTCTGGCCTCTCCAATTTGACAAGACCACATTCGATTGAACCAATACATGGTCGTAGCCGCGTTGCCGCCTTCCGCCGTCGTCGGCGACACGCCGCCGCCACAACCGAGCACCTTGAGAATCTCGGTAGCCAAAATTGGTAGTTGGTATACCATCGCCATAGACCCTGGAGGCGTATACATCTCCTAGAAGACCTCCTTAAGCCCGCCGGAACCTCACAGTCGCGGCGACATCGCCGCCGACACGTTCCACCTCGCCTAAAATCCGTTCCGAGTACCCCCGGTCGCCTCGCGCTGCGGAGAAAGGCCGACGAGGTTCGCCAAGTCTGCCTCAGCACCGCCGCGTAGATAGCCGAGCCCCGAATCACGACTATCGCCTTGGCTACGTGCGCCTCCACCTCGTCGGAGAACCGCCGTATGCCGAGGGAGAGAAGGAGGCCATACCACGACTCTAACCCGCCACCATCTGGTCGGACGACTGCCTGAGCACGCCAATTGGGGAAAGCCGAGCCTTGTCTTGCTGAAGTATGGTCATAGCCGCCCTGCCATCGTCCGCCGCACCGGAGAGACACCGCCGCCTTGAACAGACGCCCTGGAACCCTGCTAGCACCAAATCTCCGATTCGCCCGAGCCTCCCCGGAAGAGCTCGGGAGAGCGGCACCCTCGGGCGCCCAAATTTCCGATTCGCCCGAGCCTCACCGGGAGAGCTCGGGAGAGCAGCCCCCTCGGCGCCCAAATGTCCGATTCGCCCGAGCCTCCGCGGGAGACCTCGGGAGAGCGGCACCCTCGGCGCACCAAACCTCCGATTCGCCCGAGCCTCCCCGGGAGAGCTCGGGAGAACGGCACCCTTGGCGCACCAAATCTCCGATTCGCCCGAGCCTCCCCGGGAGAGCTCGAGAGAGCGGCACCCTCGGCGCCCCGAATCTCCGATTCGCCCGAGCCCCGCCGAGCTAAACCGAACTACGCCGAGCTCCGCCGAGCTAAGCCAAGCCCCGCCGAGCTACGCCAAGCTCCGCCGAGCTACGCCGAGCTACCCCCGACCACCGCCGAGCTACCCCGACCACCGCCGAGCTACCCCCGACCACCGCCGAGCTACGCCGAGCTCCGCCGAGCTCCGCCGACGCCCCCCGACCTCTGAGAACCACCCCCGACCACCGTCGAGCTCGCCCGACCATCGCCGAGCTACGACCGACGCAACCCCGACCAACGCCGAGCTCGCCCGACCAACCACTGAGCTGCGCCGACGCCGGCGACTCTCTGGGAACCAGCATCGAACACCTGGTGGGCGACCATCGGGTTTGTGTTCTGATGAGGTGAAACATGCCGCACTACTGGACCCGCGCGCCACGTGGACCAATCCCGAGCTGCCCCTGATTAACCGACCAATTTTCCTATTTTCAGAAAATAGGATAATCTTCGGAAATTCATAACTTATTCATACGATGTCCAAAAATTGCGCACCATATATCAAAATTCTCAGAAAAATGAGATATACAATCTAAGACTATGTTTGTGTGCATTTGGCTCTTTATTTTATTGGATTTTTCTGAAATACTCTATAGGAGTCGCTGACGTGACTATTTCGTGTTCGATTTCAGAGCCGGAGGAGGATCTGACTAAGGAAGACGACCACGAGTACTTTCAGGAGCTAGGAGACGACTACGAAGGTGCCACGTCCCACCAAATCCTTAGATCCTATTTACGCATTGCAAATGACATTGTTGCTATTGCTTTATGATTAATGTATGGATTGGTTGCATAGTAGTATATTTGAATTCCCTGCCTTGATAAGACTTTACCCTGCTGTCCGCTGCTAGGTTAGCTGCTGCTTAATTTACTGTTACTCTTTCACTACTTTCTACTTGCTATATGCTATGTGGTGGAATTGGGACGGTGTATAACTGATTATAACCACTGGGAGAGAGTGCTGCGTGCGTCTTGGGTGCGTGGTAAGGGTTGATGTCGACCAAGTGGGATGTGAGACAAGCCCGTGGGGCAAGTCGTGCCGGGGGTGCAACCTGGGTATCCCCAAGCGAGATACCTGTGGCGGGTAAAGTTGTTGAGGAGGTCCCGGGTGGGATAGCCTTGGTGGTTTGAAGCCCGAGGACGGAGGTGCTGCGATGGCACGGGGAGAGTATCCCCTAAGTAGAGATGCCTGCTTGGTCAAACCTAGGATGGACTAGTTTCAGGTTCATGGGAATCCTTTTCTACTCACTCGCTTCTGATGGGCGGGAGACGGCTGGACTACTTGGTAGGACGGTGCCACTACTGCTAGGTTGAGAGGTGATAAGGGTGGGCGGAGACGGTCGATGGGTTCCCGTTCCGTTCTAGATGCGCAGTACCACTGGATGGGCCCGGTACTGTGTCTCCCAGTATCAGCATAACGGTGTAGGATCCGGAATATCCCAGAGCTGAGTGGTAGGGTGGCATCGACCTAGGCAAGCAAGCACCCGGAATTCTGCCTAGGTGTTTGCGCAACACCTATGATGGCTAATCTTGTGGGTAGTGAAACCTCTGCAGAGTGTACGGTTGATCGATCGATACATATGCCAACTTGTTGGCTATGGACCTTTCCTGTAAAGCTTCTACTAGTGTAGTGAGTGTTCTCTTCTCCCCCTGTATGACATTTTTTCGGCAGTGTACCCGTTGTGGTAGTGTGCCGCTGAGATAGGCCCGAGAGGGAGTTGGGCCTGTCGAATGAGAGCGAGGTGTGGGTAAGTGAGATGTGGTGATGGGAAAAGGGATGATGGTGTTAACTGGAGATAAAACTTGACTAATTAAACATTGATTACAGCTGCATAGGAAACCTCAGCCTATAGGTCTGCTTGTATAGCCTTGCATCCACTTTCCACAAAGCAAATGCTGCATAGGTGGGCTCCGTGGCCAGTACAAATCGTACTGATAAATTTGCTGTCAGGTGACGAGAATGAGTACGACTTCGAGGAAGACGATGGCAAGGAATAGGGTCACGTGCTACACTCAAGTTGGCCGTGAAGGATGAATCGTTTTCGCATCTTCTAAAGCTTCTCTGATTGTTGATTCCGCCAATGTGGCGATGTAATAAATGTTTATGTAAGACTTAATTACCGTTGTATGGATCCTGGTGTCAACTGAGATATGGGTAATTTCATGGATTGTCCCAAGCAATCTGTTGAATTACAATTCGAGCCTGTGGATTTCCCTTCGTGGAAATCGAGGTCGTTTCATTTTGTTCTCCTTCCTACCTTCCCTGTATGATTGCTGCTAGTAATTTCTCAAGGGGGCACTAGTTGTGTAGTCTTAGATTGCTGCCTTGTTGTATTTAGCAACCTTAAGCACCAAACTGTGGCAGCAATTCATTTAACTCATCTGTATTTATTGGTTTAAAATTGGACAGAAGGGAAATAGATATACCACTATGCTAATACATGCTTTTTTAAGCACTTTGACTAGTCTTCTAATAATTGTAGCAACATGTTTCGAGTTAATTGTAGCCATGTAATATTTAATGAGTAGCAGCAATAGTGCCATGGAATAATAAATAGCCTTGTAATTTTCTGAGATAGTTAATTTTCTCTGTTCTGAGATAGTTAATTTTCTCTGTGCCCATATCTGAATCAGCCAAGCAGTGTTTTTTTTCAGTATTTGGAATTTTGGTTAGTGTACCTGCAAAAAAAGGCACTCATACTGCGGTTGAATACAGTTTCACATCAAAATGGTGAGCTATCACCGCCCACAGTCATTTCAAGTGTTCAGCATATTTGTAGCATCTAAATTCAGTCTTGTGAAATTTGTTGACCCACAACTTTCTCGAATTTGATTAACAGGTGTCTTCCACGGATTCTTCATCAAGTGGTGACGACGAAGCTATTTCTGAGGAAGTAGAATCACTCGTTGATGATGAGCAGCGGCAGTCTGTGCCTGAGCCTGTGCGCCGACCCCGAAAACCAAAGACAGCATCTAAGTGGCCTGTGACATGATCGAGGTAACAGAGATTCATCCAGATGGGAAGCCAATTGAGGTGAAAGGACAACGAAGATTGCGATTGCTTGCCCGTTTGATTGCTAGGCAACAGCTATCCTTAGTTATGCCATCATTTAAAAACCTTAATGATGAGAGGAAATGGGAATTGTTTAATAAACATGTCATGCCCTACTTGAAGTTTGCAGATACAGTGAAGACTGAGGGGTTTAAGTACATAATGAAGGTGATATCTAAGAGTTGGAGAACCCACAAAAACAGGCTAGTGACTGATTTTATCGATAAAAACCTCAGTCCCTTTCAGAAGCACCTGTACATTCAACCTGAAGATTGGGCAGAATTTGAGGTATTGAAGAAGTCCCTAGAAGAAATGGCAAAAAGTGAGAAATACAAAATGCTTCGGCAACAGAATGTGCACAACCATTGTTTGGGCTCTACAGGGTATGAGGGGAAAGAGAAAAAGTGGGAGGCAGAGGATGCAGAGTTAGCCAAGAAAGGCATCCCTAACCCATGGGACAGCTACCCTGAAGGTCGCCTTGTGAGGTTTCTGCGAGCAAGGAGTAAGCTTGAGGTATCAGAAGATAAGGCTGAGATCATCTGGAAATAGGATTCAACACAAAAAATCTCTGAAGACATTAAGGAGAAGCAATCAGCTGCAGAATCTTCAGGCGTCACTTGGGTTAGGGAGAATGATGTGCTAACTGAATGTTTGGGCCCTGAACAGCCAGGTCGCGTGCGCACTGTTTTAGCTTACACTGGCTGGAAGCATGGTTGCCCTGGTTGTTCTAGCATTTACAGAAAAAGGAAGAGGTCTAGTGTAGCAGATGTGGAAGCGATAGCAACTCAAGTTAGACAAGAAACTACAGCTCAAGTCACACAAGAAGTGACGGCTAAGGTCACGAAAGAGGTTACCAGCAAGGTCACACAGGATGTCATGTCCTATCTTGCAGACCAAGGCTTGTTGGTAAGACCACCACCATCTAGGACCCCTAGTGCCTGCGGACGAAGGAGCAGTTGTGCCTCTGCCTCCAACACTGGTGCAAATGACTTGGAGTTGGGGCCCAGTTCAGCTGATCCAGATTCTATTGATCTTCTTGACGAGCCAACCCAATGTTCCTTGGTAGTGAACCTTGGAAACAATCGACCTGTGGTTGCAGAGGGTCGGGTGTTCCCAAAGGAGTTTGTGCTAGAATCAATCCAAATAGATTAGGATTATGCAATAGTCCAAGTGGAATGTGTACATCAGGGTTATGAGGATCATGTGCTGCAGCACCCACCTAATAATGATATCAAAACACTTAGAGAGGCTCTACTACAGAGGATAAAGTGGAGAAGGGATTGGATTCTAGTGAAACATACACATGAGACCCAGCCAACCCAATCTCAACCAGACGAGACCACAAAGAGTGCCAAGAGTGCTTCGAAGGGCACTAATGCTATTATTTCTACAAAGCTACTTCGTGGAGCCAATTCAGCTCCTTCAAGTCATCAATCTCCGGCCACATCTGATGCACCAAAGAGTGCCAAAGGAGCATAATGCAGCCAATCCTTCAAAAAATCCAAAGAGCTCAGAGAAGGAGGGCACTAACCTGTCAATGCAGCCAAAAGTGAGAACTGAGGCTGTTGGAAGCAGCGCAAGGCCACCCAAGCAACACAAAGGGGCTAATAAGGTTGCTGGAGAGAGTGGAAAGGCGGCCACAAATCAAAAGCTGGCTAGTAAGGCTGTTGGAGAGAGTCTAAAACAACCACAGCGAAAAAAATGGACTGGTAAGTACAAATGTGGCTAGCCATTCCTCCCAGCAATGGATCTCAAGGCGGTAGGACCTGGATGTACTGCTCTTCATGCTCGTTACATGAAAGATTGCATCAACAATCAGCATGGGATAGTGGTTAGGTTTAGAGGTATTTATATGCTGAACTCATCAGATTTCGAGATTAGGCTTGTGAGATACAATTTTCTGTATGACCTCTTCAACTTTGGGGCATTGGATTCCTCTCTTCTTCAATCCTGGACACTGTAAGTACCTCATCAGTAGACTACACAAGATGATACTAGTTCCAAATTATTCAAAATCCAGATCAGCATCAAAGTTATTACTTATGGCATTTTTGTATGGTCTAAATTTTGGCCTTCAGTTTCCTGTATTCATGGCACCAATTTCCCTGAATAGGAAAATAAATTCTATCAGAACCGCTTTAGGAAGTAAGGACAATCAGAAACAAACATATGTATGCTAGTTAAGGTTTTTTTAACTGAACATTAAGTTTTGCCACTGCAGCCACCTACTTAACATCAGTTTTGAAAATTAAAGATAAGAGCTGACAGGTAGACAATGCTTTCAGGAATTTAGCTTTACCACATGTTTATCTTAATATTGGTGCAGTACATTAAAACACATTGCCTGTAAGATGCATTGCCTATGGCCACCATTGGTCTCTGACTTTATGCTTCGAACTTAATTAATACTACCTCCTGATCTTGCTGTGATGCTGTAGCATGGCAGCCCCTGCATAGTACTACAGATCAAGATAACAATATAAAATTATGGCAGGAGCTGAAAAGATGAGACAGTTGTGTCCCCCATTTTTGTGTGTGTTTGGTTGATGAGTTGTCCTGCTGCCTATGCAGCAGCTGCTAGTAGCACTACTGTACTACTAAAAAGATGTAGTACAATACTGCTACAGAGGTCCTCAATCCTACTAAAAAGGTGTTGTACCAGTACAATTTTCTTTTCTTTTTTGGATGGATAATGGCATCAGATGCATGAGATCCAGAATGAGAATCAAGAATGGGAGAGGAAAAGGCTGGGTGTGGGATCTCTGCTGAATGCTGCTTGGTAGTAATCTTCTAGGCATGGCAGAAAATCACTATGCATGTTATAGCTTGTTTTTCTTGTGGAGATACTGTTTCTAGCAACAATTATAGACAAACTATCATGTGCACATTCTGTACCATGGGTTTTACCTACATCATTGCTAAAAATGTGAACTAAACTTTGAATGAAACATTGTTCTTCAGTTAGAGCTGACCTTGTTGAAAGATTACTCCATACTATTCCACCTTTCATTGGCAGGTAATTTAAAGTGTTGTTGAATGGACCTCAACACATATGCTTGCAGTTCATCGGCTGTTCTGTACTCATTTTCTCTAGGCATATCCCTTTTTGTCTATATACTCATGTTCTCTAGATGTTCTTTCTTATTTTTAGATCACTGATTGCGGAAGCCAAGGCTAAGGACATTCCTGTGGGCTTTCTTGATCCACAAGTGATGTCACTGGACAGCTTAAAGTTTAATCGAGACAAAGTTATGCAGTATGTACAAAAGGCCTTCACCAAGTATACCAAGAATGAGTATATAATGTTTGCCTACAACTCTGGCGGATTAGCTGGTGGTCATTGGATTGTCGTGATAGTAATTCAAAAGTGGAATAAGGTCATATACCTTGATTCTAACAGATCTGAAAACCATGATTTCAGCATGCTAAAATTGTTGATTGACGAGTAAGTTGTTTGCTTACCTACTATTGACGTGTTTCATAAATGCCAATGTCATTGAACGAACATAATGAGGCATATATGTGTGCGCTATACTCTTGCATGTAGGGCTTTTGCAAGACACACAAACAAGCTGAAAGGCAGACCAGAGCCATTGAAACACGCTTTTAAATATGCGGTAAGTGCTTCCAAAAATAAAAGTCAGTATTGTCCTCTAGTATATTATGTACTGTGTTCAAATGCCATTTTCAAATGATTGGTGTGTTCTATATATATTTGTCGCAGTGCCTTCAGCAATCATCCGTCAACTCATCCGGCTGGTATGCTGCACACCACTTGTCTGTAGCTATGAGGAAGACAAACTTGGAATACTCTGAGGTATTCATATCTAAACTTTGGATGTGCAAATATAATGGCCCATGGTTGTTTGAGTGTGTGACTGTGTCATGTCCTTCAACATTTCTTTTCTTTCAACGCTTGTCTACTAGGTTGTGACAGTCTGAAGAGATAAATTACTTGGACCCCTTGGCGCTGTGTGTTTGTGTGTGCATGACTGAGCTTGCTAGCTGTACTACCTCCATTGTCAAATTTATATATTTGGTAGCATGTGAATATTAGGGTGCCCTTCATGTTTATCCTATTAGGAGTGGACACGTTAGTAGCATGGTTTTTGCTGGTTCCTGCCTGTGCTTAGTTCTATCGTCAGTGGCAGCTTACTAGTAGGCTCTAGCATAGTTAGTAGCTCTGGCATTGAAAGAGGTTGCCTTTCCTGAGTTTTTTGCACGCCTGACAATATAGACCATGCTTGTAGTAGTATGCAGCAGTAGATGGAATGGTGCTTGTTCTGCTACCTTTCTATGTCAAGAGAAGAGAGAAGAGAAAAGGTGGAGGCTTTATTTGTATTGCTACCTGTCTGTTGGTTTTGGGGAGTGATCTGATGAGCGTGGACTAGCAGGTGCCAGCTCTGTGCTTTTGCAGCTGAACCTCCTTATGCTCCAGGTAGTTTAGTGATTGGGTTAGGAGCATGCAGCTAGCTAACAGATTATTTTCTCTGATTGTTTATTTTTTTCCTAGCACTCGGATATAGTGTGGCCATCATGTTGATTGTTTGCATCAATCTTAGCATCTGTGCTTTTTTACATCGATTGTCTATATTGTTTTGTATATAGTACTGTATAATGTTTTCTTTTTGACCAAAATTCTATCTTAACACAGGAATTTGAAGTGTTGACGACGCCTATCGATATGCACATGATTAGAGAAAAGCTGGCAAGGTTCTTAGTGGAACAGGTCGTCGACAAGAAAGGAGAGTTCCATCATCACCTGTGATGTGTTTGCCATTATCAGTGTGGGTCCAGTGTAGTGTGACTAAATAAATTAAGCCCAATGTTTAGATGGATTTTGGACAAGATGTGAACATTTGATATAAATGTGAATCTTCTGAACTTGATGTCTATCTCGTGAACATGTTATATATTGATGACTTATATATGTTTCTTCTGTGAACAATGTGTGGTTCTGATGAACAATGTGTACACTTGTTATATGCTATCAGTGACATGTTAGAGAGACATGAGTCACTGATATCAAATTATCAGTGACGCATATTCTTAGTACGTGTCACTCATATATCCTTATTAGTGACGCGTGTTCCCGTTATCAGTGACGCGTGTACAGAATATGCGTCACTCTATTTTCTTATCAATGACGCGTGTTCCATTTATTGGTGACGCGTGTTACCCTTATCGGTGACGCGTGTTCTAAATACGCGTCACTAATATGCCCTTATCACAGACGCAGGAATAGTGACGTGTTTTTTACGCGTCACTAATGACACTCTACACGCGTCATAGATAAGGTTTTCTGGCATAGTGTATGACACCCGGTGCTCGAAACGACGGTGAAGTTTTTTATTATCGGGCCATCCAAACTGGTCATGATCTGACGAGCTGCCACAGTCATGGCAGTCACAAAATTATTTTTCTTTACCCCTTCTGTTCATTCAAAAAAACTTATATTTTCTAAAGGTGCGTAACTTATGTTAAATCTTGACAAAGTACATCTAAATCACTGCTAGTCTAAAAATGTTGTTCTTACGCAGAATCCAAGAACCAATTCTAATAGTCTAAAACACATCTAAATCACTGATTCATCACCTCAAGACCTTGCAACCCTCTTTACAACCATTGATGATGAGATCGATGATCCAAAGTCGCTGTCCTTGTAGGGGGCCACGAAAAGCACATCTCTTTTTACACATAAAGGCCACAAATTGATTGTCTACCGATAAAATCGAAGCCCGCAATGGTTATCTTGTCGCATGGCAATCACCGAAGTCATTATAGAACGCATGATCCCAACCAAATATATCGCCTGATTCGCCAGGAACTTATTTGGATTAAACCCTAAACAAAACGGGAACTAAATTCTGGAAAAGAGAGATGGGTCTCACTACAACAGATTCAAACATCAGTGCCGGCCCATCACTGCCGGTTTGTTTTGGGCCGGTAGTGATGGGCCAGTTCAAACCCCAAATGATTGGGCCAGGGGCCAACCGGCAGTGAAGCTAGGTATCACTGCCGGTTTGTGACTGGAACCGGCAGTGATGTTACTCCGCAGTATCACTGCCGGTTCGTGGCTAGAACCGCCAGTGATACTGCTGCAGTATATAAGCTCGAGCTCGAGCTCTCTCCCTCCTCCTCTGTCCCAACGGAACAGAACGGTGCGCGGCTGCTCTTCCCCTCCATTGTTGCGGCTGCTCTTCCTCATGACTTCTATTGTTGCGGCTGCTCTTCACCGAATTGCTCAAGAAAACTCTTGGAAGCTCAAGCATGGTGAAGATCTTCTAACTTATGGTTAGTAGCAAGCACATTTCTTTGAATTTGTAGATTTACATTACTTTTGTGTTTGGAGATTGATTCTTATTGTAGTTGTTTACTTCCTCTATTTTAGAGAGCACATTTGGGTTGGATCTTGAGGAAGGCATCAAGGCTGTGGTAAATCCACTATTCAAAAGGTTAGTTAAAACTATTGCCACCTTTAATTTCAATTGGACCTATATTATTGTTCATGATCAAGAAGAGGGGTTGCATTTTATAATTTGTTTCTTTATTTTTATGTGGCATGTTGTAGAATAATTGTTTTTGGCAATTGTAATTTATGTGGCAATCATTGTTTGCAGCTACATTATTGTTTCTAGAATTTTTTGTGCAATTAATGTTGTTTATGATGGAGCCTTAATTTTTCTTATGTTTTTTGAATCCATTTTTACACGGCATGTTGTAGAACAATTATTTTGTATGGGCTATCTATTTTAAATTTATAGCGCAACTGATTTAAATTTTTATAGGGCAAACAATTTCAAATTTTTTTGAAGAATACATTAAGGTTCTGTTGCTTCAAATAATATTGTTGCGAAAGGCTTATTAAAATTTTTCTATGTTTTCTCTGCCCTGCACATTTTTCCTTTGTAGGCATGGATCGAAGGTGGATGTACGATCTATCATGTACAGACCGACGGTACTTGACGAGCATCGATGATTTCATCAAGTTCGTCAGAGCCAATGCTGGGGACTCGTAGCCTGTATTCTGCCCATGCAAAGATTGCAAGAATACGAGAAAATGGGACGACGTGGAGCATATACGATTGCACTTGATTACCAGGGGGTTCATGAGAGACTACACGATTTGGACTTTGCATGGGGAGGTTCGTCAAAAAGGTGGACAAGAAAATAATGATGATGTTCCCATGCCTAGCATATCCCTAAACGAGTTTCTGCCTAATGATGATTACACAGAACCTGTGCCTACTAATAACAATATGTTTAGCAATACATTAGCTGACGACACAGAGGAAAATGATGGCATTTCTCAGCTCCTGCATGATGTGCAGGGCGAATTCCTTAGTGCTACACAGTTGAAAAAACTGGAGATCATGAGAAAGGATGCAAAAACATCATTGTATCCGACCTGTCCAATAAGCAAACTGGAAGCCAACATTATGCTTTTAGAGTTCAAATCAACGAATGGATTGAGTGGTAAAGGCTTTGATAACTTGTTAGATATAATACAGAAACTGCTCCCAAAGGGTAACGAGTTACCAGAAAATACTTATCTGGCCAAGCAAATGATTTGCCCAGTCAGCCTCGAGGTTGAGAAAATCCACGCTTGTTCCAACGATTGCATATTGTAACGTGGAGAAAAATACAAAGACTTGGATACATGTCCCAAGTGTAAAGTTCCCCGATACAAGCAAGGGTGATTAAATGAGGGCAGCAAGACCAGAGGAGGGCCGTAAAGGTCGTATGGTATTTTCCTATAGCTCCGCGAGTGCATAGGTTGTTTGCAAATGCAAAGTCAGCGAAGCTATTGCGCTGGCACGGCGAAGAGCGGAAGAAAGATACAATGTTGAGGCACCCCGCCGATGGGTCGGACTGTAGGACTATCAACACTATGTTCTATAAGAACATCGGTGGAGAGGTAAAGCATCTTTGGTTAGGTTTGAGCACAGATGGGATGAATCCGTTTGACCAGGTTAGAAGCAATCATAGCACTTGGCCAGTGACGCTATTTATATACAACCTTCCACCTTGGCTTTGTATGAAACGGTCATACATCCAGATGCCACTACTAATCCAAGGCCCAAAACAACCTGCCAATGATATCGATGTGCTTCTAGAGCCAGTGATTGATGAACTACTACAGATGTGGGAGACGGGTGTGAAGGATGTTTGGGATGAGTACAAAAAAGAACATGTCACGATAAAGGCTATTCTCATCGCTACAATCACCGACCTGCCAGGGCGAGGTTGCTTATCTGGAGAGAAGACAAAAGGATACACTGGGTGTGTCGAGTGCTTGGACGAGACGGATGCTATACATCTTCCAGAAAACAAGAAGATGGTGTATATGGGACACCGTAGGTTCCTACGAAAGGATCACTGTCACATCCAATTTTAAGAACAAAATCGAATGCACAATATATGTATGCCAGGATCAATAAATCATACATATATCGACGTCATTATAGTATCATAACAGTGATGAGTACATAGTCGTAATAAATCATACAAAAGGACCCGTGGGTCTAAAAGAAAAGTACATGAATAATGATATCTAAATCTGATAACTAATCTCCAGCGGAAATGGACGCCAACTCCACAGGAACGTCGACCGGGGGTAGCACCAGCCTAGTACAAGTCGTCGGGGTCGAAGCCTCCGTCCTCCACGAAGTCTTCATCGTCAACGCCATCGTCTGGGTGGGGTAGCAGGGGGACAAAGAGGAAGGATGAGTACATCGAAATGTACTCCGCAAGTGTAGGAAAATATGACATGTAGCTTAATCAAAGGTAGGCTGACTCAGTTTGGACACAGCACCTAATGCGACACAACCCTATATCCTGAATTCCTATGCACCTATTTAACTAGGTGAAATTCTCAACTCCTCAAAGTAACCACACTCGGAAAACCGTCCGAGCAACCAACACTTGGAAATCCATCCAAGCAACCGTCCTTTCTCAAAGGAACCACCCAACCAAGTACCAGTAACCAACTAATCCCGAGGACGTCCAAGCCAGCTCTTGACCGCGAGCACGGCTGATATATCAGTTTTACACTCTGCAGAGGTTGCACACTTTCCCCATGAGTCGTGTTTTCCCTGCTTACCGTACACTACCTAGGTGCACAGTGGGGTCACACTACAAGGCCTTTACAAAGCCCTCTAAGCCTGTTTTACACGTACCTCTAAGGTTTCACCGCGAACATGGGTAACGACCCACTGCCGAAGCCCCCTCTTGAGCCACAAAACATTCCCCGTGTAAAGCCAAAACTTAGAGAGACTAATTAATTAGCCAGGTCCGTCCCATTCCAGCCTCATGGTTGCGCTGTAAAGCCGGGTTACATGCGTCGGGAACCGGGTCCTAGGGATCCAGGCAGGATAACTAGCACAAATCCAAACCACCATCAACACAGCCGTTCCACGGCACAAACCATAACCACCACCAAAACGGTCCATCCTGCCGGATTTATCTATTCTCCATGTTTCTAAAAAGATTACCAGTTCCACATGTTTCATATGTCATTAATATGAATTAATTAAACTCTTTCCCAATCCCAAGACTGCAAGGCTAAGCATGACAACTACCATAATTCCCAATCCCAGGGTTAACAAGGAAGATATAAACAAGTGCTAATAAACCTTATCATGGGATTCAATTTAGACATAGCATGCAACTAGGGATCTAACTACTCTACATAAAAGTAAATAAAAGTAGGTGCAATATGAGCAAGGACACTTGCCTTCGAAAAGCGTAGGATCGGGAGTATCAAACAACGGGTCCTGGGAATCGTCCAAGTCAACACCGTCTGGCGGCAATCATCAAACATGGCCCACAAAATAAAATAAATAAGAAACAGTACACCAACAGTGGAAAAATAGTATAAAAAATATCATATTATTATTCTACTCGTTTCTACGATCGTTTCGATATAAAGATCATTAAAAACGGAATTAAAATGAGAGAGTTATGAATTTCCAAAGATTTACTATAGGAAAGTAAATAAAATAATATTAACTCGAAATTTAAATGTTCCAACCCTACTGTACAGTTACATAAATAGATAGGTTATAAAATTATGAAGCCAATGCAAGTTGAATGGTCTAATTTGGATGAAAATTGAGAAAGATATTAAGCTTTTAAGTTGGAATGACAATTCTGTAAATATTTCATCTTATTTTCGAATTAATTCAATTAATTCAGATATTAATAAATGGCTAGGACTGGGGCTCATTTAACTAAAACCGCAGGGGCTAAAACGAAATAATTTCAAGGCACAGTGCATAGTACACCGGGGACCGCGGGTTGATTTCCGAAAGACCCAAGGTCTCTTTAGAAAAATGACCCGCGAAGGGGTACCTTCTAATCCTGAGCCTACATCAGAGAATGGACGGCACAGATTACACCTCAGGGGGTGGTGGCGGTGCTCCGGCCGGAATCAGGGGCCCGGCGGCGGCGCGCTCGCCGGCGGCTCGCCGGAGGTCGCTGAAACGGTCCTCCCGGTCACTGTTTCTCTCGGAAAAAGGTCTGGGAGGTAGAGGAGGGGATCGCGAACTCACCTAGGGGTCCGAATCGACCCGAGAGCGGCGCGGCAGAGGTGCTCGGCGGAGCGGGCAGCCGGTGAGAGTGACGGGGTGGGGAATCGGGTGCCGCGTCCTTCAAACCGCGAAGAGGAGTGGCGGAGTGGCTTCGGAAGAGCGTCGGGGATCTCTGGGTACCTTCGAATAGGACGGAGACGCCTCGGGTGCGACCACCGGCGTCGGTGGCGGATCTGCCGGCAATGGCGGCTCCCTGTGGTCGCCGGCGAGAGTTAGCGGCGAGGGAAAAAGGGTAATGGATAGGTAGGGGACCTTGCTGCGTGCACTAGGAGGCTTACCGAAGCTTCGCTTGGGACAGTCGTGGCCGGTTTCGAGTGCACGGCGATTTTCTCCTTGCGGCGGCAATGGCGGCACTCGGTTGATGCCGAGGAGGAAGAGGGGCGGCTCGGAATTGAGGGCAGATGGTGGCGGCTGCTCGGGAGAGGGGCCTGGTCGTGGCCTTTATAGGGCGGTTGCACGCGGGTAGGGCGGAGGGAAGGTTGGGCGGCGAGAGGCGCTCGGCTCTGCTTGACCCCGAGAAGATCGGACGGAGGTTGGGGATGCTTCCGACGGGTGGGGCCGGTGTGGCAGTGACCGCGAGAAAAAGAGAGGGGAACGGGCTGTGGCAGGTGCGGCTTGAGTTGCTGCGGCCGCTTTCGGCCGGTTGGGCCGGCCCATGTCGCGCGCGCGGGGAGGGAAGAGAGGAGAGGAGAGAAAAGGCTGGGCTGGGCCGGGGTGAGAAGGAGAGAGGGTTGGGCCGCAAAGGAAGGGGAGGGCTGGTCTGCTGCTGTTCTTTCCCTTTCTAATTTCCTTTTTCTTTTATTTTCCCTTTCCTTTTGTTTTGTAAAATAATTTGAGAATAAATATTGGTCTCCATTAATTTTTCTCATCTAGGTACTA
This sequence comes from Eremochloa ophiuroides, assembly GCA_038502445.1. Lineage (NCBI taxonomy): Eukaryota > Viridiplantae > Streptophyta > Magnoliopsida > Poales > Poaceae > Eremochloa > Eremochloa ophiuroides. The sequence continues at coordinate 61,925 of JAHLJS010000002.1, read as the reverse complement.
TAAACTTTTATAATATACTTCATTTTTATAAATTTAATTAAATATATGCATATAGATTTAAACCAAATTAATCGGAGCCTAAACGAGTATTTAAATTAAATAATTATTTTCATCCAACAAAATTATGCATGAGGCATGAATGCAACATAGCAATAAAATTTTTAATTTACCCTAATTATATTGCAATAATGATTAATAGCATAATTAAAATTGCAAAAGTTAATATTAATACTAGAAAAATAAACTAGGGTGTTACAAACCTACCCCCCTTAGAAGAATCTCGTCCTCGAGATTAGGAAAGATCATCGAAGAGATGAGGGAACTCTGCTCGCAAATCATCTTCCTTCTCCCAGGTGGCTTCTTCTTCTGAATAATGCTTCCACTGTACCTTGCACATCTTGATCCGCTTGTTCCGAGTGCCTTTCTCCTGCGTATCCAAAATCTTCACTGGCTCAGAGAAAGTGAGATCCTCTCTCAGATCTAGGTCATCAATGGGGAGCTGCTCCTCGGGAACGCGCAAACACTTCTTCAACTGGGAGACATGGAACACATCATGTATCGCTGAAAACCGTGAAGGTAACTCCAGCTGATAAGCCACTTCACCTATCCTGTCAACCACCTTGAATGGCCCAATGTACCTCGGTGCAAGCTTGCCTTTGACATTAAACCGCTTGACACCCCGGATAGGTGACACCTTGAGATATACAAAATCTCCAATCTCAAAGGTTAGTTGTCTTCTTCTCTTGTCTGCATAGCTCTTCTGCCTAGACTGAGCTGTCTTTAGGTTGCTACGAACCTCCTGAACTTGCTCTTCAGCTTCATTTAGTGAGTCAGGACCAAACACCTTTCGCTCACCAACTTGACTCCAAAACAAAGGAGTTCTACACTTCCTTCCATACAAAGCCTCGAAAGGTGCCATCTTGAGACTTGCCTGATAGCTGTTATTATAAGAAAACTCTGCATAAGGCAAGTTCTTATCCCAACTCTGGCTATTACGGAGCGCACAGGCTCTCAACATATCCTCCAGAATCTGATTCACTCTCTCAGTCTGGCCATCTGTCTGAGGGTGATAAGCGGAGCTAAAGTGCAAGCGAGTATCCATGGACTCATGCAACCGCTTCCAGAATCTGGATGTGAACTGTGTACCCCTGTCCGACACAATGATCTTGGGCACTCCATGCAAGCACACAATCCTCGACATGTACAACTCTGCAAGGCGGGCTCCAGTGTACCTTTCCTTGACAGGAATGAAATGAGCAACCTTGGTCAAGCGATCAACAATGACCCAAATAGAATCATAGCCCGACTGTGTGCGAGGTAACCCAACAATGAAATCCATGCTGACTTCTTCCCACTTCCACTCGGGAATCTTCAGCGGCTGTAACAATCCAGCTGGCCTCTGATGCTCGGCCTTGATCCTCTGACAAGTATCACAAAGTGCCACATACTCAGCTACTTCTCGCTTCATGCCCGACCACCAATAGTACTGCTTCAGATCATTGTACATCTTGGTACTACCAGGGTGAATAGAATAAGCTGATTCATGCACTTCTCTAAGGATCAACTCCTTGAGTTCTTTTATATCAGGCACACAAAGTCTTCCTTTGAACCACACCACTCCTTGTTCATCCACTGAGAATCCTGGGGCCTTCTCATCTTTGATCAATTCCTTGATCTCAAGAATCTTCTTATCAGTGAGCTGTCCTTTCCGGATATCCTGCTCCAGAGTGGACTCCACTCCCATAGCTACAGCCTCAGTGCTACTCACAATGCCTAAGTTGAGTTTTGCAAACTCCTCATACAATTCAGGCTGACACTCCTGTATCTCTAGCACATTGCAATAGACCTTCCGACTCAGCGCATCTGCAACCACATTAGCCTTGCCTGGATGGTAATTGATATTCAAGTCATAATCCTTGATCAATTCCAACCATCTGCGCTGCCGAAGGTTCAAATCTGGCTGTGTGAAGATATACTTCAAGCTCTTGTGATCGGTATAGATCTCAGTCTTCTTCCCGATCAAATAATGCCTCCATATCTTCAGAGCATGAACAACAGCTGCAAGCTCTAAATCATGGGTGGGATAATTAAGCTCATGCTTCTTGAGCTGTCTCGAGGCATAAGCAACAACATGGCCTTCTTGCATCAATACACACCCAAGGCCCTGGCGAGAGGCATCACAATAGACAGAGAACTGCTTCTCAACATCTGGCATGATCAGAATCGGAGCAGTTGTCAATCTCTTCTTCAATTCTTCGAAATTAGCCTGACAATCCGGGGACCATACAAACTTGGTACCCTTCTGCAATAGCTGAGTCATAGGCTTCGCTAACTTGGAGAATCCTTCAATGAAACGGCGATAATAGCCAGCCATTCCCAGGAAACTCCGGATCTCACCAACATTCTGAGGTGCCTGCCAACTAAGAATATCCTTCACCTTACTCGGATCAACAGACACTCCACCTTCTGAGATAACATGACCCAGAAAGGAAACTTCCTTCAGCCAGAAATCACATTTGCTAAGTTTCGCATACAACTGATGCTCTCTCAGCTTCTGAAGAACCAATCTCAGATGCTCCGCATGCTCTTCTTCATTTTGGGAGTATATCAGAATATCATCAATGAAAACCACCACGAACTTGTCAAGATACTCCATGAAGACCTTGTTCATAAGATACATGAAATATGCTGGAGCATTAGTCAACCCGAAAGACATCACCGTGTACTCGTATAAGCCATAGCGAGTAACGAAAGCAGTCTTCGGAATATCAGACTCCCGAATCTTCAGCTGATGATAACCCGATCTCAAATCAATCTTGGAGAACACATGAGCACCCTTCAGCTGATCAAACAAGTCATCAATTCGAGGAATAGGATACTTGTTCTTGATAGTAGCATCATTCAGTGCGCGATAATCGACACACATTCGCTCTCCACCATCTTTCTTCGGGACAAAGATCACCGGGGCTCCCCAAGGAGAAGTACTAGGACGGATATACCCTTTACCCAAGAGCTCTTGGATCTGATCCTTAAGCTCTGCTAGCTTATTAGCATCCATTCTATAAGGCCTCTTAGAAATAGGTGCAGTGCTAGGTACTAAATTAATTTCAAATTCAATGTCACGATCTGGTGGCATACCTGGCAACTCCTGGAATACATCGGGGAACTCTTTCACCACCGGAACATCATCAACGATCTCCACTGGGTTGGCCTGAGAATCTCCCGCTGGTATAGACTGGGCATGATACTCAACAATCGTGCCATCTGGGTGCTTCAGCTTGATCATCCCACGGGTGCAATCAATATTACCACCATATTTCTTCAGCCAATCCATCCCCAGAATCACATCAAGACCATTGGAATCCAGCACAATGAGATGAGAAAGAAAGACTACCCCCCTTATGGATAACCTCACATCTGGGCATACGTGACATGAAAGCATTTCTCCTCCAGGAGATTTAACTAGCAAATTTTTGTTCATCAAGGCCTTAGGCAGATTTGTTCTTGCTACGCATGAAGTAGATATGAAAGAATGCGAAGCTCCAGAATCAAATAATACGGTAACTGGATGAGAATCAATGGAGAACGTACCCATCACCACATTTGGAGCCTGCTGAGCTGTCTCCATAGCCATGTGGTTCACATTCCCATGCTTCGCCGGCTGCCTGTTGGGACACCTGTTGGCAAGATGACCCATCTGGTTGCACTTGAAACAAGGACCAATCTGACTCGGCCCCTGAGCTGGACGGGTCTGCTGCTGAGCTGGTACCACCTGGCGAGACACCTGCTGCTGCTGTCGCTGCTGCTGGCCCTGGTGCTGCTGCTGCTGCTGACCCTGGTACTGCGGCTGCTGCTGGCGCTGGCCCTGGTACTGCTGCTGCTGGCGCTGGTGCCGGAAGTTCCTCTGCTGCTGGAACTGACCTCCCTGCCTGTCTGACCCAGGCTGGCTGAAACGGGCACGAGAACTGCTGCCCGAGGACTGACCCTGCTGGCGTGACATCTTCCTCTTGCGACTGGCGTCGAAACCCTGTCGCTCCCGCTCGATAGTGAAAGCCTTATCCACTAGCTTCTGGAATGACGGGTAGTCATTGGAGGCCAGAGCGTAGCGGATAAGCGGATTCAGGCCTCGCCTGAAACAGTCCTGCTTCTTCTCGTCGGTGTCGACATCCTCTGGAGCGTAGCGGGAAAGCTGGGTGAATTTAGTGAGATATTCACGCACCAGCGTTCCACCTTGCTTCAGGTCCATGAACTCCTGGCGCTTCACCTTGATCTCTCCGGACGGCACATAGTGAGCCCGGAAGCTGGTACAGAACTCCTCCCAGGTGATGGTCTGAGCATCTGCATGTGCGGCGGTGTGAGCTGTCCACCAGTTCTTCGCCTGGCCCTGCAACTGGTGAGCGGCATAGAGAACCCTGTCACGGCCCTCACAGTGAGCAATATCCAGCTTGCTCTCAATGGTCTGAAGCCAATCATCAGCATCCATCGGCTCCACAGCTTGCTTGAAGACAGGAGGTTGAGTGAGCATGAACCTCCTGAGAGTATCCTGGGGACGTGCCAGCTGAGCATCTGGTCCTCCCTGACCCTGCTGCATCTGCTGCTGCATCTGCTGCAAGCTGTTCATCATCTGGGCCATGTTCTGCATCATCTGGTTCTGCATATTGGCCATCTGCATCGGATCATACCCTGGCGGTGGCGGTGGTGGCAGCGGCTGGTTGCTGCTGTTCCCAGCACCATTCGGACCATTGCTCCTGCCTCCATTCCTGGTGTCCACCATCTGATTTGATCAAGGGTAAAGGTTGAGATAATGATAAAATAAAAACCCAACTAAACGTAATTATAAAGATAATAATACTAAGAAAATAATAATTTATTAACAAAAGATGCCATAGCAGTCGGATGACTACTACACACCTACAATCATTACAAAGAACCAAATCAACCATATGCATAATAACACTTCAGTGCAACGTCTAACGGGTCACAACATTATCTTGGACACCTAATTTCTAAATAATCCTAATTTCGAAAAACCTTTTAAATAAAGCATAGATAAGTCCAGAGGAATGGAAACAAGGTAAGCTTTTATCAAAATAGATTGCCAAGTTGAATTAGGAGAGAAGGGAATATTTTATTAAAATAGTTTTAGCAATGCGACCATCTAGGCTAGCGTCCTACGGTCAACACGGATCTGATACCATTCTGTCACATCCAATTTTAAGAACAAAATCGAATGCACAATATATGTATGCCAGGATCAATAAATCATACATATATCGACGTCATTATAGTATCATAACAGTGATGAGTACATAGTCGTAATAAATCATACAAAAGGACCCGTGGGTCTAAAAGAAAAGTACATGAATAATGATATCTAAATCTGATAACTAATCTCCAGCGGAAATGGACGCCAACTCCACAGGAACGTCGACCGGGGGTAGCACCAGCCTAGTACAAGTCGTCGGGGTCGAAGCCTCCGTCCTCCACGAAGTCTTCATCGTCAACGCCATCGTCTGGGTGGGGTAGCAGGGGGACAAAGAGGAAGGATGAGTACATCGAAATGTACTCCGCAAGTGTAGGAAAATATGACATGTAGCTTAATCAAAGGTAGGCTGACTCAGTTTGGACACAGCACCTAATGCGACACAACCCTATATCCTGAATTCCTATGCACCTATTTAACTAGGTGAAATTCTCAACTCCTCAAAGTAACCACACTCGGAAAACCGTCCGAGCAACCAACACTTGGAAATCCATCCAAGCAACCGTCCTTTCTCAAAGGAACCACCCAACCAAGTACCAGTAACCAACTAATCCCGAGGACGTCCAAGCCAGCTCTTGACCGCGAGCACGGCTGATATATCAGTTTTACACTCTGCAGAGGTTGCACACTTTCCCCATGAGTCGTGTTTTCCCTGCTTACCGTACACTACCTAGGTGCACAGTGGGGTCACACTACAAGGCCTTTACAAAGCCCTCTAAGCCTGTTTTACACGTACCTCTAAGGTTTCACCGCGAACATGGGTAACGACCCACTGCCGAAGCCCCCTCTTGAGCCACAAAACATTCCCCGTGTAAAGCCAAAACTTAGAGAGACTAATTAATTAGCCAGGTCCGTCCCATTCCAGCCTCATGGTTGCGCTGTAAAGCCGGGTTACATGCGTCGGGAACCGGGTCCTAGGGATCCAGGCAGGATAACTAGCACAAATCCAAACCACCATCAACACAGCCGTTCCACGGCACAAACCATAACCACCACCAAAACGGTCCATCCTGCCGGATTTATCTATTCTCCATGTTTCTAAAAAGATTACCAGTTCCACATGTTTCATATGTCATTAATATGAATTAATTAAACTCTTTCCCAATCCCAAGACTGCAAGGCTAAGCATGACAACTACCATAATTCCCAATCCCAGGGTTAACAAGGAAGATATAAACAAGTGCTAATAAACCTTATCATGGGATTCAATTTAGACATAGCATGCAACTAGGGATCTAACTACTCTACATAAAAGTAAATAAAAGTAGGTGCAATATGAGCAAGGACACTTGCCTTCGAAAAGCGTAGGATCGGGAGTATCAAACAACGGGTCCTGGGAATCGTCCAAGTCAACACCGTCTGGCGGCAATCATCAAACATGGCCCACAAAATAAAATAAATAAGAAACAGTACACCAACAGTGGAAAAATAGTATAAAAAATATCATATTATTATTCTACTCGTTTCTACGATCGTTTCGATATAAAGATCATTAAAAACGGAATTAAAATGAGAGAGTTATGAATTTCCAAAGATTTACTATAGGAAAGTAAATAAAATAATATTAACTCGAAATTTAAATGTTCCAACCCTACTGTACAGTTACATAAATAGATAGGTTATAAAATTATGAAGCCAATGCAAGTTGAATGGTCTAATTTGGATGAAAATTGAGAAAGATATTAAGCTTTTAAGTTGGAATGGCAATTCTGTAAATATTTCATCTTATTTTCGAATTAATTCAATTAATTCAGATATTAATAAATGGCTAGGACTGGGGCTCATTTAACTAAAACCGCAGGGGCTAAAACGAAATAATTTCAAGGCACAGTGCATAGTACACCGGGGACCGCGGGTTGATTTCCGAAAGACCCAAGGTCTCTTTAGAAAAATGACCCGCGAAGGGGTACCTTCTAATCCTGAGCCTACATCAGAGAATGGACGGCACAGATTACACCTCAGGGGGTGGTGGCGGTGCTCCGGCCGGAATCAGGGGCCCGGCGGCGGCGCGCTCGCCGGCGGCTCGCCGGAGGTCGCTGAAACGGTCCTCCCGGTCACTGTTTCTCTCGGAAAAAGGTCTGGGAGGTAGAGGAGGGGATCGCGAACTCACCTAGGGGTCCGAATCGACCCGAGAGCGGCGCGGCAGAGGTGCTCGGCGGAGCGGGCAGCCGGTGAGAGTGACGGGGTGGGGAATCGGGTGCCGCGTCCTTCAAACCGCGAAGAGGAGTGGCGGAGTGGCTTTGGAAGAGCGTCGGGGATCTCTGGGTACCTTCGAATAGGACGGAGACGCCTCGGGTGCGACCATCGGCGTCGGTGGCGGATCTGCCGGCAATGGCGGCTCCCTGTGGTCGCCGGCGAGAGTTAGCGGCGAGGGAAAAAGGGTAATGGATAGGTAGGGGACCTTGCTGCGTGCACTAGGAGGCTTACCGAAGCTTCGCTTGGGACAGTCGTGGCCGGTTTCGAGTGCACGGCGATTTTCTCCTTGCGGCGGCAATGGCGGCACTCGGTTGATGCCGAGGAGGAAGAGGGGCGGCTCGGAATTGAGGGCAGATGGTGGCGGCTGCTCGGGAGAGGGGCCTGGTCGTGGCCTTTATAGGGCGGTTGCACGCGGGTAGGGCGGAGGGAAGGTTGGGCGGCGAGAGGCGCTCGGCTCTGCTTGACCCCGAGAAGATCGGACGGAGGTTGGGGATGCTTCCGACGGGTGGGGCCGGTGTGGCAGTGACCGCGAGAAAAAGAGAGGGGAACGGGCTGTGGCAGGTGCGGCTTGAGTTGCTGCGGCCGCTTTCGGCCGGTTGGGCCGGCCCATGTCGCGCGCGCGGGGAGGGAAGAGAGGAGAGGAGAGAAAAGGCTGGGCTGGGCCGGGGTGAGAAGGAGAGAGGGTTGGGCCGCAAAGGAAGGGGAGGGCTGGTCTGCTGCTGTTCTTTCCCTTTCTAATTTCCTTTTTCTTTTATTTTCCCTTTCCTTTTGTTTTGTAAAATAATTTGAGAATAAATATTGGTCTCCATTAATTTTTCTCATCTAGGTACTATAAACTTTTATAATATACTTCATTTTTATAAATTTAATTAAATATATGCATATAGATTTAAACCAAATTAATCGGAGCCTAAACGAGTATTTAAATTAAATAATTATTTTCATCCAACAAAATTATGCATGAGGCATGAATGCAACATAGCAATAAAATTTTTAATTTACCCTAATTATATTGCAATAATGATTAATAGCATAATTAAAATTGCAAAAGTTAATATTAATACTAGAAAAATAAACTAGGGTGTTACAATCACCCTTACCGCAGGAATAGAAAAGATTTCAATGGGACTATTGAGAAGCGTGGACCCCCAAAGTATTGCGACGGCAAACAGATAGTTAAACAAGTAAGCAAACTCACAGATGTAGTGCTTGGAAAGGGGGAAGGGGCAGTACCAGCACCTGCTGATAGTATCTGGAAAAAAGTCAATCTTCTGGAAACCACTTTACTAGCCACTTTTGAGTATACGTCATTGTCTTGATCCAATGCACATAACTAAAAATGTGTGCGGTAACACTCTTAACACGTTGATGAACACCGGAGGGACAACGAAGGATTCTCTCGCGACACGCTTGGACATGCAACACCTGGGCCTCAGGAGGGATTTGCACCCAATAACTCTTGAGGATGGCCACTTGAAACTTCCGGTGGCATCATGGACACTGAAAAAGGAAGAAAATGACATGCTTATTTCTTTCTTCAATGATCTCAAAGTGTCGACTGGCTACTGTGCAAACCCGAAGAGGCTAGTTAACATGAGAGAACTTAAGTTTAACTATGGTTGTATGAAGGCTCATGACTGTCATGTAATTATGACTCAGCTGCTCCCTGTTGCCCTGCGAGGTATCCTCCCTGATAAGGTACGCGCCCCGATCATAAAGTTGTGTTCGTTCTTCAATGTAATTTGTGAAAAGGTCATTGATGGGGCCAAGCTAGATCAGCTGAAGCAGGAGATAGCCGAGATTCTATGCAGGCTTGAGATGCATTTCTCACCGACTTACTTCGACATGTCGGTGCATCTACTTGTTCATCTTGTTGACCAAATCAAAGCCCTTGGCCCAATATACCTACACCAGATGTTTTCTTTTGAGAGGTTGATGAAAGTTTTTAGGTGGTATGTTAGAAATAGATTCAGACCAGAAGGTAGCATGGTTGAAGGATGGACAATGGAGGAGGCCATTGAGTTTTGCACATATTATCTGGACATCAATCGGGTCGGAGTTCCAGTATCTCGTCACGAGGGAAGGCTTGGGGGGCAAAGGAACGATCGGTGAGAAAACTATCACGATCAACGAAGTCTTTTCTTTCAGACACGCATACTTCGCCGTCCTCCAGCAGGCTGACGGTGTGATGGCATACATTGATGAGCACAAACAGATAATGCAAATTAAGCACACTGGTTTCGACGCCGCAAACTAGGAATGGTCATGGGCTGTCAGCTAGATCTCTTAGCTCCCAGACCTTCGACCACGGTGATGATGTACCAAGGGTATGATATAAATGGTTTTACATTTTACACAAAAAAGCAAGATGGCAAGAACGCCAATTAAAATAGTGCTGTTCGTTTCAACGCCTAGGATGAACACGGCACAGTGGAGGCAATATACTATGGTTTCATAGATGAGATATGGGAGCTAGACTATGGACGACAGTTGAAGGTCGCTCTTTTCCGTTGCCAGTGGGTACGGCTAGACGAAATCAACACCGACAATGATGGATCCACTACCGTTGATCTATCCAAGACCACATACAGAGACGACCCCTTCGTCCTTACAAAGGATGTTTTGCAAATCTTCTATGCAAGGGATAACAATACAAAGGGAAGACTACAAGTAGTCATGCAAGGCAAAAGGAAGACTGTCGGTGTTGACGGAGTGACGGACGAAGAAGAGTACAGAGGTTATCAAGAAATGGCCCCTTTTGGGGCGGACGTTACCCTACCTATCCTTGAAGAGGGTCAAAAACCTGCATACCTCCGGAGTGATCACGATGAGGCCATCATAGTTCCTGCACCGTGAATAGTTAGAATATCAAACTATATAATTCAAAAAGAAATGTTGTGTTAGTATTTTGCATCGAATTCGATATCATATGGAGTTGTAAAGATTGATGAGTTCTTCCAATATTATTTAGGAAATATGTTATTCGATCTTTTTAATGTTCATTTTTTGAGTAACAAATTTCAACAAATCATCGAAGCCAACAAACAAAAGCTTTAAAAACAAAGTCAAACCCTTCCGCACCAAACACACACATAGTCCATTTGGTTCAGTCTCTGCGCTTTGGTCTCGGCGGCTTGGGTTCGAAGTCGGGCTTGAACCAATTTTTTTAGGCATTATCTTTTTTTTTTCACATCACTGCCGGTTCCACACTAGAACCGGCAGTGATACGAGCTATCATTGCCGGTTCTATAATACAACTGGCAGTGATGTCATATTTTTTAAAATTGTAAAATTTTGTTTACAATTTATAGTAATTCATAGAAAACTCTAAAAATTATAAAAATAGTGTCATTAAATTTTTATTGTATTTCCCTACAACCTTTGTTTAGTTGATGTTTTCATTTGAACAATTTAACTATCTCATTTGTTTGAAAAAGTATGTAAATTCAGTATTTTAAAACAATTTGGGCCCCCAAATGATCTCAAATCAAAAAGTTATAAACAACAAAATTGTAGGACTCATCAAGCTAAACAACTTTTATATTGTCATTTTGTGTATTTGAATTTTTTTTGGAGACTGTGCATTGCTCATATCTCCAAAATTTTTCAAATCTCACACTTCAAACCAAATTTAGGCCACCACATGGTCTGAAATGGAAAACTTATAAACAACAAAGTTGTATAACTCATGAATGTCTACAACTTTCATTATTGTCATTTTTGCATTTGAGATTGTTTTATATGGCATGTCTCACAAATTACTATGTTTCCATATAACTCATGTCACTTTGTTGGAAACATAGTAGTTTGTGACACATGTCATATAGAACAATCTCAAATGAAGAAATGACTATAATAAAAACTGTAGACATTCATGAGTTATACAACTTTATTGTTTATAAGTTTTCTGTTTGAAACCATCTGGTGGCCTAAATTTGGTTTGAATTGTGAGATTTGAAATTTTTTAGAGATATGAACAATGCACAGTCTCCAAAAAAAGTCAAATGCACAAATAAAAGTTGTTTAGCCTGATGAGTCCTACAACTTTGTTGTTTATAACTTTTTGATTTGCGATCAATTGGGGGCCCAAATTATTTTAAAATACTGAATTTACATACTTTTTAAAACAAATAAAATATTTAAATTGTTCAAATGAAAACATCAACTAAACAAAGGTTGTAGGAAAATTCAATAAAAATTTAATGACACCATTTTTACAATTTTTGGAGTTTTCTATGAATTACTATAAATTGTAACCAGAATTATACTATTTTAAAAAATATGACATCACTGCCGGTTGTATTATAGAACCGGCAGTGATAACTCGTATCACTGTCGGTTCTAATGTGGAACCGACAGTGATGTGAAAATAAAAAATAACATCGCAAAAAAAATTATGGGGAACCTATGGTTCGAACGTAGGCCACCAAGGCCAAAGCATAAAGACTCAACCAACTGAACTGCGAGTGACTTCGGTTTAGAACGGATATGTTTTGGTTTTATACAATTTCTTTTTCTGGATCCGTAGACAACATCACTGTTGGTTCTAGTAACGAACCGGCAGTGATGGCTTCCATCACTGCCGGTTGGTACTGTAAACCGGCAGTGATGTAAGACATTACTGCCGGTTCGTATATAGAACCGGCAGTGATGTTGTCTACTATATAAGGGATCGCGCGCTTCAGGAAATTTTCTAAGTTTCAAATCTTCCCGCTCGACGCCGGCGCCCGTGCTCCACCGTCCCTGTGCCACCGTTCTTGCCCTGTTCCGGCGCTCGCAGTAGCTCGGCCGCACTTCCCGTGCGCTCTGTGACACCGGCAACCTTCCCCAGCACCAGGCGTTGCTGTCCATGACGCCGGCCACCGTCTCCAGCCCGGCCGGCCACTGCACGCCGCCGCTACCGCCGACCTCCTCTCCCCATTGCCATCCTCGACGACAGGAGCAACCCGACGCCATCCTTCTGCTTCTCCACGACGCCAGGAAACACCACGACGCCAGGAGCGCGGGATTTCCGACCACCCACACCATTTTCCTCGGTGAGCATCCACCCTACCCTCTAGGTGTTCGATGTAATGCCTCAAAGGAAAATGCAACACTTTGACCCACTGTTTCGCCAAGAAATGAATTGATTTTGCTGTTGCTCTGAAAACAAAGTTTGAAGTACACAATATGTGCTACAACTTTCATTAATGGTCCAAGGTCATATGTATTGTACAAGCTAAGCTATGCCTATATGTTCTTTGAAATGTTGGCTTCCTCTACTTTGATTTGCATGGGCTATATTTCTAATCTTGCAAGGCCATTAATTTTATGTGTCTTTAGGCATCAATGACTTGGTATGTAGCGCATGTTGGCCACAGACCTGGCGTGTACCATACTTGGGAAGAGTGCTATGCTCAAGTCAATCGCTACCCAGGTGCTCTGCACAAGAGATACAACATAGAAGCTGAAGCGTTGACTTCCTACTACAACTATGGTGAAATCCATGGGAAAGGCGATGAATTGAAGATAGAATATAAGCCACCCGTAGAGCGATAAAGGTCAGGAGCCTTGGTTCTTGGTCTTGAAAAGATACCATCATTTTATGTCAAGCTTTGGTCATTGCTTTATATATTTGGAAGTTAATGTAGACTACTAAATCAGTACTTGTAGTACACTACTCTAATATATGTACTAGTTGTGTCATGTGTACTTTGTAATAATCCATCAAAAACCCTAATTTACTTGTATTTCTACAATGCATACATGTGCCATACAAACACTGATGACATGCATGTCCACAGACATGACTCATCATCGCCAGTTCACCACGCGTCACCAAAGTACAGGAGAGCCTCAGGATCCGACTAATGGTAGTGGCAGTGAGAATCAAGAAGATGAAAACCAGAGTCCGAGCTAGTTTCTCCAGCTAGATCAAGTAGACGAGGTAACTTAGGTCATACGTAATAACATCTAAGTACCCCACCACGATAGATATTTTTGATGGGTACTTAATTACGTATTTTGAAGCAGGGTACGATGGAAGAGCCAAGTGGGTGAGGGTAGCAGCAGGACTAAGCGTGGAGCAACAAAGCTTCCTCAGACAAGTAAAGCATTAGCATATCTCTGAGTTTGACCAAGTAGAGGAGCCGGTGGAGCCTCTCAAAGCTTTGGGCCCATAAAAGAGTATCATCGGGGCGCTTGTCAGAGATTTTATCCCGATCAAGTATAGGAAATGGACTGGTCGTGAGGATGACCCGTGGAGGGTTCCAGAAAGTGAGAAGGAGCTAGTTTGGAACAAGCTAAAAGATTATTTCACTTTCCCTAACAACTATGATGAGGCTACAGTCAAGAAGAAGGCCAAGAAAATCATGGGCCGTTCGTTCAAGACTTTCAAGAGAACCTTATATAAGTTAGTCAAGGAAGACAGGCAACCAAACTTTGAGAGAGGGGAATATGCTAAGCAGAGGGACTTCTGGGAGGAGTTCAAGTCTTACAATCTATCCGAAGAGGCCAAAGCAGCAAGCGAAAGAAATAGAGCAAACTCGCAGAAGGCAAAGGATCCTCATCACCTAGGATCACCTGGCTATGTCAGGAAGATTCCAGAATGGAAAACGGAAGTCCAGAAACTAGAACATTGCGGGGTAACGATCAAGACAAGTGATTGGCAGCGTAGATCAGCCAACTACGTTCTCGCAAGGGGGGCACGGTACGACAGTAGCAGGAGGGTTTCTTCTAAGAGTGAACCCGCCATCACCGACCTCCTGTAGAGGATTTCAACGATAACTGACGAAGTGAATAGAGGAATCTGCAAGTCAGATAGAGAAAATGATGTGCTCACCCAAGCTCTTGGGAACAAGGAGCACCCCGGTCGCACAAGAGGAGTCGGGATCATTCCTTGGGAGAAAGCCTTCGAAGGCGAATCTTCGTCCTATAAGAGCCGGGCGAGGGCTAAATTGCAAAGAGAAGAAGAGCTCCAAAGGTGAAAAATGGAAATCAAAAATAGCATGGAAGCACGGATAGCTGCTCAAGTTGATGCACGAGTTATGACAGCTATGCAATCCATGTGTTCGGCACAACTGCAGCCTATCCAGACGTGGAATAGCCCAGCGCTCAAGGGTCGTAGTAGCTATGGATCTACCCCTATGCCTGACGAAAAAGAGGTCAATGCTCATCATCCGGTGGACGACATCACTGGACTTGTTAATGTCAGGTTGTACATCCGTCAGCAGTGGACAAAAGACAAGGTCGCGGTCGAAAAAGCCTTTTCGAGAGGAGACGGCATCATTCATGGCAAGCCAATACCACTCGGGTATGCCAGGGTCAGCATTGATAAGATCTTGGATCAGAAGTTTAATAAGATACATATTGATTAACCAGTGGAGGAAGATAGGCCGTGTCATGTTCACAACTTGGGCACTCATGTGGCTTGGCGCAAACATTTCATCAAGCTTGATGACCAGCCATCTTCAGATGATGAGGATGATGATGAATCATCGGCATCACCACCTCCCAGGGGTTACTCGCCTGCGTTTGGAGAGGAAGACCCTAGTTCTCCCTCGCCACCACGGCAAAAGGAGAAGACTCCTCCTCCTCCTCCTCCTCCTCCACTGCTAAAGGAGAAGTCTCCTCCTCCTCCTCCTCCACTGACAAAGGAGAAGACTCCTCCTCCTCCTCCTCCATCTCGTACTCTGTTGGCGTTTCTTAGCATCATTACTAAAGATAGACTAAAGGTCCGTCCTTAATAATAATACTAGAAGCATAAGTTGACATTCCCAACCACCATTACTTCAGAAAAGTAACCCTTGGCCCTTAGTGGCGCCGGCCTAGGTAATGCAGTCTGGTAATAACAGTTAGAAGTGCCGGATTGGCCTTCCTAACCGTCATTACTTACGATATGCAAAACTGTGGCACGGCGCCGTGGGGTGCAACAAGAATTACAATCCTTAAGTAATGGTACTTAGGTACGCCAATCGATAGTCAGTAAGAAATAAGATTACTCTGCAAATGCACAGAACTATCATTGTAGCATTTCAACCCGTGAGTATTCAAGGGTGTCGTATTTATAATTTCCCGTAGGAGGGCATGATGAATTTCATCTAGCTTTGGTATAAACATGATTACTTATTTGGATGCATAGGTAGGCATAGCATAAACAGGGGTTAAATCAAGTTTATAAGATAGTGGACACACACATCGGAGCAACCTCAAGGATAAAAAGGAAAAATAAAGAATAAAAGAATACAACTAACTGAGCAGGCTTTGGTCGTATACAGCAATTACATCTAACTAGCAAGACTAGAATCAGGACTAAGTCTGGGATGATAGGGAGATCCCCGCAGCTGGTCTGCCAGTCGATAGAGACTTTCCGAACTCCTACTCAATACCCGAACGTGGGGGAATGCTAGGGATGGACAGGGCTGTCACCACCTGCCCACCTACCCCTCTGCCCGTGAGGTACCGACATATTCGCTGATCTCCGCATACCCGAACACCATGCTCGCGTAATTGGAAACAACTCCTAACCTCCCGGGACCCTAACCCTTCGGATTGACAGGCTAGGCTAGGAGCAACCATGACAGCACAACGAACTATTATCCCATCCATAGTTCTTCCTCTATTCCTACTAATTTGATGAACGATGAAGAACTTTGATGAACATATCAAGAACATAACACATAGACTATGAACTAGTTCATATGCTATGATCATAATATGAACAAGATTATACTCTAATTCAGATGCATTGCTATAAACATAAGATGATAACTTGCTCATAGAGGAGAACTGAATTATATTCATACCAAGATGTTCTTGATTCTTCCAAGGAGACAAGCTCTCTTTGATAGCTTTGCCTTGCTCTACTACTACTAAACTAGAGAGAACAAGTATGAAATGTGAGGTGTAGTGCTCAAAATGTTGGTGTGTGTGAGAAAGGGTGGAGCATCATCTATTTATAGCTAGGATAGGACGGTTTGGGCATCTCCAGGTTTGGAAGGAGGTGAAACTGCCCTTGGAGAACCGTCTAGAGCACCGCCATCGAAGACTGAGCCCGGGAGGCCCCACTAGGGGGACGGCCGGTCTTGGGGGCGGTCGCACTCCTGGCTGGGCCCGCTGGTCACTGCCTTCGGGTGGTCAGTTGCTCCCTAGGCCTGGGCCTCTCCCGTGGTTACGGATGGATCTAGTTCATTGTTTGAGATGTGATTTCTTATTTTCTTGGTTTGCGCCTTCTCTGACGTTTCCTGAAAGTGCGCTTTCTTGTGGATTTTATGCATTTCCACGTGTCAGACCTGTAAGTTACATATACAACAAAACTCGTGGAAAGGTTAGATAAAAGCCCTACTTTCAATTTATTTTAGTATTAAAATGATGTTGTATTTTAGTTGCTAAGGACCGCCAACATTCTCTAAGATCAGGTTAGACCTCCCAACAGAAGAGGTCATCGTCTTCAGTTGGTAATGCTCCCAAGATAAGCAAGAAGAAGAACGTATGTAACACTCCTGTGTTACGGCACACTTAAAACTGAGCATGTCATCATGAGCATTGCACAACATGTATGAATTTTTATCAATCTTGATCTGCATCAACTAAAACAAGTTTGAATTATATTCATGGCTTGTGTTTAGGGCTAGAGTGAATTCAAATTTCTGGGTTAATTTTAAAAGCCTAATTTGGGCTAAAACCCTAATATCAAACTAAGTAGAATTGGGCTTTGGTCAAAAAAGCAAAGTTATAGCTCTTATTATTTAGAGCAACTTTGGTATTCAAAGTTTTTAAAGTTTCCGGTTAGAAATTCAAATTAAGCCTGAATTACTATATTCAAATTTGAATTCAAAACTTCAATTCAAAAATTACTTGGAATCTAAAGATGAGCCTTAAATGAAAGTTGTGCAACTCATTAAATAGAACAACTTTGGTATTTACAGAATTTGAAGTTATTCAATAAATTTTTGTGATTTAAATCGAATTTGAAATGAGATATTTACCCCCTTTTCAATAGTTTCAAAAATATTCGGAATTTGAAAATATTTTCTATACCAAAGTTGTGCAGAATGAAATTTTACACATTTCCTATTTTGACTATTTTCTGAGTGGTTACATGAAAAAGAAAGTAATTTGAGAAAGTCAAAACTGGATAACCCTAGGGCTACAGTAGCCGAGAAAGGGAGACGTTGCCATGACGTCGCCTCGTCATCTCGCTGCCGCCCGTCACTTCTGCGTCATCGTTCTTCAGTGTGGGCATGCGTCCAGTATCGTGGCAACGTTCTGCATCGACGTGGCAAGCTCCTCCTGTTCTCCTCTTCCTTTAAAGCGCGAAGATGACAACATTTGCCGTTCTTTTTCTCTATTCGGTCGTCGGCGGCGAGTTTCCTATGCACGGTGAAATCCGTGCTCGGTAGTCCATCTTCACCCATGCTGCTTCACTGTTAGCTTCGCCACCTCCTTGCCATTCGTTTGAACCCGTTTTGGCATCCTCTCGTGGTCGGTTTCGCCGGCGCGACTACTTCTTCTTCGTTGCCGGCCATGGCACCACCGAGCTCAACTTCGACGTGCCCGACTCAGTCCAGTGAGTTTCGTGCCCGTACGTTGTATGTTTCGAATCCGCCTCGTAGTCTTGAAGCTCATGCGCTCGACGTTGGGTTGGTTGGTTTTCACAGATCGCCGGAACAGCGAGTTGCAACCGGAGCTCACCGCCGTGAACGCCATCGTCGTCGAGCTCGACTCTCCGGCCATCTTTCCGTCCAACCAAGGCGAGCAGCAAGGTTAGGTGAGCTTCTGGAAGCTATTAGGGTAGTTGGTTTGGTCGGGGAAGGTTCCGGCTGGCCGGAACACGGTAAGCCGCCGTCACCGCCGCCGCCGAGCCGCCATAGCCGCCTGATGGCTCTTGCTGAGGCCCTGGAACCCGCTCTAGTCGGCTAGATAGGTGTGGGAGCTTGCGGGGGTTTCATCTAGGGCTTTGCCCTCGCCGGAGATGCCGCCGCCGGCGAACTCCGCGGCGGGCAGCCGCCCCCGCGCATTCGAGCTCTGCTCGCTCTGCTCTGTTCGAGCAGAGGAGGGGTGAAGCCCGAGTGGGCTCTGCTGGGCCTGGCCGAGCCGGCCCAGTACCCCCTGTAAATGGCCTTTTCAATTTTAAAAAAAAAGAATGAATAGTTACCAATTTTGCTAATTATGAAGGAATTAATTTATAGCTCCAAAAATTCTGAAATAAATTGTGGAGTCTCTCTGAGTAATGTAGAATTTATAAAAAATATGAAATTTGTATTTTGAGCAATTTCTGTAGACTGTAAAAATTCATATTTTAATTAATAAATAGCAATTCTATGATTTTTATAGCTCAAAATATAAATCCAAAAATTATGAAATTAATTGGGTAGCTATTTTGACCAGTGAGCTACCTCCAAAAAAATTTGTAGCTCAGTTGGATAAAGTTTTATTATTTATTCCTAATTAAGTAATTAAATAAAAATGATAATTAGTGTTAATCACTTAGGGTTTTTGTGATATTTTGGGATTGTGTGAAGACTTAGGATCAACAAACCCTAACTGGTCCTAAGCACTTTCTTTAGTGTTGAAATTCGTGTTAGTTGCGGCTTTCTATGACTGTTAAAATAATTAATAACAAGATTATGCAACAATCACACTGCTAGGTGAGATCTTGATTACAACTTTACCGTGAAGGAAAGTTGTACTCAAGGATATTAAATTCACATTTATCTGCTTGTTAATCATATCATATGCACCATCATTAAAGCATGCATCATTATCACGTATAGTGACCGAAGGCGGGGAAGTAAAAGTCGAGCAAGTCGCCGCTGACGAAGCCCCAGGAGTTGTCGGTGGTTCTGACATTTGCGGTTCTGACCCTGATCCGTCCCTCGCCGTGCAACAAGGGAAGCCCCGGTGCATTAGCCCCTCCTTGTGTTTTATAAATCTTTATCACCTTGAGTTAAATTGCTGCATTAGGATGATAGGAGTTGATTGTCACCTACTTGCTGCATTTACCTGCCTTGATATATTATCCTTGAAACCTGATTTAAAGGCAAATGTTTATAAAATGCTTAGCCTTACTTAATAGTTAAGCTTTTATGAAAAAGATATTTTGTATGCTTTGGGTATACTATTATGAACTATCATAATTGTTTGACAGGGCAGTAGACTTGCATTGAGAAAGGAGTCTCAATGTAGTGTCTCTGACTGTCTATTAAGAAAACGAAATGGAATCCATTAGGGACCATTCGTTGTCGGCCTACTGGATCAATACTTTGCAACTAGCCACATACTACGGAAAGCATCTGACTCCGGTCGCTCTTCTACTTGAACCGACAACCACGCACTGTGAGTGGAGAGATAGCGAGAGTAGCGTGTACCCTCGTGGCCGGCGTGCCTGGAGAGGAGAGGAGTACTGTGCTCTCGGGTGGCGCAGGACCGGTTCAGGTTTTGGAAAAGCCATGGTAGGCGGGGTTGGCATATGCAAGATTAAGTGCTACATATGTAGTGTGGATAGGGATCCCCAGCTGGGTTTTTAATCGTTTTGAATCGTCGTTGCTCCTCGGTCAATGGAGACTTGATCCTTTGACTTACAGCGAAGAGTGGTTCGGAACTAGGTAAATGTGGGAAAAGGAGTTGATGATGAGATAATTCAAGGAATCAATCTAGCTTGAGATTAAATGTTAAGCTGATTTAGAGAGCTTTTCTGCAAAACTCTTTGATTCTTGCTAAAGCCTCTCCTTGATTTCCCCTCAGCCTGCATTCCTGAGTCTTCTCCCCACTTTTTTGTCGGGTAAGTCTTGCGGAGTACCCCTTATACTCATGGTTTGTTAACCCCATGTTGCAGGCAATCAGCAACCCAAGGTTTGCGTTGGGCCTTGCTGTATGATGGTGTTCGAGGAAGTGGTCGAGGAGGATAGTGATAGTGAGTGAGTATTTGATCCCTAGGGCAGGGATGTTATGTAATATAAGTGTTGTGTAAGCTACTTACCTACTGCCACTACTCATATTTTGGTTTGTAATAATCATATTTATGTATAATTAAGAACCCTGTTTTGTAATCCTATGTAATATTTTAAGTCTTCCGCTCTTGTACCCCGAGTTGTATAATTTGTATGAAATGTTGTACTCTGTAACCTCTTCGCAATTAAGATCCTATTCGGAGAAAACGGGTTTACGTGTAAACCCGACAGACCCTTTTAGGTTATACGGGTCACCTGCACGGCTGTCGAAGGTCTTTGGGACGACGACAGATGCATGTGGGCCATATAGCTTAGGAGGTTCTGTCACAATGTAGATGCTAGCATTACTTCTTTGATGAAGGGCAAGACTGTGGAGCAGCATCCAAGAACCAAGGAAGCATCTATTTCCTTCTTTAAGCGCATAGCTAGTCTCTCTCCATGGATGCAACAGACAGAATTTGAAAGGCAGAACAACAAAGAGAGCAATTAGACTAGAGAAACAGAAATACAGACCCAACATTTGTCAGAGATACAAAACTTGGCCAACAACATGGGCATGTCCATGGAGGAGGCCATGGAGTTATATTACGGAAGAAGAGAGTTTGAATCAGCAGCCGTCGCATACCAGTATTCAAGAGGCAAACCTTTGGTCGCCACCGAACAAGAGTATAAAGATTTGCCAATATATCTACGACAGTTGCATGATTATTGCACCCTCGATACTGCCAAAGGGGAGTACATTGGTTTTGAAGTTTGTATCCGTCCCGGGCTGATATTTAATCATCCCAAAGAAGAGGTGCATAGTGTTTATTATGAAGTCCTCTTTCAGCTCTTCCAAAGGCGCTCGCTCGATGTACAGATTTTGATGTTATGGACTATGTAAGTACTCTACCCTCACAACGTTATAATAAAGCACGTGATCTGCATTTTAATATATCCTGTGTTTATTATGCAGGTGTATGGCAAAATGGTGCCTACGGAGGCGCCTGATGCATGTAGACTTCTTGGATCCCGTATTTGTCAATGAGACAACATGCATTGCCGGGTGTCAAGATGACTATATGCCAAAAAGTTTAAAGATTGAGTTTGAAAGGATGTTGGAAAATAACAAAACAAACATACTCCTGCCCTACAACTGCGAGTATGTGTTCTCGGCCCTTGTTGGTATTTTTAACATCACTTCACGTTAAGTTGTCATCCCTAACATGATGCCAAAAACCATTGGTAAAATAATCTTCACTTGCCTCCTAAAATAATACTATAGAATATATCCGCAAGTGCATAGATAATTCTCCCATTGTAGCACTTCACCAGGTAAGTATTCCGAGTATCGTTGATTTATTTTATGCCAAAAGGATAAAGGGGCATTCTACTCATTAGAATAATCTACTATAATGATTGGAAAGATAAATGTGCAGACCTATGATAATCCATAACTCTAGTGCTTTAGCGATAAATAAGTCAACGATAAATGGTAAATGATAACTGAGTAAATGAGGTAAATGGTATTCCAGAGATAGAATATAGAGACTCACTAATGTAGTAAGACAATCTCGAGATTCGGCTAAAGTAAAGGAAACCTATGTAATTACTAAATACAAAGTCTACAGCCTACGCCACATTACGCATCTTCATCTATAGCATAATCAACTCAGAAAACATCATAAGGAGCATCATCTAATGAGGATATTAAGACACAAGGGTCACCTTCTTTGCGACCGCGCTCTGCTCGTCCTACGTACGGGGGGTGGACTACAGAGGAACCAACGCAGCTCTCACCTACGCGGACTACCACACGACCCGGCACGTCAGGGTGCCTCCGTAGGTGCACAATATATCTAGACACCACGTCTACATAATGTATACCACCTAACTCACTCGAGTACTGAATTAGGCGCTTTACGATCATACGACAATAATCATCACCAATCATAACTATATCGAATATGCAACTAGAATAAACTAAGAACCGAATAAGTACCAATATATTAAAATAAAGAAAAGTCATAATGAGATACAAGATAAGATTACCGATCTCTAGACGAACAGATCTGGAATCCTGAGCGTAGCGTCCAACTCTACTTGAACCTTACTAGACACCTAAACTATGAACTTGAAGAACTAGAGCCCTATTTCTAATCTCTGGAAACTCTAATTTTTGTCTACTCTTGACGAATGAAGCAGGAGGAATGGATTAGTCTTCTGGGAGGGGGTCTGCCCCTCTATTTATAACCCGGTGGGATGAACGCTGTGGTATCAAACCGACTTGAACAAAGGGCCCAGATGACTCCAAAGAGGCGGTGGAAGAAGACTTCAGAAGATGGGCCGAAACCCTAGAGGGAGGCGCCGGCCGCCCCCACCCTGGCGCCGGCCGGCCCCACCCTGGTGGGTCTCGGGCCCCGGTGCTTCGGGTGTGTTCTGGATCCTTCTAACTTGCTGATGAAGTATGTTTCCGTCGCGATCAAGTTTCGTGGTAATTATGCTCTTTAATCCTTCTTTTAAGCCTTTCTGGAATAATCCCTAGAAAATACACAATTCACCAAAACTCGTGGAATTCGTCAGTAATAACCCCTATGCTTCTATTATTGATCTTCCCTAGCCATTAGTTGACGGTATAAAATTGGTACTTAACGACCGTCAACAATACATCCAAGCTAAGTCTTTGCTAGTCCCTTAGCAAAGTTGACTTCAAATAATTTATTCAGTGTTCCATAAAAATGTATAACTCCCAATAAATACTTAAATATTTAAATAGAAATTCTTCTCTGGATTGAAATTCATTAATCCACCTTTTCAAACTTATTCTTATTCTTTCCAATCGTCGGGCTTTTAAACTAAGTCTTAGGTAATTGAGAGATAGAATAATCAAGCAAGCACTAAGTCTTTCATCCTTTGTTTCAACCATTGTTCCAGAGAGATTTTTTTGAATAAGTACATAATTTTTATTTAGGAAATAATGAGAGCCTACTAATAAGATTGCAGAGGACTACTAAGCTATACATCATGATTGAATGTGCGAATGTGATCAAATTTTATTTTTGTACTCCTATGCATTATTCTCTCTTTTCTATCGTCCTGAAGAGTATGGGTTATCTCCTAGCGGATACTTTTTGTACCCTTTTTTTCTCTCAGGCGGGTGTCTTTGCACCCATTGTTTTCTCTCCTTTTTTTGGCACATACCCTTTTGATATGGCATCTTTCAGGCTCACACTTCTTTGGTATGACATCTTTTAATTTTATAACCCACACTCTCTGTTAGACTTCTAAGAGAGAGACTTGTGCATAGAGTGAAAACTTTTTTGTGCATGTAAATTCAATCATGAATGCATAACAGAATAGTCTCCTTAAATCATATTAGCAGAACAAATTATTATATTTGTTTTGATTTTGATTTTTAAAATGTCTGGAGCTTAGGTGTCACTCAGAATGAAATAAATAGTAACTCAAATCTTCTTATATCATATCCGTCAATTACATATAAAAGCTTATGCTACCCACCGATATCGAGTTTCAGAATAAATTTGCATGGTAGATAAACTTCATGCAATTCGTAGGAGAATTTAAATTTAAATACTAAGCAATTGCAGGAAATCATATTTAAACAATTTAAATATCTTTTTAATTTTTCTCTAGCTTCAAGTTCTAATTATTCTAAAGACAAATTGAATACTGAATTTAAAGCAAACTTAATTATACAACCTATTATTTTTTTGGATTTTTATTTTTAAGCAAGCAGAAATTTAATACAATAACTAAAGAAAGCGGTAAATAAATTTTTGTTTGGTTTTCTTGTTGTTTTTAGCAATATTAAAATTGACAGAATTGAAGACTGAATTAAATAATGAAAATAAAAAGCATATATAAAGGTGAGAGGTACTCACCTAGCGGGGATCTCTCCCAAGCTGGATGTTGCTCAGTAATGTGGTGGAGGTGACGGCGGGTATCCCATCTGATGTATCAAATACTCTAATCCGCTCTGCGTCTGCTGCTGTCCCTGATATATCTGATCCAGTCGTTGGTCCGTGCTGTGCTGCCATTGTTCATGCTGGTAGAACCTGTCATCGACCTGCTGCTGCCACTGCTCGTGCTGGTGCAGTGTGTCGCTTATTGCGTTCTGTCCCTGTTCAATGTTAGTGAGACGCATAGATAAGTTAGGAAATCATTAGCGTTAGCCGTAAAGTGCTGCTCAGGTGGTCGATAATAGCCATCTTCTGATGGTACGTGGAACGGATATGGTCCACCAGTGGTGAAGTCTGTGTTCCCGCGTGTAGAAAAAGATGCTCATCCTCTCTGAAAATCAGTTCCTCTCCAACCTGCTGCTATTGCTGCTGACGAAGATTCTCTTTACTGAAATGTGGGCTGTTCCTCCCATCCTGCATGTGCAGTCCACTGCTGGCGTGGCTCCTGCATCGATACCTGTTCACCAAAATCAACATAGTGGAAATAAGCTGGCCAAGATGGTGCTGGGTCAGCTCCAGTGAAATTAGCTCTCGGCGCCCTGCTGATTCGCGCGGACGGATACCAGCCAATATTAGCTCTAACAGCTGGAAAAACAAAATTCTAGACAGAATAAATTCCTAACTCCCTGTCTGGCAGTTCGTACTCATTGTCATAATTTTTATAAATCATAATTATTTTATTATTTCGGCGTTTGAGCATGTGAGCACGAAAGAAAAAAATCATAATCAATAATTCTGCGGGCATCAGAAATATAAACAAGTGAAGCATTTGATAATAAAGCTAGCCCTGCAGCTATACGAGTAATCCAGGAAGTAAAAGAAATACTGCACTTTCTCAAGGAAGGGACAGTTCTCCAATAATTCAACATCATTTTTGCAGGTGACGTCTTCCTCTTTTTAATCATGATATCTAACAAATGTAGTTCATCTTGCTTAATGGTGTTTAATTCATGTCTAGGAAAGAATGTAAAAGCTAGCCATTTAAGCATGAATCTCAGTGTGGGGTGATGAACTTCTTCAGTGGTATATTTTTATTTTCTCTCAGGTTTCTTTGCTGTGATACTCTCCCAAAAATCATCTTTATCAAAGTCTTGAAAAGTTTCAGAAATATTAACTACACACTGATTATTGAATCCCAATGGTAAACTAAGAGTTTTCCATGAGAGGGTGAAAGGTTTATTAAACATTCTAAAGATAACCTCATCATCATCAATGTCTAGGGTGCTAATAAATTTTATAGCGAGTAACTTGCTACCCTACTCATTAATTTGCCATGCATTTTTTCATCCAACATTTCTAAAAATAAGCTCAAACTCGAAATCCATTCTGGTTTCATGGAGCAAAATGGCATAAAAAATTAGAGTATACGATTCCTTATTTTTTATCACATTTAATATCTCTCTCTGGGGTCTAGTTGATAATGAAATTTGAGTTATGCTTGTGAGCTCATACCTCTCTTTCGGTTGGGAAGAGGATGAAGGGTTGTCATACGTGAAGGGTGATGGAGGATCGATATTCATGTCGGAGCCGACAAACGATGGCACTTGTGATGATGATTGGTTTCTTGTTGTGCGGCGTGAGAAAGCTCTTTCAAGGGATCGAATGGCACCTTTCATTCTATTGCTCATGTTGCCTGAAAAATGAAGAACACAAAGAATACGGCAAGAACAAACAAGAACATAAGAACAAAACAAGAACAAGCGAGAACAAGTGAAGAGAAGAAATCAAAGTAGTGATCTCTCTTCTAGGTTTTCTTGCTAACCTTCTTCTCTACCTTTTTCCTTACTTAAACTTGAATCAAATGATAGGATTAATAGAGTTTGTAGCTACGAGCTGCAAAGCAACTTGGCTACGTGCTCAATGGAATGTGTGTGAGTGAATGGAGAGTGAGAGGAAGGAAAGGCAGAGAAAAGGCAGAAGGGCGCCGGCCGACGTGGCCATGGGGCCAACCGGCCCCACTTGGTGTGCTCTAGCTCTCAACTTTTGAAAATGTCAACATGGCCTAGATGCTCTTCCAAATGCATGTGAGTTGGTTCCTTTCTCTGATGAATGCATGAGTGGAGAGTAGTACATGGATGAATGGTGGAGTTTGGATGGTAGTGGTTGATGATAATGCATGATGTGAGTTGATGTGATGATGGTGGGTCCCAAATGTTTCCCGTATTTATACAGTATAATGACACAAGAATGAAAAACTAAATTACTTTTATGAATCTATGAAAAATTCGAATTCTAATGATGGTCTTTTTATGATTTTCTGCCACCACAATAAATTTCACTGACAGGGTTTAACACTCCGTTAGTAATAATCACATGGGGCTTAAGCTTTAATCATGCTATGCTTATTTTTAGTTCTTTTTAATAATGCAACTTATGAGAAAGTAAATATGAAAATTTCAATGTAAGAATTAAATTACCGATAACTAACAAGTTACCTCCCGGTGATCGTTCGGGGTTTTTAAGTCCGGCGATCTGGACTTCTCCAGTTGAAATATTCTTCATGATTTATCTCCGGTGTCGAAGATGGTGTTGCATCTTATTCTTTATGACACTTCAACGTTTGGCATTGCTCCAGTCTTGGCTTGAATGCGAATCGCTCTTCTTGACCATTGATGGTGAATGTGATCTCTCCAGCTCCGACGTTGATGGTTGCATTTGCAGTGTTTAGGAATGGTCGCCCGAGGATGAGGGGTATCTTCCTCTCTTCCTGCATGTCAAGTACTATAAAATCTACAGGAATGAAAAAGTTACGGATTTTTACCGGAATATTTTCTGCGATTCCTGCGGGATAGCGGACCGATTGGTCAGCTAATTGCAAACACATCGTGGTTGGTGTGAGCGTAGAGTAATTGAGTTTATCGAAGATGGTTTTGGGCATGACGCTGACACTTGCTCCAAGATCACATAAAGTATTCTCGAATGTCTGGTCTCCTATTGAACAATCAATAGTGGGACACCCTGGATCCTTCTTCTTAGTAGGAGAAGAACTCAGAATTGTCTCACTACACTCCTTCGTTAGCTTGACAACTTCAGTAGAAGGTAATGGTCCTTTGTGTTGAGGATGGTTCGAAGATACTTCGCGTGTGTAGGTACCTGCATGGCATCTAACAACGGAATATTGACATATAACTTCTGAATTACCTCTACAAACTTACCAAATTGATCATCTGTTTTAGCTCTTCTTCTTCTACGTGGAAACGGTAGGAGAGTTGTGTCATGAAAATCTTGAGTTAATTCTTGATCTTGTAGTTCAACTGATGGTGAAGGTGGTATAACTTCTTCTCTGTTGTCCTTCTCAATTTCTTCTTCTACCTGCACTAAATGGATGGTCTACGTGGCTCTTTTGGGTAAGGTGGATCACGTGTAGACTTACCTCCTCTAATAGATATTCCTTTTATTTGCTCATGGTTAGTGGTAAACAAAGTAGAAGATAATTGTGCAATTTGTAATTCTATCTTTTTATTAAATAATATTTGATCTTTAACAGCAGAAGAGAAATTATCTAATTTAGAATTAATTCCTTCTAAAACTTTATCATTAAAAGTAAGCTTCTTATAAATACTTTCATTAATTCTAGCTTGTTTGAATATTAATTCTCTCAAGGGTGATTGTCTATGATTTGAAAAATTAGTATTGCCTTGGTATTTACCTTGACTGGTTGACCGAGGTTGATTCCATCCTTGTTTCTGAGAAGTAGACTAGATGACTGTACTAATATCTTCTGGGGGATTTGCAAACTCAATTTCTAAAGGTCCTTCATATTGATTCTGGGAATTGAATGCATCTTGAATAGCTTGACGATCTCTTTTATGATTGGCTCTTTGCTCTAACCAGTTCAACAGTACATCCATCTTGGTTGATAGTGCACACACTTTCTCTGGAACTTATTCACTCTTATGGCATGTCTGAGTGTTGTTTATCCAATTCTGATTTTCTGCTATCCTTGCCATAATATCTTCAGCTCTTCCAGGGGTGAGTGACATAAATGATCCTTCAGCAGTGGCATCTAGTTGCTTGCGTGACCTTTGAGTTAGTCCGTGATAAAATGTTTGCATGAGCAACCATTTTTCCATTTCATGATGGGAACAATCTGATATGTTCTTGAAAACGTTCCCAGGCTTCTGAAATAGATTCACCTTTCTGCTGACAAAATTCTGAAATCTTTCCTCGTAGAGCATTGGTTTTGCTTACTGGGAAAAACTTTTCTAGGAAAGCTTTTGAACATTCTACCCATGTCTTGACTCGATCTTTATTCTGATAAAACCACTACTTCGCCTTTCCCTCCAATGAGAATGGAAATAAACGAAGTAGCACGACATCTTGAGGAATGCCTTTGATGTTGATGGTGTTGCCAATCTCCAGAAAATTCTACAGATGGACACTTGCATCTTCATCTTTCTTTCAAGTAAATGTGATAGCTTGCACCATTTTGATGAGACTTGGCTTGATCTCATAATCATGATCTCCAATGTTGAATGTTGGCCCAACGCGAATATTCTCAGTGTTTGGGGCAGAGAATTCACGTAGAGTCTTCTCAGCCATGGCTTCACAAAATAATGTAAGACCCTTCTTCCTATGGTTGTTCCTGATTGATAAGAGTTAAAGTACACAACCAATCCTGTACTTACACTATATAAGATATTTAAATATAAACAAAACACGGGTAAGTCTGCTAAAGCAAAAGGTTATGGTTATCTCTAAGTATTTATGTCTATAGTTTATTTTATATTTTTCTATTAATATTATCTATGAAGAACTCTCCTATATGAAATTCTAGAACAAATATCCTGGCGAATAAAATCAACGAACTCAATAAATTATCCTAATGAATACAATTGCCTTCCCCGGCAACGGTGCCAGAAATGCTTGTTGGTATTTTGAACATCACTTCACATTAAGTTGTCATCCCTAACATGATGCCAAAAACCATTGGTAAAAATAATCTTTACTTGCCTCCTAAAATAATACTATAGAATATATCCGTAAGTGCACAGATAATTCTCCTATTTTAGCACTTCACCCGGTAAGTATTCCGAGTATCGTTGATTTATTTTATGCCAAAAGGATAAATGGGCATTCTACTCATTAGGATAATCTACTATAATGATTGGAAAGATAAATGTGCAGACCTATGATAATCCATAACTCTAGTGCTTTATCGATAAATAAGTCAACGATAAATGATAAATGATAACTGAGTAAATGAGGTAAATGGTATTCCAGAGATAGAATATAGAGACTCACTAATGTAGTAAGGCAATCTCGAGATTCGGCTAAAGTAAAGGAAACCTATGTAATTACTAAATACAAAGTCTACAGCCTACGCCACATTACATATCTTCATCTATAGCATAATCAACTCAGAAAACATCATAAGGAGCATCATCTAATGAGGATATTAAGACACACGGGTCACCTCCTTCGTAACCGCGCTCTGCTCGTCCTACGTACGGGGGGTGGACTACAGAGGAACCAACGCAGCTCTCACCTACGCGGACTACCACACAACCCGGCACGTCAGGGTGCCTCCGTAGGTACACAATATATTTAGACACCACGTCTACATAATGTATACCACCTAACTCACTCGAGTACTGAATTAGGCGCTTTGCGATCATACGACAATAATCATCACCAATCGTAACTATATCGAATATGCAACTAGAATAAACTAAGAACTGAATAAGTACCAATATATTAAAATAAAGAAAAGTCATAATGAGATACAAGATAAGATTACCGATCTCCAGACGAACAGATCTGGAATCCCGAGCGTAGCGCCCAACTCTACTTGAACCTTGCTAGACGCCTAAACTATGAACTTGAAGAACTAGAGCCCTATTTCTAATCTCTGGAAACCCTAACTTTTGTCTCCTCTTGACGAATGAAGCAGGAGGAATGGATTAGTCTTCTGGGAGGGGGTCTGCCCCTCTATTTATAACCTGGTGGGATGAACGTGCGCCGTGGTATCAAACCGACTTGAACAAAGGGCCCAGATGACTCCAAAGAGGCGGTGGAAGAAGACTCCAGAAGATGAGCCGAAACCCTAGAGGGGGGCGCCGGCCGCCCCCACCTTGGCGCCGGCCGGCCCCACCCTAGTGGGTCTCGGGCCCCGGTGCTTCGGGTGTGTTCTGGATCCTTCTAACTTGCTGATGAAGTATGTTTCCGTCACGATTAAGTTTTGTGGTAATTATGCTCTTTAATCCTTCTTTTAAGCCTTTCTGAAATAATCCCTGAAAAATACACAATTCACCAAAACTCGTGGAATTCGTCAGTAATAACCCCTATGCTTCTATTATTGATCTTCCCTAGGCATTAGTTGACGGTATAAAATTGGTACTTGACGACCGTCAACAGCCCTCACTTTGGTGTTCATTCGCTTAATATATATGACATTTAGTAACATGGACTTTCCTTCGTGATTGCAGTAAATATTATATCCTCATAGAGATTTGTCTTGTAAATTCAAATATCGAGGTGTGGGATTCCAAGAAGAAGCCACTTTCTCAAATTGACCATCTAGTCAATGTGTTGAATAAGTAAGTGAACCCAATATCACAACACTACTTTCTAATCACATAGGACATTGTAATGTCTATGGCCTTGATACTTTGTTTATAATGTCACACAGAATGAAGGCCTTATGTGACTGGAAAAATGTCGATAGCAAGAAGCACCAAAATTGGAGTGAACCATTCATGGCTAAGTATATGGAGGATATCAAGACCATAGACCAACCGGCGGGGAACAACGAATGCGGGTTCTATGTGATGTGGGTTATGCTTGTCTACTTTGGTGCAAAAACCGACAAAGGAGATGAAGCGGTATGTAGACTTCCCAATTGTATTGTTTTTGCTTATGTTTTTGCATCTGAATATCATCTTGATTCAACTACAGCGTAAAGCACACGGTCACAACCGGTTGGTCGATTTCGAGATAAGAGGAATTCAAGAAGAAGTAGCAAAGTTTATCACCGACGAGGTATTGAGCAAGAACGGATCATTCTGCATTGTCATGACCAAGAAGTTCAAGAAGGCCTGTGGAAGAGAACATGTGAATAGGCTATTGTAATGCGACTCTTAATTAGTTTGTTACTTATACGTTTTATTTTGGAATTTCTGTAATATAAACGTTAATGGATTTTTAGTGACGTCGAGATCCACATCCATATCCAATTATTCGATTGCATCACCGCCAACACAACTCCCACCTCCCCCCTAAGATACCCCCACAAATTGAAAATAAAAGAATTAATAAAATGCAAATTATAAAAATTATATCACTGCCGGTTCTCATTACAAACCGACAGTGATAGCTCACATATCACTGCCGGTTGGTAACACGAACTGGCAGTGACAGCTTGCCGGCTTGGCAGACCCAGCAGTGATGTCATGAGCTCATCACTGCTGAGTTGGTTGTGCCAGTTCAAAATCCGCCAGTGAAGGGGGGTTTTAAACCGACAGTAATGTTTGAATATGGTGTAGTGTCTTATTCCTTCTTACCTCCGGCAAACGCACCAGAGAGGAAGGAGAGGGGCCCTAGGTGAAGGCGAGGTGACGTCAAGTCGTCAAGGCCCTAGGAAGGGCAATGATGACTTTCTTTTGAAGACCCTAGGTGGCGACTCAGTGTCGTTAGAGTTGGCGAATCTAAAGTCCCGTTGGATTAATCTATAAGAATACTAGGTGTCTCTAAATATATTTATTAAAAAAGACGACTCGCGGGAGGTATAACAACCCTCAGGACATTGTGCTTATTAAGAAGAAAACCATCTTACGCAAGTTGGGAAAATCCGTGTACCTCTGCCCCACCCATAAACAACGGTACCCAGCCCACGCGAGACTGGACCAGACTATTTTAGCGTGGAACAGACGAAACAATTTCGGCCGACAAATCCATCCCCGAGGGTTCGAACACGGCCGGTAGATGCGAACAGCCTGACTAACCAGTCTAGCTATTCGCTCGCCCTAAATATATTTATTAGAGATATATATATTCTATTACTAATTGAGCAGTACTCCCTCTGTCCGTTTGATCTTGCAACTACGGGAAACGTATTCGTTAAAATGACTTAAGTTTGACCAAGTTTACAGAAAATAATATTAGTGTTTATATTTTTAAATAAATTTATTATAAAAATATATTTCATAACTAATCTAATGGTATTTATTTTATATATTGAATGTTAGTATTTATTTATATAAATTTAGTCAAAGTTCAAGCGTTTGGATTCTTCGGGAAGCGAGAATTACATATAAATGATGTTAAGGCCTCGGGAAGCGAGTATTTATTTAGTGTCGTAAGTATAAATAATGTTATACATCAGTTGAATTTCAAATGGACTGGAATTGTATTATTTTTATGGGAGTACTCCTCGTTTTGGATGGATTCAGGAATGAGCTTTTCTGGTGGTGGCGTCATGGACTCATGGTAGCAGCGAGAAATTCCTGGCTCCATCACCCGCTATTCCTCTCTCTACCTTTCATGACCGCAGCCTTTTCTATTATTGCGCACTCTCTCTCAGAGAGAGAGAGAGAGAGAGAGAGCATGATAGCATAGTCGTAGTCGTCCATCCCTTGGTTTAAATGGCACATGGGTGTGATTCATGTCCAATCTGGTCCATCCGGGTAAAAAAGTGCTGCTGGATGATGCATGCCTCAGTGAAACGCCAGTGGATTGACCGGTTTTCGTGCAAGAAATATAGCACAAAAGCTGTTGAAACCAACCAAAGCAAAAGAATAAAGTTACCTTTATCGTTCTGGTGTATTCCGTGCACTTGTCTGCGTAGATCACCTAACTAGCTAGCTAAACTTAGTAGGGGTAAGTACGTCCAACTAAGCTTCAGGTGATTAATTAAAGTTACATCAATGGGCCTAGCTAGCTGTTATCAAGCGGTGGTGGTGGAGGTTGACAAAACTTTTCTTTGACTTGGGGAATGAAGGGAAGGAAAAGCTTGCAGCAGCAGTGGTATAGCAAGTCTGGGCGCAGAGGCAGGCAGACGTGCAGTAGTGCAGGGGAAAGGCGAGACACGCCAGCCAGCCAGCCGAAACTGCATGCAGACGCGCATATGCAGCTGAGCCGCGATTGTGTGGGTGCTGGTGCGGCCACGATCGAGAGGTGTGCAGGTGCAGGCGAGCACACAGGCACACAGCAACAGCACAGTTAATTCCCCACGGAAAGCTGGGGATCATGGCCTGACACCTTGCCATGAAGAGGTGCCCCTGATCAGGAGATACGCATGGCTGGGGGGCGCACCGCGCACCCAGACCCAGCCACGCCCCAGATGCCCAGAGAGGCAGAGATCCCCCACCAAAACGTGTGTTGATGCATGCGTCGGTCCTCCCTCTCCCCCTACCCTGACTCTCCCAGCTGTGCTAATTAAGGGCCTATATGCAATGGCTCCAGAGCCTAACTCAGCTAAAGCTGACTTCAGTTAGGCAAACACTCTAACTCTGGAATAGCATAACTCCATAGAGTTCTTCAAATTCTAGTTCATTTTTTTTGGAACACCTCTTTACTAACTCTAGGAATGACCTAGATAAGAAGTTTTGAAGAAGTTATCTAAACAGGACCTAACCTTTAGGAAACTTTCCATTTTATTTCAAATTCTAAGTTATTTTAGCTTTTTTATTTTTTAACATACTCCGTACGATAGGTGGAGGAGCTCTGCTCGACGTGCTGTTCGTATTGCTCTAGATGTTACTTAGCCCACCAATCTTGTGCGTTAAACCTTGCCTCTAAGATAGAAGTATATACAACATGTGTCTATTTTCTCTGGTTACACTGCTCACATTCTAGGGGTCTATAGATCAAGCCCAACTATTATAGACTCAAATAATACGAGCATATACGGCCAGAGGCGAAGCTAGCTAGTAAGCTACACATATATCAGTGGGTGCATATGCCCCTTTAAAATATAAAATTAGTGATAAATTCTAATGTTTCACCGTATATGTATCCTTTATGGTCAAAGTTCATGCACCCAAAAAAGATGCACCCCCTCAAAATCCAGATTTAGTGATAAGGTCTAAAATAGGATCAACAAAATACTCAAGGTTGTCATTAACATGACACAAAATTTCATTACATGATGCATACAACTTGTTCTAGCTTTACGCCCTCATGACCTAATCAACCTTATGCCCACGCAAGTTCCTCTTGACTAGCCGTTACTGTCTCATGTGTCAAAACAAGCGGAAACCCTCTACAAACAATGCTAGCACAAGAATTGAGCTGATTCAATAGAAAATTGCACTTGAGATGCCTACGGCAAGAACAAAGGACCCAACTTGGACCGGCAGAACTATCCTTAAGACTTATGCACAAAGAAAGGAGCATGAGATTATAACCATGAAAACTACAAAGGAACACCATCTCTGAGAGCCATTTATACACATGGTCGAAGTCCATGGACCCACAAGAAGGTTGCACTCAATTTTATTTTACTCTAGCTTCGACACTGCTTATGGGTAATAAAATAAGTTCAAAGACCATGAATTACTTGTGTTTTAGTTTGCTCATCTTAGTTAGGCTTGATTTACAAACAAGTCTAGTTATATGCAGTCTTTTGTAGTTTTAAGGCTTGGATCTTGCAGGGGATCCTATAACAAGCTCAAGCTCAAGCATGAGACAACGATCACACTTGATGGATCATGGTTAACTCGGTTTTAGTGATATTTGTTGACATAGGAATGTAAGATTTTTTTATCACAGTTATACTTAGATACTCCTAATTATGGGTGCAAGCATAACATTTTGTAGAGCAACATGAGTTTAATTTCGGTCATATGAAAATTGACACATGAACAAACTTAACTAACACTAGCTAGCATGTGGCTTGTAGAGTGCCTCCACCTCCATATAATGTAGGAATTCTAGTGCACTGAAATAATTTTACTGGACAAGTTTTCTATTAACCCCATCGGAACGAATGCTATAAAATTTCTATGGAATGGCTTTTTTAGAAACTTTGGAGGAATTCCACAAAAAGTTTCAAACTCATGAAAAAGTTTTTTTTTTTTTTTTTGCCATTCTCTCTCACATAGTACTTCTCTTGTGTTTTCCTGCGCTCCATCCAAACATTTAACCTGCTTATATATAGTTTCTTGTGTGTTTCTCAGTACACATGTATAAAATTTAAGATGTTAAGACATTCTATTTTTACATTTTTCATACTAATGTGGTTCTAAAACCAGGCATTCCAAAGAGGTCCTAGACGGGTGGAAAGGGCTCAGCACATGCACACGGTGTTTTTTGTACCCCACTGTAGTCAACTGGGGTAAGGATTTGGGCCAAAATGTCTTATGGGTACGGCAAATTAATGCAAATCCAAATGTAATACGTTAGTGTAGCTAATTTGATATATCTGCAAATTAATTTTATCTAGTGGAGTGTACTCCCTCCGTTTTAAAATAAGTGTCGTTTTAGAATTTTGACTATCTCCTTTTAATCATTCGTCTTATTTAAAAATTTTATGAAAAAATAAATTATTTTATTATGAAATGATTCATTATTAGAAATACTTTAATCTTGATTTGTTTATTTTTATATTTTTCTAAACTTTTTAAATAAGATAAATAGCCAAACATCGATTTTAAAAAGTAAAAAACGATACTTATTTTAGAATTGCTATATCTTTGAAAAGATATCGCTCGAGGATGATGGATAGCAGGAAGAAAGTTATTCAGACAGACAGAAAAACATGCCCAGTACGAATTGAATACGCCATACTTGACGGGTGTACTGATCATATACGCGTGCCGGAGGCCCTGTAGCTAGCTATGTTCTGAGAGGTCTCATGTTCTGAAGCAGCCCAGTGGGGCCCAGCCTTTCTTATGGCTGCCCTACAAACATTCACTGAATTTTTCGTGAATGCTACAATGATGAACATGATTTTGGCACATCTATGTATCGATTTGAATGCGTTGTCGAAATACTACAGTGAAGTTGGATCGATAGATGTGATGCTGCTTTAACCTTGTTGTCATTCTTCATCGACAGTATATTCTTACTTTCCCAGTTCAAAACTTGACCTTTTCTTTCTCAGTTACCACAACTACGGCTCTGTTCGCTGATTCGTTGTAAAAGGAAATACTGTTACAGACCTGAAAAATATATGCTATCTAGTTGAAGCGAACAGAGCCTACATTGTAACTGTGATTAGTGAAATCATCGAGCTTTTGATAGATGGATGGATGGATGGATCGGAATAGTGTTTGCTTTAACTCATCATGGTGTGAGTTCAGTCCCTGCACACTGCACTCCTACTTTACCTTTCCACAACCTGAACTGTTAGGACTGAATAGACGATTGAATGATCGCTTGATCGAGCATACTACTCCCTCCGTACTTTTAAACATGCAATATGGCAACTCCATATTGCGTGTCAAATAAAGTAGTTCACGTTTGACCAAGTTTCTAATGAATAGTATTCATACTTATAGCTTCAAATTAATATATTATGAAAATAAATTTTATAATTAATTTATTGGTGTTTATTTGACATTACAAATATTTATAGTTTTTATTTATAATTAATCAAAGTTGATATACTAAAATATGCTACTGTGCTAGAATTACATAATCAATGGGACGGAGGGAGGACATTGACAAGCTTTTGTCTAGCTTGCTGGCAAGCATTATATTTTTTTTTGACTAGTATGCACAAGCTAAGCTAGGCCCTATTTAGATCCTAGTTACAGTTGCAATTCTACACTGTAGCACGTTCGTTTGTATTTGACAACTTTTGTCCAATCATGGTCCAAGTAGACTTAAAAGATTCGTCTTATGATGTACACGCAAAAAGTACAAACATGCAAACATTTCGTCTATATTTAATACTCCATACTTATACCGCAACGTTGATGTGATTAGTTATAATTACAATTTACAGTAGATCTAAACAGGTCCCTAGTCAATTCAAGCATGGAAAGGCCTTCTCACATCATGGGCAGATAAAACCAAAAGCTAGATCCATGATACTACCTGACTAAATTAAAAGCTACCTATATCTCTATCTCTACTGTCTAATCACCAGATTTCTTTCTTTATTTCTTTCATCATCGATCGCATCGCTGAGGGGGTGTTTAGATGGGTAAAGTTTTGGGATTTTGACACTGTAGCAGCGAGAAATCTTTTCTAATAAGTGTCCAATCATGGCTCAAGTAGACTCAAAAGATTCGTCACGTGATTTACAAGCAAACTATGTAAACATGCAAAAATTTTATTTACATTTAGTACTCTATATATGTGCTGCAAAATTAATGTGACGGAAGTTTGAGGATTTTGGAGGAAATCTAAACACCCCTGAGACTCCAATATATACTCCCTCCGTCCCTTTATATATGTCGTTTTCGGTTTTTGTGCCACAAATTTAATTAGATTTTATGTATAATGTGGACAACATTCGTATCTCCAAATAAATTTATTAAAAAACTAGATTAAAAGATCTATCTAATGGTATCAATTATGTATAACAAATATTAATATTTTTTTTATATAAAATTAATCAAAACTATTTATCGAAGAGCGAGAACGACAAATATCTAGGAACGGAGGGAGTATGTTCGTGTTATATATACACTATCAACATGACAACAAATATAGTATAGCAGCAGCAGCATATAAAGAAACTCACTCGCATCCATTATCGGTGACAGTAACTAGCAGTAGTAAAAATCCGAGGAATTGAAGCATGCACGTACTAAGTGGAGCAGCTAGGCACAGGGATTTGCACTGATGGGAATGATTTAGTGTCAGAAATATCTCGCAGATTATCTGCTGTCAGATATCTTACGTGCAGAGTACAAGCAGCTAATAGTAGGGTAGCAGTAGCCGTAGTGCATTCCCTCTAGCTATAGCACTCTGTACCGGATGTTTTTCTTTTCCATTCATTCATTCACGATGGATCGATGGATCCATTCATGGCGAAGGCGAATACCCTTGTCTCTAGCATGTGTCATCTTGCTATTGATACACGGGCCGGGGTGCATGAGACGGAAGGTACATCATGCATGGGTGTGCAGTGGTAGTGTGGATGGAGAGAAAAGAAAAGAAATGCGAGAGGCGAGGACGACGTGTGGTGCCAGAGCAGTGACACCGCGCTTTATTAGGGCAGGAGCCATGAAGAAGCTGCTGCATGCATGGTGGCCATGGCCAACACCACACCCGGCCCATGGTGGCCAGGCAGATGCCGCCCGCATGCATGCTACCGTTGGCAAGGGGAGGGCGGTTGTGGTAGTAGCAATGGGCAATGGCAACTGGTGGCGCCTCGTCCTCTACCTCGTCGCTCGCTTCAGCTGAAAGCAAAGATAGTGGCTTTAATTTGGAGTAGAAACACCGGAGAGGTCTCTCGCTCTCCCCCGTTTCCCTCCCCCATGCCTCAACAAGCGTGACAGTTGTCTCACTCTACAGTTCGTTGATGAGAGGGAGGGAGGGAGAGAGAGAGTCCTGTGATTCACCTTCTTCTGACTATAAATAGGGCAAGGCACTTGGGGCCATTCCCATCTTCACTTCCCTTCCAGCACTAGCTAGCTCACTCCATCTGAGCTAATGTGTTAGCCTTTCTTTCTCTCTTTCACACACCATGATACATAATATCCATGGTTCTTGCACACCCCTTCTTGAAGTGGCCGCCATTGCTGCTGCTTGATCTTTGTTCCTCCACATGCAAAGAACCCAGTTATATACACCCCATCCACGAACTGAGAATGATCTGATCTCAGGAGAAGCAATCTAAGGAAGGGTATGGAACAATCCTTGAAGCTCAGGAGGGATAGCGCCTAAGAAATTACATAGATTGGAGCTAGCCATGACGAGAAAGAGAGATCCACAGCGAGAGAGATGAGAATCTCTGAATCTGCTGCTCTTTTTCTCTTCTCAAGATTGGTTGGTTCTGTCTATCAATCTGAAGCGCTATCTATCCTGAGCTCCACGGCTTGTTCTTACCAGTTACGCCGCCGGCCGATCGAGATCCTTCGGTCCTTCCTCCTCTACTTGTTCTTTCTTGTTGCGATGCAGGAGGGAGGTCGTAGTCTCGTCAGGCATACCGACATGTCCTTGGCTACCTTTGCTTCAAGACATGCATGAACATCAATCCCCAGTTGGAAGTTGGCCAGTGCATTGCTGCAGTGTCCTGCGTGTCCTGCTCCTCCTCCTGCGGCCGAGGTATCTCCTCCTGCTGGCTCCATGATTAGTTTACTATATCCGTGCAAGTAATGAAGTGTGTGTGCTCTGCTCATCTGTGTTCTCTCATGCATGCATGCAAGCTTGCCAAGTTATGGGCACCCCCCGCCCCCCCCCCCCCCCCCCCGGTATCGTACAGAGCGTGAGTAAATGCTGACCTAACTGATTTCAAGAGCATGTACTACTCCATCATCTAGTTTCTCCTGCATGCTAGCACAACTAGTAATTCATTAATTCATGAATATATAATTAAAACCAAGGAGTATGTATTATTCCCTACCCCATACATGCACGTACATCGGTATATTACTACTATCATCAAGAATAAAAAAAAGTACCCCCATATACAATACAAGAATAATAAAATATATATCATCGTGCTGCAGTATGTATGTAGCACAAGGAGTACTGTAGTAGTATAGGTTAAGCTGTTGTAGTCAGCTTTGAAACCGGCATTTTGTTGTTTGTGAATTTGAAATGCACTGGTTACTCTTATTAAAACCGCTTCAGCTGAAAAGCTGAGCTGATTTGGGTTGAAACTGATTTGTTGTGAGGGGAAATACTGTTCCAGAGTAAAAAATATGTGCTATTTAGTTGAAACGAACAGAGCCAAAAGTTTTAAAGCTCAAGTTAGGCACCCCTCCTCAAAACTACGACCAATTAAAACGTAAGAATGTAGTAGGCCGTAATTTACCTTTTTCCAGAAGATAAAGGCACCCATTTTCAACCAAGCTTTTCCGTGGTGTATTTGTTCAGTACCTTCAAGGAACTTGTATATTTTAATCTAAAAAGAAAAGGAACTACTGCATTTTGCATGGATTTTTCTTTTTTTATTTGAGCAGCGTGCAGCGAAGCTCCGGCTTAGATGTAGGAGTACAAGTGAAGTGACGATGCACCAACGCACAGCGGCGGCGAGCGGGTTCACCACCTTTCCAGTCCGGTTGACATGCCTTGATGACTGCCATTTCAGGACATGTAGGTTAGTAGGTAGGGGGCCCGGGGCCGGGCTGGATCTTCTACGCCGCCGGACACCCGGCCCACCCCATGCTGCCATGACAACGACGACACACCTCCCCTGTGCCTCGAAGAAAAAAAAAAGAACACAAATAATGTGGCCGCAACATGGGTGTAGCGTACCGGCGGCACGTAGCCTGGCCCTCCTTGTTCTTCTCGTGAGAGTTTTGAATATTTCTGTACTAGCTGGAAGGTAATAATATTATTAATTGAAATCCAATGTACCCTGCCCAGTTTCAATGTTCTGTACTCTGGCAGAGGAGCATTTGCTGCTCCTCCCCCTGCCGTTTTATACTTAATTTTGTCGTACATATCTGAATCGACGCAAAATTTATCATTTCCTGCGTGTGTGCTGCCCAAACCGGGGACACCGTCCTCCGCGGACAGCGCTGCAAGGGAATACTACAGTACTCCTACGGAGTAAACTGCATTTTCTGCTCGGTTACTCCTCCCTACTAGTATATATAAAAAATGCTAAAGTAGTATACCTCTCTCAATCTTGGATGAAACCATGCTACCAGCTGCACATTTGTTTTGTGCATAAAACGAAGCAAATTGTTGATGCAAGCGGCATCACATCGTGGTGTTAATTAAATTAAATTAATCGGGTCTCGAATGACTCAGATCAGACTAGTCCGTGCACGCCACGCAGACGGACGGGGAGCAGCTACCAAGCAAGCTACCCTACTCCTACTGCTAGGCCTGGGCCCTCGGGATTCTGAGACTGTACGGGTCAAAGGGAGCGCGCACGTAGTCACAGTGAACCTCCGGCTTCTGTTTCTGTGCGCTGATCGGTCTACGAGAGCACACCGCAGATCTGCAATGCTCTGAATCTGAACTTGTAATCTTGCGCGCTATTAGGCTTCTGTGCTGAACCAGACACCAGGTGCTTGTGAGCTCTTACGTCCGTGGAACTATTGAAAGAAGGAGCATGTCATACACTTGGCGATAATAAAATTTAATGCTAATAAAACAATAGAATAAAATTTTACAGTGAAAGCGAGCATGTCCTGCACTTGGCGGTGGACCCGGCCTTCACCTCACACCCCCGATATCGTACCAATCTGACACCTCATGATCAGCACTCCTTCAGAAGGAAGGCCTCTATCACAGAATCTCAGTCACGCTCCATGCTCTCCAGCGCTGGCTTCACCAATCACTTGTATTGTCTGATGCAAGTGCTTGATGATCACTATGTTGGTGGAATCTAATTTTTTTTTTTTTATCAAAGATACTACACATGGAATAGATTCTCCACGACAAAACATCCTAGGATTGAGCTATCACAGATGGCTTTTTCTCCACGGTGGAAGGGTGGTTTACTGAACCTTGCGGGTCGGACAGCCCTTGTTAAGGCTACCCTCTCGGCAATCCCGGTTCACTTGTCGATTGCCTTGTGCTTATCTCCTTGGGCTATCGGAGCGATGGATAAGTTGAGAAAGGCCTTCTTGTGGAGTGGTTCTGACTCGGTCAGCGCTGGTCGTTGTCGTGTCGCTTGGACGAAGGTTTGCATGCCAAGAGAGCTCGGGGGGCTGGGCGTGCCTAACCTCAAGCTCTGGGGTGTCGCCCTACGTGCCCGCTGGGCGTGGGTAGTGAGATCGATGGTGAGTCCACCTTGTTTTGGGCGGACAGGTGGGTCGATGGCTCCAGCCTTGCCCAAATTGCACCAGCTCTCTTTGCCATCATTCGGAGGCGAGGCAGGAAAAGAACGGTTGCGCAGGCGCTGGCGTCTCGTGCTTGGGTTCGTGACATCTCTGGGGCTCTCCCTACCCAGGTGCTCCTTGAGTATCTTCCAGTGTGGGACATTGCGGAGAATGTACATCTATCGCATGGTGTTCCGGATCGCCTCGTCTGGCGTTGGTCGGCTGATGGTCTGTACTCGGCTGCCTCGGCTTATGCGGCCTTGTTCGTTGGGTGTATCAGGCCACTTGGTGCTGCACTGATCTGGAAGACCTGCGCGCCCCCGCGGGTAAGGCACTTCTTCTGGCTGGCGTTGCATGGTAGATGTTGGACGGCGGAGCGGCGTCGTCGGCATGGTCTACAGGATAGGGACGATTGCATTCTCTGCGCTCAGATGCCAGAGACTCTGGATCACCTGCTCCTTGGCTGTGTCTACACGCGGGAGATCTAGGCCGTCGCTCTTCGCAGGTTGCGTCTGGATGGGCAAATCACTCCACGTGAGGAGAACATTTTCTCCTGGTGGATTGACATGAGAAGATTTGTGCCCAGGCAGGTGCGGAAGGGGTTTGATTCGCTTTTCTTCCTGATTGGTTGCTCGGTCTGGAAAGAGCGAAATTCTAGGACTTTTCGTGGCTCTCGTTTGCAACCTCGGCAGCTGCTGGGGAGTATTGTAGCGGAGGCCATGGAGTGGGAAAACGCAGGCTATTGCAAGCTGGCCGAGCTAGTTGGGTTGCTGTCTTAAGTTTTTACTGTGTATCACTGTTGTGTCGTTCTCCTTGTCTACTAT
Source organism: Eremochloa ophiuroides (assembly GCA_038502445.1). Taxonomy (NCBI): domain Eukaryota; kingdom Viridiplantae; phylum Streptophyta; class Magnoliopsida; order Poales; family Poaceae; genus Eremochloa; species Eremochloa ophiuroides. The sequence goes on along the minus strand of JAHLJS010000002.1, from coordinate 18,917 downwards.
GTGATCTCTCCTGTTTAGCTTCTCGGGTGTCTAGAGTATGACCCCAGCTAACACTCATTAGCTAAGGTCTATACTCGGGATCACTTATGTACTTTTTCCAACTTCTCCTTAATGAAATACGTGCTGTGCACGATCGCGAAAAAAAGATTAATATGTCATTCAAATTTTATATTAACGTTCTTTGGCCATTAATGTCTTTTGACAAAATTATCACCAATTGTATGCTTCATAACAGGGACAGAGCCAGTAGTGGACCTTAGGGGGGGGGGGGGGGCGGCTCTAGCCCCCCGACCGCCGGTGAATCAATGGAACTCTTGTGATTTTTTCTATAAAGTTTACATTATTTTGTAAGGGTAGGAAGGGCTGAAAACGTGATTTTGAGGTATTTTTAAAGGTTAGGAGGGGCTAAAAACACTCTGAAGATTGAAAAAGACAATAGTTACATCTTGTGACCAACTTAGGCTTAGATTAAGTTAAGTTGGTCTAACTCTGTGATTAATCCAGGCCCCCTAAATATTTTTCTGGTTTCATCACTGCTTCATAAGGCTCATTACAGTTTGATTTTCATTGTTATTGGTTTGGTTTTCGTCACAATTGTCCATGTGTATTTCAATCGTTGTACTAGAATGTGGATCCTGCTGTGATTCACGGACATGAACCTCCAACGTATGGCTGTGGGGTTGCATCATGGAGATGTGGTGGTGCGTGTTCCCCACGAGTTTATACTTATATTATCCTGTTATTATTTGTTCTCATTGCAACATACGAGTATTTACCTATATAGTGAAGCATTTGAAGACCCAGGACCTGCCACTCAAGCCCATACATGAAGCAGCAAGTTAATTACTAATTAGCAAATCGTCTGTGTGCATTTCGTTAGTGAGAAAAAGCAAAGAGAAACTGCGTGTTGCTTTCCGAAGCATCAAGCGCCTAAGTAACGCACCTTAGCCATTCAGAATATAGCATCAATTCCATGGTTACAATGCCATCTTCCTTAAAATGTCTGTTTGCGAGGCAAGGTTAATTACCTATAAAAATAGTCTGGCAGAGGAGGGAAGTTATATTAATCCACTTTTGTCGGTACTGATTTAATCTACTACCTTCGTCCAAGAAAGAATATAATCTACCACAGTGTCATATTTAGTATATTGAGATTGAACAATACACAATCTCCTGGAGCGTCATCACAAAAAAGTTCCACGGAGGATGGTCATCAAGTCTTTCATTGGACTGTCAACCGAGCACGGTGGTAGATGGGTCTGTTCGTTGTTCCTTTTAGCATGCGTAGCCCAAACAACGAGTCGTCGCTAAAGTTCACCAGCTTTTATATAGGCATATAGCGCCGCCAGAACAGGAGCGCAGAGTACACCAGGTCATCTGTCATTCATGCTAGTCTCAACTTGTAATTTTTTATTTTCTGAAAACAGGCAGGAGTCAACACTGAACAAATCCTCCGGTCGGGGCCTATCGGAAACGTTGCAATCAACCAATATATTTTATATAACAAAACTGCTGCCTTTCTTTAAGTCATATACACGGTCACAAAGTTTTCAAAACTATTAGATCATGGAACGGCGCTTTAAGAAATTATTCTTCACTATCGAAATGAAACTGATCCACGTTTTCAGATCGAAATCGCACGATCCTAATACAGGCACCGTACCATGATCCTAGTGACTGTGATCTTATCTTATCAACACAAGCAAGCGTGGTGCAAGAGAAATTCGTGTGTTGGAATGGGAAGGCTGCCGCCGCGGCCACTTTCCCGCGCGTCAGTGCCGCGACGACAGGACGGCGTCATAGAGGCCGTACGCGGCGAAGGCTAGGCCGAAGAGGAGGATGGCCCAGTCGAGCGCGCGCTGCGCGGCGCCGGCGGCCCGGCCCACGACGCGGAGGTGGAACAGCGCGGGCAGCACGAAGGAGAGCAGCGCGCACACCGTGCTCCCCACGAAGGACGCGAACGACCCGAACGCCGGCACGAAGCACGCGACCGCCGACAGCGCCGCCAGCACGGCGACGCGGCTAGCGTGCAGCGCCGCCCGCTCCATGGCGCCGCCCCCGTGAATCCGCAGCCACCCGCCCGCCAGCGCCAGCAGCCGCGCCTCCACGATCTCGTGGATCGGGTGCATCATCACCGGGAACGTCAGCGCCAGCGCGACGCACAGCGCGACCTTGACGGCGGCGGTGGACCAGGTGGTCGGCAGGTTGAGCGTGATGATGTCCCTGGTGGCGTCGCCGTAGGCGAGGTAGCCGCAGGCGCCGAAGCAGGCGTATGCGGCGGTGACGCCGGCCATGGCCTGGAGCAGCACGGAGCGGAACCTGCCGCGGTCGGCCATGGACGCCTCGAGCGCCAGCGTCATGCAGAAGCCCTCGAAGCAGAAGACGGCGAACCCGGCGGCGAACGCGGCGCCCCCGAGCCCCGCGACGGCGGCGCGGCCCCGGAACGGCGGCTCGCCGCGCGCGGCCAGGAGCTGGAGGTCCTGCTTCACCACGGTGGCCACGGCCAGCACGGTGCAGGCGTCGGCGAGGATGCTGAACTGCCCCAGCGACGACAGCGAGCGTACCAGGGATAGCGCTGCCTGCACGGGCAGCAGCAGCGCCAGCACCACGGTGGCCGGCGTCAGCGGGCCCGGGCCCTCCCCGTCCCCGGCGGCGAACACGGACGACACGTTCTGGCCGATGAACACCAGGTACGCCACGGTGCCGCCCGTCTGCGACAGGATGATGGTGGCCTCGGTGAAGTGCCTGCCGATCCGGCCGAAACACCGCTCGCCCAGGTCGCCGTAGGTGTAGTTGGAGCAGCGCTGCTGCTGCCGCTGCTCGCCGTCCTCCTCCGTGTCTTGCTCTCGTAGCTTGTCTCTGCATTCCAGCTTCATTTTGGTGGACGACGAACGAAACTTTGGATCAATCAGAATGGAGCAAAGATTTACTAGATTAGCCGAAACAGGGTAGTGTTAGTGTACTGACCAGCAGGAGCATGCAGTAGAAGGTGGCGGCGCCGGCGCCTGCGACGCCGAGAGCGCCGGCGAGCCAGCCGGCGGTGCGGAAGGCGTAGGGCAGGCCGAGCACCCCGGTGCCGACGATGGAGACGACGATGTTCCCGATGGTCTGCGCCGGCGTGGCGCCCCTCCGCGCCTCCTGCAGCAGCGGCGCCTTTGCCTCCGCCGCCATGGAACTCCGGCAACCAGAACCAGCGCCGTCTCTTTGCGGTGGGAAGAGAAGGAAGGCGAGCTTAGCCAGGGCCAGGCGTCGCCGTCGACGTCGACGCGTCTCTTTCCGCGATTCCTTTTCCGATTCGTGCTCTTGGATCGACGCGCGCGGAGATGAGGATGAATGGACCGTATGATCCGATCCTGGCGTGGCGGGTAGTGCCGGGTGGGTGGCCGAGTAAGCATCGTGTGCTGTGCCAGGTCAAGTGTGCGAGCGCGTGTTCTTCATCTCGTCGTCTGGCCGCTGGCCGGGACCGGGAACGAGCACGAGCACGAGCACACGTGGCTGACTTGATTTTGGCAACCATTTTTTAGTGGATCGCGGATTGGTTTGGCCTCGGCGGATCGGGTGGTTGGTTTGGATCGTCGCCGCCGACCGTCGGGATGCGTCCGGTGGTGGTCGCGGTGGGGCTCAGCTCAGGGATCTGGAGGCGTCGAGTGGCTGCGTCGGAGAGGAGCAGCCGCGTGCAGCACGCTCCTTCGTCGTCACTAGGGTTGAAAACGGACGGAAATTTTCCCGTTTGGACCTATTCCATTTTCTACTTTTGTTCCATCCGTTTTTCTCCGTTTTCGTATCTGTAGATCCTGTTTCCGTATTTACGGAAATGGGAGATATGTTTTTCCGTCCGTTTCCGAGAAATCCTGTTTTTATGCGGAATTAACCCGTATTTCGCCCGCTTTCTATTCCGTTTTTCAATCTATATGAGATATGTCTAAAAGTTTATATGTTTATAAATCTACTAATCCCCAATTATGCATGTTAACATGTTAACACATATCATGATAATGATTATTTGACCGATAACTTTATATGTGTATATTATTTTACGATTTTGTTCATCAATACCTAAGAATATTTAATCTTATTATTGTAACTAAATTTATCGGCTCTCCGTCCCTATTTGTTCGTTTCCGTATGTCCGTATATTTCGTTTTCGTTTTCGAACCCGTACTTTCCGAACCCGATCCTATTTCCGTTAAAAAAAATATAGAAACGAAAATAGAAATGAAATTTTTCCATCTGTTTTCATCCCTAGTCGTCACCGTAATCATCGTCGCCAAATAGTGATGTTAGTGGTGATCGAGTCTGGTGACTGGTGAGTCAGCGGACCAATGATTAAGCGCACTCCTTTTAAAAGTTTAGGAACCTTGTTTTTAATTTTAGCAAGTAATTAGATATGGTTAGTTTTCATACTCCGTATAGCGCATAAACTTGGGGTCTGTCTAGTGCACATTCGAGTGTTTTACTGGACACTAACACTCGGTTGTTTTGGACACCTAAAACACACTATTTCCATCCTGTGAGGATTCGTGTGTTTTATGGAGAAAAAACACTCGGTTGTTAAATGCATGCAAACACACGATTTACATGGCAAGAAAATACGGTTGGTTCAGAACAAAGGGGCACACGAATCCAAACTACCATTAGATTGGAATCACATGGTTATCCGCATTAAATAATAAAATAAGAGTAGACACGCAACTTTTGCTTGTGACGTTGAACCCATTAAACAATCAGCAGCCCAAAATGGCCCATCATCAGGAATTCTTAGAATTTTTATATTACAGAATAAAATAGCAAAATAGCTGGGATGTTGTTTCTGTCACCAATAAAAATAGAACAATTATACCAACAAAAAAATAGCCTGAATGCTGCTTCTACTTGTAGGGTGTTGCCCTGGTTACTAACCGTGAACAAGGAAGAGGGAAAAGTGATTATGCTGTGAACATGCTCTACAAATAACAAAGTTGTGTTTCAGTTTCCACTTATTGATAGTAAACTTACAAATTTATAAGGTAAAAATTACACATTTCAACTTCTGCACTTATGGTAATTATCATGTGCAATCTAAAGTATTTATATAGTTCGCCAATTCAATTCACAAGAAGCACTACAAGACTAATTTGTACCTCAAGTGAGCACTCCAATACAGCCTAGCTCAGATGGCCTTCTCTGAACAATCATCATAGAAAGGAAAAACAACTAGCTCAGATTGCCTTCATAGTGCTAATTTTCACCTATGGATTATTATCCACCGCTCAGCTCAATGAAAGAACCGAAAATAGCTCAGATTAGGAAGTAGTTCAGAACATACCTCATGAGTATCAGATAGTAGAACATACCAATTTAACTTTGTTTCCTCAATGTGCACAAGGATCAGGTCCAGAACTTGATGGACTGTGATATGGTCTAAAGGCTACAAACAAGCTTACCAGAACAAATAATCAAACAGTTTATTCAAATTTATCTTCATGTCACATCAATTTCTTTATTTCACATTTATAAGTAGTAAATTACACACTTCAATTTCTGCAAATATGGAGTTTAGCATCTGCAATATTAAGTATTCTCTTGTACACTTTGAGAGAAGGGAAGTTATTGTACAATAGCTTTATTCAGGCGTACAAGTAAACTTGGCTGATGCTATGCTGTAACGTACTGAATGGTCTTTTGATGTTAATTGAAAGGCCGGATACTGAAAGGCGGACAAGTAAAAAAAAACTATGGAAGGACAAGAACAAAAGTTGTGGTATGTGCTGGCATAAAATACAACAATTTTTTTTCTATGGGAGGACAAGAACAAAAGTTGTGATGTGTGTTGGCACAATAACAATTTTTTCTATGGAAAGACAAGAACAAAAGTTGTGGTCTGGCACAAAACACAAGTAAAAACTTTTTTTATATAAGGACAATAACAAAACTTGTGGTGTGTGCTGGCACAAATAACAAATATACAAGTTTTGATATTAGAGGACTCAAACCAAATACAAAAGTTTTGATGATTTGAGCTACTGCATGCACCGAAGAACTCTACCTAGTTAGCGATCCATTTCAGATACCTAGTTAGTGATCTGTTTCAGGTTAGCACTCTACATGTTCTTCCTATTAAACTCCACAAGCAGCAGACGTAGGAATGAAAAAAAAAAATCTTTAAAAAGAGGAACATATCCGGAAGACTTGAACATCAGTGTGTTTCTCTTATCGTAGGCTAGAGTAAGAGCTGTATTAGTAAAGGGAGAAGAGGAAGGCTTCCTAAGGGCTTATCAGACGAGAGAATCTACCTGCTGCTGATCGGTAGGCAGGAAAATAACAGAGAACCCCAGGTGCCAAGAGCGGCTAACTGCGGCACCATGGTGAGCACTGCTGAAGAACAAAATTTCTATTGTGGCTACCAAAAAAATAAAGGAACAAATGATGGGTCTCAGCGAAAATTACAATTAACCATTTTTTATATGGAGAGACAAATGAAAATGAGTTAAGTTTGTCTCGACACACAAACACAAGCAACAATCACAAGAAACAATCAACAAAGAATAAACAGAGTTCAAGTTATGTCAAAACAAATCCAAAGTAACAATTCTTTGTCTATGGGAAAACAAGAAAAAAGTTGTGGTGTGTGGTGGCACAAAACACAACTCTATGTCAATAATTATCTCAAAGAAGTCAAGGATCACTGCAGTAGTGCAGTGGCTCTGTTTTTTGATAGATTTGAAAAGTGCCTGCCATACAATACGGTGTAAGGAGCCATGTAAAAGTTGGAGCACATGCAAACTACAACATGTACAGAGCAAATAGTTAGAGGCATTCTTGTGGAAAGAATAATTTCCTTGCTAATAGACAAACCTACCAATCAAAAAAGAAATTATTACATATCCTCAGAACTAAAATTGCAATGCTGGATACTTGCAAATTTAATACTAGTTGACTGCAATTACTTATCTGAATTAATAGGAACTAAGCATTGCTACTATGCAAAAAAATAAAAAAAATAAAAAAATCAGTAGGGTAAAAGTACTCACAGTTGCTTAAAATGCAAGCCTCCAAATATCCTTCTCATGGCTGCTACTTATTCCAAAAAGATTCAATTCCTATCTAGTTCAAATTCAATGCTCTAGTATTCTATAGGGCAGCGAACATGAGGGCAACTGACACAATATTTGTATACACAGACAATAGGAATGACAGATATACACGGACTATAAGAATGATAGATTACTTATTAACTGTAACAGACTAACCTGACACTAGCAGCAACATTGAGAAAAATGATGAGGCCGCCCCAGGAAGCTCAAAAGAAATAGCAGTAAAATCAAGTCCTTTGTCCTCTCACCTTGTGTACACAACATCTGAATCAGACAACATAAATGAGAAGACATTTTCTGATACATATAAATATACTAACAAGCATAAGAATAGATATTGAGCAATCCAATTGTAGACAAGATGTCAGGTAAAGAATGATGCCATCGACAATAGAAATAAGTAGTTATGATCAAATCAACCACCCAACATCCAAAACAGAAATTGAGCTGACTACGCAAAATATAACAATATAAATAACCATATTATTTAATGAGCACACCTTCGTTTTTTAGACCGATGTATTATTTAACCAAAATAGACAACAAAACGAACAGCTAAAAAATCCATCCTTGGTAGTACTGATCTGCTTGGGTCACTATCTTTGGTTTCACATAACTGGAGAATAAACAAACAAAGGCCATAAGATGACACACTTTGATCTGATGAATGATTTCATCCAAAATACTTCAAGATTAATTCTTTCTGTATAGCCAAGATCAATCATGTAACAGAACCGGCTAAATCACCTGGCCCACTGGCACCTGTCATTGTCACTAACGACTTCTGACAGCCGGGCCCGTGTCCCAAATGATCTAGACAGGTCTGTCGGGCTACATTAGCGCCCTTTTCTCCGACAGGATCACCATTGCAGAATCATCACAGGATTACAACGTTTCATAATAAAATACATCAGAGTACAGTGCGGAAGATTACATAACATTTAGATTACAAACCAGTTGTTCAAATAGGATTCAAATATAGTTATTACAGGCCAGAGGACATAACAGTAGCAGTGGAATAGTTACACAATACTAGATAAGATAACTCGAACCCTGCCCACGGGTTCTACTTCACTCATCGCTGCTTTCTTCTTCGACCACGGTCACGCAACATGGAGCAAGACAGATCTCCGACTGCGGTCCTCCTGCAACGGGGTTAACAAACCCTGAGTACTTGGGGTACTCCGCAAGACTTACCCGACTAAGGGTGTAAAATGAGACTCAGGAATGCAAGGCTATGGGTAAGGCTAGCAGAGGATGAGGAGTTTGCAGAAAAGCAATCTATCCTGTTCCATATTTTATTTTGTCATTATTATAATCATATTTATAGCTCCAATATTCAGACTCATGTATCATCATTCTTTCAATTACTTTATTCATTCAGATAACCTAGTTGAGAACCACTTTTCGGTGTAGAGTGTGAGGATCAAGTCTCCATAACCGAGGAGCACGTCGATTCGAATCCAGAAAGTACCCAGCTGGGGATTCTAACCACACTGCATATGCAGCACGCCGGCATACATATACCAACCCGTTGTCACGGCTTTGCTATCCCGGAACCGGTCCTGCGCCACCCGAGAGCACAGTACTCCACTCTTATCCAGGCACGCCGGCCACGTGGGTACAAGCTACTCTCGCCATCTCTCCACTCCCAGTGCGTGGTTGTCGGTTCCAGCAATAGCGTCACCGAACTCTAGGCTTTCCGCATTGGTATGTGGCTAGGCTGTTCATCATGATCACAGCAGGCCTACAACGAACGGTCCCTACTTCCTTCCTGCCGTCAATCCTGCATTGGGACTCTAACCCAAGTACAAGACTACCCGACAGTTTTTATTATCGTGCCTGTCGGGTGAGTGAGACATAGGGAACGCCGCCCCATGAGCTGGCCACCCAACGAAACACGTTTCCAAAGATATCGACCAGTTCCAAACTATTCCGAAAGCGACCATGCATTGGGACTCCAACCCAAATACACATCGACCAACGGATAACCAGTTCTTCACCAATCAAAGTATAAGTATAATCATGGCACAGAAAATAGTTTTTCTTTTACGCAAAGCTAAGTTCATTAAGCATGCCTAAGCATTTCTCAAACCATTTTATTTAAATCAGGTTTCAGGGTATTTATTTGAGACAATGCATCTGGATAGGTGACAATCAACTCCTATCAACCTAATGCAGTAGATTAACTCGAATTATAAATATTTTGTAATAGAGGGGCTGAATGCACCGGGGCTTGCCTTGGATCGTGTACAGCGTCGGATCGGGATCAGTCCCGCAGATGTCGAATCCTTGGATGACTTCTGGAGTAGCCTCCTCAGTAGTAGTCTCGACCTGGACCACCTCGGGAACGGGCACTACACGTATGCAATGATGTATGCTTAGCGTGGCATGAGGGCAACAAATGAAATGCTTGGAAGTAAACCATTAATATCCTTGAGTACAACTTTCCTTCACGGCTAAAGTTGTAAACAATCTACGGAAGGTAAAAGTAATGTTTCCTACTTTTGTTTTATTGACCTTTTTAACGGTCACAGAAAGCCGCTACACAGCTTTATGACTACTATCAAGCACTAAGTTCTCAATTTGCCAAGGATCACACAGCGAAAGATCCTTGGTCTTCATTCAACCCAAAATTTCACACAACAAACCTAAATTCATTTTTCTATTCACTTTATTAATCCCTAATTTCACATATATTTATTAATTGACCAAACTAACTTCAATTGCAACCAAACTTTACCAACAGCTAGGTTTTATCACCAAACAGAGCCACAATAAATTTCATGATTTTTGGATTTACAGAGAATTAATTAAAATTACACAAACTTGCATTTATTAATTACTTCACTGATTTATACAGCAGATTAAAGGCACTGGAACACCCTATATTATATTTTTAACAAATACTACATACTTCAGAGAGCATACACAATTAATTTCATCATTTTTGGCGCAGTAAATTAATCCACACGAAAATAACAAACTGCAGCACTATTCATATGAATATATAAAAGAAAAGCATTTAGTAAATTCACTGGGAAAATAGAAAAGACCAAAGCAGCCCACTACGGCCCAAGTCCAGAGCGAGCCGGCCCACTCGGCCTGCCCGCGCCCGGCGCCGACGGCTTTGCAAAAGAGACCCTGGGGAAACTGGAAATCAACCCGCGGTCCGATCTACACTATTCACATGAGTCATGAACTTCGCGCTTAACCCCCTGGGAAAACTTATCTTCTAACCCGAGGCCCTTGGCCTCTCCTCTGTTCTGACAGAGGCGAGGGCGCCGGCGGTTCGCCGCCCCTAGCTCGCCGACGGTGAGCCGAGGGACGAAGCCGAGGGCACCTACGGACTCTACACTCCAAGGCGAGTCTACCAAGCTAAGACACGACGAGATCCGAGGCGCGCAGCACCTGGAGACACGTACGCGGCGGCTCGGTGGCGGCGGCGAGCACGTCGCCGGCGAGCACAAGCCGGTAAAGAGAGGGGAAAAAGGTGCGCGAGTATCTGGGGCTCACCACGAAGCTGGCCGAGGGGTCGGTGGAGACGGAGGTGGTTCGGAGAAGGCGACTTGGCGACGGCGGCGGATCCCGGCGGCTCGGCACAACGGCGAACACGCGTTCCGGCGAACCTAGGGAGCCAGAGAGCACGCCGACGCACGCGTAAGGTTCAAGGGGTCACAGAGATCACGGTACGCAACAATCCGAGGCCCAGAGCTTACCCAGACTAGCTCGAGACGACGGCGGAGCTCGCGGCGGCGCTCTGCCCGCCCGCGAAGGAGACACCGGTGTTCCGGTGGTTACGAAGCTCTACAGCTCCCGCCGACGGTCGCAGGAGATGCACAAGGAAGCTAGCTAGCTGGCTGTGAGATGGAGAGGGTGGTGGTGGACGGAGCGCGGTGAATTTAGCCGGGGACCGAGAGAGCAATGGCGGCCGAGCGGAGAGAAAGAAACGAGGGGGAGGCGGTCGTCGACTTTAAGGGGCATAGGAGAGGGGACAGGAGCAGCACGGCGTGGCGCACGTTCGCCCGCGCGAGGAATGGTGTCGGAGACACGATCCCGGCCGGCACGGACGGCCGCGCGCGCGCGCGCCCGGCACGGCGGCGGGTCGGCGCTGTTCGCGAACAGGAAGAGGGGGCATAGCACTGTAGCACCTAGACCCTAGGGCTGTCGGTTTTTGACCAAATTCGACTGATTTTGTATAACAACATGAAAAACTGCAAAAACAAAAGTTGTAGGGTTTGAAATTATGAACAACTTTGCTTTTGGAACTAAATCCAAATTCGAAATATTTTTGAAACTACAGAAAAAGGGGTAAACTAGAGTTTTGAATTTTAAACTGTATTTTAAAATTACTTTTAATTTTCTCAACAACTTGAAAAATTGCCAAAATAAAAGTTGTTCTACTCAATGAGCTTTACAACTTCTATTTAGGAAGTTTTGCCAGATTCCAATTAATTTTTGAAATGCCAATCTAAAACTAAGTTTTAAATCATTGTTTTGAAATAAATTTGAATTTCCACCACAGAACTTTGAAATCTCCAAAAATAAAAGTTGTTCCATTTTAAAAGATCTAAAACTTTTATTAAGGGACTATCTCCAAATTCCTTTTATATTTTGAATTAGGTTTTGGCCCTAATAAAAGTAAATTTTTAAACCTTTATTTGGGAATTTAATTCTACAAACAAATACTAATTAAATTCAAATCACTCTAGGGACCTAATCACAATCATATGCAAATGATTAATTTAAATATGATGACATGGCAGATTAATTAAATCCGTAATACCCGGGGTATTACAGCCTTCCCCCCTAAAAGAAATCTCGTCCCGAGATTAGGTACATAACCAAGATTGGAACAAGGCATAGGAAAAAGAGCTAACAACAACCAGTTCATACCTAAACAAGAGACAAGGGGAAAACATACGCATTAAAAGACAGGGTTACATTTTACAAGGTAGCAAAGAACTCAGGGAAGTTTTCTGCCAAGAAATCTTCAGATTCCCAGATAGCTTTATCTTCAGAATGATCACTCCATTGGATCTTGTACCATCTGGTTGTGGTCCTTCGGGTAACACGGTCCTTTATATCCAAAACTCGTACTGGCTGCTCCGAGTATGTCAATTCAGGTTCAAGTGCTACTCCTTCAACATCGATGACTTGTCCAGGTACTCGGAGACACTTCTTCAGCTGAGAAACATGAAACACATTGTGTACTTCCGAGAGATGTTCTGGCAATTCAAGCTTGTAAGCTACCTTTCCCACGCGTCCTATGATTAAGAATGGTCCAATATAACGCGGGGCTAACTTGCCTTTGACTCCAAAGCGGTTAACTCCTTTCATGGGCGAAACTTTCAAGTATACATAGTCTCCAACCTGAAATGTCAAAGGTCTGCGCCGCTGATCGGCATAACTTTTCTGTCGTGACTGTGCCACTTTCAAATTTTCCTGTATCAGTCGAACCTTCTCTTCGGCTTCATTGACCAAGTCAACTCCATAGAACCATCTTTCTCCAGGCTCGGACCAATTCAATGGAGTACGACACCTGCGGCCATATACTGCCTCAAACGGAGCCATTTTTATACTTTCTTGGTAACTGTTGTTGTACGAGAATTCGGCCAATGCCAAACACTCGTCCCATTTCTCAGGGTAATTGAGTGCACAGGCTCTTAACATGTCTTCAAGTATCTGATTTATCCTCTCTGTCTGTCCGTCAGTCTGAGGATGATAGGCTGTGCTATGCAGGAGTTTTGTACCCAATGATTTATGGAAGGATCTCCAAAATTGGGATATGAACTGAGTGCCTCGGTCAGAGACAATGGTCTTGGGCACTCCATGTAGCTTCATCAGATTTTCTATGTATAGCTTGGCGTAGTGCGGAGCCCTGTACATTTTCTTGACAGGCAAGAAATGAGCTTGTTTAGTGAGGCGGTCCACAACAACCCAGATGGAATTGAAACCCCTAGAGGTTGTTGGGAGACCCATAATGAAATCCATGCTGATGTCTTCCCATTTCCATGCAGGAATAGGTAATGGTTGCAGCTCTCCACCAGGCTTCATGTGTACAGCTTTTACTTTCTGACAAGTGTCGCATTTTGCTACATACTGAGCAATCTCGATCTTCATCTTAGTCCACCAAAACTTCTGTTTCAAATCCTGGTACATTTTGTTGCTTCCCGGATGAATGGAGTATCTTGTCAAATGAGCTTCGTCAAGAATCTTGCCACGTAACTCTGGAATTTTTGGAACTACAAGCCGATTCTTGAACCATACAATCCCTTCATCATCAATTCTGAAACAATCTGCTTTCCCTGCTTGGATTTTCTCTTTGATGTGCCTGATACCTTTACTATTTTTCTGAGCAGCCACGATTTCATCACGGATGGAGGGTTTGATGCTGATATTGTTCCAACTGCCTTGAGGGACTATTTCTATGCCCAATTTTTCTAACCCGTAACACAACGACAGATCATATGGCTTCACAGTCAAGCAATTACAATGAGCCTTCCGACTGAGTGCGTCGGCAACCACATTAGCTTTACCAGGATGGTAGTGCACTTCAATATCATAATCTTTTATCAACTCAAGCCATCTTCGTTGCCTCATATTTAATTCTTCTTGTGTAAAGATGTATTTCAGGCTTTTGTGATCGGTGTAGACATTGCATGTGCTGCCTAACAAGTAGTGACGCCAAATCTTCAATGCATGAACCACAGCTGCCAATTCAAGATCATGAGTGGGATAATTCTCTTCATGAGGCCGGAGTTGTCGTGAAGCATAAGCAATGACTCGGCCCTCTTGCATCAAAACACAACCAAGGACCAGTACCCGACGCATCGCAGTACACAGTCAAACGGCTTTTCAATATCTGGCTGAGCAAGGACTGGTGCAGTGGTCAAACATCTCTTCAAGGTTTGAAACGCTGTTTCGCATTCTGGCGACCAGACAAACTTGACCTGAGTCTTCAATAGGTTGGTTATAGGCTTAGCTATTCTTGAGAAATCCGGAATGAATCGGCGGTAATATCCCGCCATTCCCATGAAACTGCGAACCTGGTGCACAGTGGTTGGTGGTTTCCAGTTCAAGATTTCTTCCACCTTACTTGGATCTACGGACACACCTTCCGCTGTCAGGATATGCCCAAGAAATGGAACTCGGTCCAACCAGAACTCACATTTGCTGAATTTGGCATAGAGTTGATGTTCTCTTAAACGGTTCAAGACGATACGGAGGTGGTTGGCATGTTCTTCGGGTGTTTTAGAATAGATCAGTATGTCATCAATGAATACGACAACAAATTTGTCGAGCTCAGGCATGAAGACGGAATTCATGAGGTACATGAAATAGGCGGGTGCATTGGTTAGGCCAAAAGACATGACGAGGTATTCATATAGGCCATATCTAGTGGTGAAAGCTGTTTTTGGGATGTCTTCGGGACGGATCTTTATTTGGTGGTAGCCAGACCTAAGGTCAATCTTGGAAAACACCTTAGCTCCAGCCAGCTGGTCAAAGAGTAGGTCAATACGGGGTAAAGGATATTTGTTTTTGATGGTGACCTCGTTGAGTGGACGGTAATCAATACAGAGTCGGAGGGATTTGTCTTTCTTCTTGACAAAGATGGCAGGACAACCCCAAGGAGATGAGCTGGGTCTGATGAAACCCTTATCTAGCAAATCTTGTAGCTGCACTTTAAGCTCTGCCAATTCCTTGGGAGGCATTCTGTAGGCTCTACGAGATATAGGTGCGGTTCCAGGTTTTAGCTCAATAGCAAATTCCACATCTCGATCAGGCGGCAAACCAGGCAACTCATCAGGAAATACGTCTGGAAATTCGCAGACTACTGGAATCTTCAACTACTTCTTCAACTGCGGTGGCACACAACCTTTGCACGGTCTTTTCAATCTTTCTTACGGGCAATGGAAGTTGGATAAGAAGTTGAGTTTGACTATTAGGTATGTTCACTCTTATGGTTCTATTCAACACATCAATCAAGGCCTTGTGCTGATACATCCAATTCATACCTAATATCACATCTATATCCTGATCCTTAAGTACTATCATTGTGGTTGGGAATCTATGCCCTCCCAGCTCTATAGGTACTCCCTGAACTACCTCTTTAGTAGTTATACGCCCCCCGGGCGAATGTATAAGGAAATCTTCCTTTATTTCCCCAATAGGTATTTCATGCTTAACCACAAATGTACGGTTGATGAACGAATGAGATGCACCAGAATCAAATAGCAGAACGGCAGAATGACTAGCAACGGGAAACTTACCCATCATGACGGGTTCTCCAGCAGGAATATCTTCAATCTGAGTGTAATAAACCCGACCTGCCTTCTTGACAATCTTGCCCTTCTGAGCATGCTGCTGGTGACCACGGTGCTGAATTGCTGTTGCGGAACACCAGGACTTTTCTGCACATTCTGGTTGTTCTGTTTCGGAAAAGGGCAATCACGGGCCCAGTGTCCTATCTTTCCACAGTTGTAGCATGGGTGATTGTAGTTGGTCTGTGGAGTGTTGATACGAACGCCAGGGGCATTCGGCTGAGTGGTGTTTTGCTGATTAGAGGTATGAGAGGTAGCGGCAGTGCGCACAACTACCTGCTGATGGGGATATGACGGACGGTTATGGTGGGTAGGATGATAGATAACTTTCTGGCGTTTCTGACTGCCAGAAGAGCTAGACCTTTTGCTCTTTTTCTTCTCTTCTTGGAGCTGACGGTCGCTTTCCTCAAAAGCTATTGCACTATCCACTGCCTCATGAAAAGTGCACTTGAGGTTGTTAGACAGACTGCGTTGAATCTTGAAATTCAGACCTCTGACAAAGCAGGCTCTCCTCTTAGAATCAGTGTTGGTATGCTCAGGTGCATACTGTGCCAAGTGGTTGAACTGCCCAAGATACTGAGCGACAGTAGACTCATTCTGCTTCAGTGCCAGAAACTGATCCAGCTTCAATTTCATCACACCCGCAGGGATGTAATGAGCACGAAAGGCGTCACGGAACTCTTGCCAGGTAAGTTGATGTCCAGCATCCTGCGCAGCCAACAGGTTGGCATACCAAGTAGTCGCAGGGCCACGGAGTTGCTGAGCTGCAAACAGCGGTTTCTGGATCTCGGTGCAGTGAATCAGACTAAACTTCTGCTCCATGGTACGGAGCCAATCATCAGCTTCCAAAGGTTCATCAGCCTTAGTGAACACTGGTGGGCGGGTGTCAGTGAAGTCAACATAGGTGGTATCCTCATTATCCCGGCGGCCACGACGTCCACCACGATCTTGCTGATTCTGAGCTAGCAGCGCTGCAACATTGGTCAATGCAGCGATGGCCTCTGCCAGAGTGGGTGGAAACTGAGGTGGTTGGGGAACACCAGTTGCATTATCAGAATTGTCTCCCATCTGTTAATAAGCAAACCCAACTTGAGTCTTATATTAGTTAAGCAAACATAGCAGCACACAGCAATATTACAAGGTTCACACAACATGGCTTGCGCCCAGACAAGACCCACAACCCATAACTAAGGTTTTCTAGGTAAGCACCTATACTACAGACAAAAGAGAACAACTAGCTGACAACTCTAGGCCACACCGGCCTAGTCCTCGTCGATCCCAGACGCGCCAGAGGCGTCACTGTCCTCGTCGATCTCCTCGAAGTCCTCCTCGGCATCTGCCTCGACGACCTCGACCGGCTCGACCTCCACGTCAACAGTCCTCCACGTCCTCATCCTCCTGACCGAGGACAACTCCCAACTCAGGATCCTCCTCCTGCGGTGCAGGAATAGGGTGGAGCTCACCATAGAGCTCATGCACCTCCTCGTGCAAGACGTTGTTGTAGAGCTCAAGCTGACCAACACGCTGCTCCGCCTCGAGCATCCTGTCCATGATCGTCTCCTCACGATCCCAAGCTTCATCCCTCTGCTTGGTCAGGCGATCGATCTCTCGACGCAGATCTCGATTGGTCCTCACGTCACGGTAGTGGTTGAGACGTGCCACTCTGTATTCTTCCTCCCACTGCCTGACTAGATCCTGCAGCCTTCCAACCTCAGCCTCAAGCTCCTCGCTGCTGCGACGAGGTGAGCGACTCCCAGAAGCTCCGCCCTCGCCAGCGCGTGGCGCCAACTGGTGGCGTGGAACGCCACGTGGTCCGGTCATCTTGCGTGCTGTGAGCTTGCAACGGGCCATCTGGAGAAGGTAAGTGGAATTTTAAGATATAATAGGTTAGCAAGAATAGGTTTGGTAAACTATCCCAAAAACCCACTTTAAGGAGGAAGTTAATTAACAGGTGTGATTATCATGATGCATGTACGTACTTACGAATTTAAATCATGCAAGGGTACCTACATACATAAATAAACTTTTAACATAGGGCTAATAATAATATTATTCCACATGCTACCTTAATCCCATAAGGTAAAATATAGAACAAGGCAAGAACTACTGAACAAGATAAGGATAGAAGCAATTTGGACCCAAAATAATAGGTTAAACTTTTTATGATCCAAAACATTTTGAAATTTTTGAAAAGTAATCCATAATGATTAGCAATGGAATGCTCTGGTACCAACTGTAACAGAACCGGCTAAATCACCTGGCCCACTGGCACCTGTCATTGTCACTAACGACTTCTGACAGCCGGGCCCGTGTCCCAAATGATCTAGACAGGTCTGTCGGGCTACATTAGCGCCCTTTTCTCCGACAGGATCACCATTGCAGAATCATCACAGGATTACAACGTTTCATAATAAAATACATCAGAGTACAGTGCGGAAGATTACATAACATTTAGATTACAAACCAGTTGTTCAAATAGGATTCAAATATAGTTATTACAGGCCAGAGGACATAACAGTAGCAGTGGAATAGTTACACAATACTAGATAAGATAACTCGAACCCTGCCCACGGGTTCTACTTCACTCATCGCTGCTTTCTTCTTCGACCACGGTCACGCAACATGGAGCAAGACAGATCTCCGACTGCGGTCCTCCTGCAACGGGGTTAACAAACCCTGAGTACTTGGGGTACTCCGCAAGACTTACCCGACTAAGGGTGTAAAATGAGACTCAGGAATGCAAGGCTATGGGTAAGGCTAGCAGAGGATGAGGAGTTTGCAGAAAAGCAATCTATCCTGTTCCATATTTTATTTTGTCATTATTATAATCATATTTATAGCTCCAATATTCAGACTCATGTATCATCATTCTTTCAATTACTTTATTCATTCAGATAACCTAGTTGAGAACCACTTTTCGGTGTAGAGTGTGAGGATCAAGTCTCCATAACCGAGGAGCACGTCGATTCGAATCCAGAAAGTACCCAGCTGGGGATTCTAACCACACTGCATATGCAGCACGCCGGCATACATATACCAACCCGTTGTCACGGCTTTGCTATCCCGGAACCGGTCCTGCGCCACCCGAGAGCACAGTACTCCACTCTTATCCAGGCACGCCGGCCACGTGGGTACAAGCTACTCTCGCCATCTCTCCACTCCCAGTGCGTGGTTGTCGGTTCCAGCAATAGCGTCACCGAACTCTAGGCTTTCCGCATTGGTATGTGGCTAGGCTGTTCATCATGATCACAGCAGGCCTACAACGAACGGTCCCTACTTCCTTCCTGCCGTCAATCCTGCATTGGGACTCTAACCCAAGTACAAGACTACCCGACAGTTTTTATTATCGTGCCTGTCGGGTGAGTGAGACATAGGGAACGCCGCCCCATGAGCTGGCCACCCAACGAAACACGTTTCCAAAGACATCGACCAGTTCCAAACTACTTCCGAAAGCGACCATGCATTGGGACTCCAACCCAAATACACATCGACCAACGGATAACCAGTTCTTCACCAATCA